>CAHIKZ030004360.1:1737500-2055000 GCA_903632075.3 Acanthosepion pharaonis | reverse complement strand
CATTTCATAATGTGTGACGTATATATATATATATATATATATATATATATATATATATATATATATATATATATATATAAAAGTGAATATTGAAGTCAACACTCAGCATGAAACAGCCTGTTGCTCTGGAGTGTTGACTTCAATGTTCACTTTATATTTATATTTACATATGTTCTATCTCTGATATTGAACACTTCATCCCATAAATATAACATATAGCACAACTTAAAACTATATTTCTTTATATATATATATATATATATATATATATATATATATATATATATAATAGTGATAACAAAGATAGTGTGAAGCCAAAAATGCTGTCAGTCAGTTGGCTACTGAGAGAAAAGACATTTAAAGCAAGCAGTCCACAGTCCTTGCAATAAAGTGCTCGATATCAGAGATGGAGCATTAACAGAATTAATACAAAGATAAATATTTTCTCTTTGTTCTATATATATATATATATATATATATGAAGAAATATAGTTTTAAGGTGTGCCATATTTATGGGATAAAGTACTCAATATCAGAGATAGAGCATATGTAAATATAAATATAAAAGTGAACACTGAAATCAACACTCAGAGGTGACAATTTTCAGGCCACGAATGTTGGATTTTTCTTCAACTATTTATATATATGGGTCAGTGGTGCATTGTGGGTAATCTATTCTGGCAGTTATTTTTGCAAAAGTGGCTTGTTTGTTTATTTATTTATGTGTTTGGGTTAATTTCTTTTCATTTTGCATTATTTATTCTTTTCGGTTTTTGATGTTTTATTAATGTAGTAAAAAAAATTGAGGGGTATTTGCTTAGCCATTACATATGACATCATGTTAGACCATTTCAAATGTCCAGCTTCCCAAAAAAATGCAGACAAAAGAAGTCTAAATACCACACATATGCTACATTCCCTCTTGATGATGACTGTGAATGCCAACAGTATTTGAATAAAATAACAAAATATGAACATCAGACAGTTTATCCAAAATTACAAGTCCAGAACTCAACACCTTATTTGAAAATTGGGAAAATACAATAAAAAAATTAAGCAAACAGACCATTTCTGTTCTTTTTAATAAATCTTGTTAGCATATGTTTCCAAATGTGCTAGTTGTCTCTCTCTCTCTCTCTCTATATATATATATATATATATATATATATATATATATATATATATATATATATATATATATATATATATGTCTCCACATATGAACATCGGACAGTTTAACCACAACTTCAAGCACAATGCTCAATATCTTAGCCTAAAATTAGAAAAATACAATAAAAAAATTAAGCAGACAGATCTTGCCTGGTCTTTTTTTAATAAAACTTGTTAGAATATATATCCAAATGTCTATATATATATATATATCTATATATATATATATATATATATATATATATATAGTTTATGCAAACTTAGGTAATCCGTATGGGTAGACCTGAGGAGGATGATATCCAGAGAGCTCAATGTAAAATTCAGAGCAGATATGTTTGAATAAAAGACAGACCACGTTAAGATTCCATGCAATAAGCTATTTCACCATAACCTCTTTAACAGGGTTCTGGATCATCAGACTTTACTTCCAAAAGCTGCAATGAAAAATCTTATATATATATATATATATATATATATATATATATATATATATATATATATATATATATATATATAAGTTTATGGTCCAGGTAGGAAGAACAACACGAACACAAGAGTAGAAATAACGAAGGTATATTACACAAAATAATAATACAAGATGTGGAAGGTGTTAGTATGACTGTCAGTCTGGTTTAGAGTGAACTACTATCGGCTTGACTCGATTCGTCCCTCTCTCTTGAGAGGCATAGTATGCATAGTGTTAGGAAGAGTTCATTCTGTAGTTATAGGTAAGGACCCATGACAATATATATATATATATATATATGTGAAAAATGTAGGTATATAAATATAAATATCAATATATATATATATATATAAAATTATTTATATATTATAAAATATATTATTAGAAAGTGCTCAATATCAGAGATAGAGCTAACATATTTGGTTGGATTGATGTGAGTTTGTGACCTTGGGTTTAACGCTTTTGTGATCGTCAGACAAACCAGAAAGAGATCGCTGAAATTTCTAGGGCATATAATGAAGAAAGTAGGCTTGGAAAATTTGTTACACACAAGACAGATTGAAGGCAAGACAAAGAGAAAAACAACACATAATCTACCTACTGAGCTTGAATAAATGGATGCATATTCACTATCCAGCACAAGTACTGAACTGATAGCCTTCAGATAATGTAAACTTGTGCTTTAATAAGCTGACCTGTTCCACCTGCAGTTGAAATGGGTTCTGCCCATTGAGTTCTTCATAAACTTATGGTTTTCCACTGGGGATATATAAATCTATTTGACTGTTGAAGTTATATCAGATTATATCAACATTGGTTACTACTTTTCTAGGCCTATGTTAATTGATTTTTTTGGCAAGTTTACAAGTCAAAATAGGTTTGCCTCCTTGAGATGGGAGTTCCTCAGGACCAGGGAATATAGTAGTTAATTTATCTTTCTAGTGATTTCAGATCAATTTCCTTAAAAACATTATTTAGAATATAATTTTCATTCAACTTTACCAAGAAAGGTAATTATTTCCTTGTTTTGCCCTTATCTCTCTTCCCTATAATCATGTTTGCAGTGTATCTGACTAAAACCAAAATAGCAGCACCCATGGGAAAGAGCAGTCAGTGTCTTTATAGCAATTTCTTTTCAGTAAATGTCAATTGCCTATTATTCTCAAAAAGCCAGCGCAGCTAATCAACAATGCTATGACAATGCAAAATTATTTCAAAATAATTAAAATAGGTTTGCATCATTGATACCAGAATGTCTTTAGAACCAGGAAATATAGTAGTTAATTTATCTTTCTACTGATTTTGGATAATTTTCCTTAAAAGCATTATTTAGAATTGGTATAATTTTCATTCAACTTTACCAAGAAAGGTAATTATTTTTTTGTTTTGCCCTTATCTCTCTTCCCTATAATCATGTTTGTCATAAACGAATATAATTAATAGAATGGGTCTTAATTTTGAGATATGGTTGTTAATTTGGTCTGGTGACAAAGTCACTTTAGTCTACAAGTGAACTGATTAAACTGTTATTAACACATGAAATAGGAACAAAATTGGATGCAATGAAGATAATTAAAAAAGCAATACAATAGTGAAATTATTACTTTTCTGACAATTTTAGATTAGTTTCCTTGAAAACAATATTTTGAATGTGCATAATTTTCATTCTCCTTTACCAAGAAAGGTAATTATTTCCTTGCTTTTCTCTTATCACTCTTCTTATAACATTATGATCAATAAAATGGGCTTAAATTATGAAATATGCTTGTTAATTTGGCTTGATAGCTCATTTTAGAGCACAAGTAATGTGATTAAACTGTTACAATGACATGATTTTGAACAGGCATTATTCTTCATTCTACCTTTCCAAAAAAGGTAATTATTTACCTGTTTTTCTCTTAACCTTAAGCACAAGTTTACATTATCTGAAGGCTATCAGTTCAATACTTTTGCTGTGTAGTAAATGTGCATTTAAGCCATTTAACAATCAACACATGTTATGAATGGATATGAATAAGAGGATAGATTTTAATTTGGAAATATCCTTGTTAATCTGGCCTCATGACTCTGTTTAGACCACAAATAATCTGAGTAAACTGTTATTATTGTGTTCATTAAGAATAAATAAATAGAAATTATACACTCACAAATAAATATGAAAAAATAATTAGAACAATTTTAATTAATGTGATTCACCCATTCTAAACCAAAATCAACCGCACTCTTCTCCTCTACACAAGCAAATATGTGATCCCCTTACTATTGGGCAGGCAATGAACAAAATTTTGGTTCCTTTATTTTTTAGAACATGACAATAACATTTGTCTCTTAAAATCCAAGGTAAGAAAACTCCAGTCTCCTTTTTTCCAACACTCAATATACACATTATATAAAAAAACATACACGAACAAATATATACCATTTACTCAGTATTACTGTATTTCATATCTCTAACACTGCATAACAAACCAGGGCAGTCATATCTTACTCCCAAGATCCTTGAGGGGGGTTAGGGTTGCTATTTTTGGGCTCTGTTTTGGCCTCTGCCATCCCCCCCCCATTGTTTTATGGCCATCCGCCATCTTGCTAACCTGATGTTAGATTGTCAGTCATCAACTAATAATATACATTGTGTATCTGCATGGCTGGTGCATTGGGTACTTAGCAACCCCCCAACAAGTTTGGAGCCCCAAAAGGGATAGTTTTAGCAGTATTTTTTTGCTTTTTGTAATTTTTTCTACCTAAATTATATTGTCAATCATCAACTATAATAATCAACAGGGCTGGTGGTTGTAATATCCCAGCAACAGAAGGGAGATAACCCCTAGAGACACAAGAGTTAGGTCCCCTCCAGACATCCGGTGAATCTTAATCAGCAGCTTGGCAGCAAAAGAGAATAGGAGGCTGCCATCACCGGAGGGACAATCAACAACCATCCTAAGATCCTAGCAAGGCATTAATCGATGCCTAGCAAGTATCGATAACCTCTTGTGCAGAACATTACAGTTGTTACTGCCCTGAACCTCCCAATTGTGGTGGGTGGGCAGGGGTGGCATATCTACTGCAAAGGGGGAGGGGCAGAAGTGTTAATTTCAGTAGCGCTTATTTTTTAAATTGTAATTTTCTTTCTGAAAAGTTCTTTTAAATCAATTAAGAGGATAATGTCTCAGTAAAATCTTTTTTTTATTGGGAGATCATCCATAAAGGAGGATCTCTGATTATTTTTTTTTTCTACTAATAGCAATACTAACCAGAAGTAATAATAATTAAAATAAAATTTCTAGTCCCTATTTTTTAAATTCCTAGAAAAATAAAACTGAGAAAATGATTGCTTAAAAAAAAATAAAAATGTTTAAAGATCTCAACATCTGAAAGATTTTTCCAAAAGCTGAAATCCTGTTTCTAAAACAAATTTTTAAGACAATCCTGTTTGTGTTGTGTTGGAATCTTTGTAAAACTTTTTTTTTTTTCAGTAGTGATTAATCCTTATGGAAATCTAAAAAGTTATATGGTCAATCATCAACTATAATAATCAACAGGGCCAGTGCTTACTTCCCAGAACCTCTCGGCCATGTGGGGAGGTGGGAGGAAAAGAAAAACTAATTTCACTGTGCTTATTTTTTTTAAATTGTAATTTTCTTTCTGAACTGTGCTTTTAAATCAATTAAGAGGGGAATATATCTCAGTCAAATCATTTTTTATTCCGAGATCATCCACTAAGAAGGATCTCTGATTTTTTTTTCTTTACTAATAGTAATATGAACAATAAGTGCCACCCAAGCACATCAGAAAAATCAGCATTTAGTTTTAATTAAATAATACTAAATAGTATACAGGTTTCCCTTGTTATAAAAGTCAGGGTAGGCATATCTTACCCTGAAACCCCCTGACCTGGAGGAGTTGGGGTTCGGTCCCCATTATTGCCATCTTCCATTTTTTTTTTCAGCACTGTTTTATGGCCATCTACTAATTTCAGTAGCACTTATTTTTTAAATTGTAATTTTCTTTCTGAACAGTTCTTTTAAATCAATTAAGAGGGGAATATATCTCAGTAAAATCATTTTTTATTCCAAGATCATCCATTTTTTTTTTACTGATAGTAATACTAACCAGAAGTCTATAGCTAATAATTAAAATAAAATTTCTAATCCCTGTGTTTTTTCATTTCTAGAAAGATAAAACTGAGAAAATGATCACTTAAAAGATAAAAATGTTTAAAAATTTCAACACATGAAGAATTTCCCTGAAAACTGAAATACTGTTTTTAAAACAAATTTTTATGGCAATTCCATTTCTGTTGTGTTGGAATCTTTATAAAACTTATTTTTTTTTATTGGAGATACATTGGTGAAAAATCTTTAAGGAAATGTAATAGTTTGTGACTTAAACATCTTTTTGAGTAAAATTTCATCATAAAATATTGGTGGTTATTACAAAAAGAAAAAAAAGAATTTTCTCAGATTTTTTTGTAAATAAAAAAACCTATTGATTATAAAAGTATATAATTAATGAATAATTCACTGATTTTTGGTAATTTTAAAAAATGCTGCCCATTCCCACCAATTTTCCTTTCAGGTTATTTGGTCCCCAGGTTGGAAAATTTTTTAAATCGGCATATAGTAGAGAGCGGGGCTTATAGTTTTTGGTTGGGGGCTTGAGACCCTAACACCAGCCCTGATAACAACCATGATGTTGTAACTTTGAGAAGGTTACTGAATAAAATAATCACACAAATGTTGGTTATGAGTGATAATACTTATGACAAGAATAACACATATAAGATTTGCCAGCAGTGCATAGAAGTAGTAGTCAACTGCTAGAATCTCCAACTGCAGACCAACATACAGTATTTACTACTGTATTTATGTAAATCAGGACATACCCATTATCATCCGTAGGTATGCTACAGTACACTGTCAACCAGATAATAAATAATACTCGTTTTGTTGTTTCCGCATCTTGCTGTTTCTCATTTTCTACAAGATTTTTTTGTATGTACAAATATTTGGGGGTTTACAATTATTTACACGGACTTATAACTCCCTTACATTATTAACATATGGATTAGAAACAGCGGGAAGCAACCAAGAAGCAGTGAAAGGTTCAAGAACTGATCAAATAACAACGAATGAAGTTTTTAATTTCTTTTTTCTTATTTGGTTGCACGAATATCCATCAACTTTTGAAATGCACGATAACAATTGAACATTGACCGATGGAATTTCAGAGAAAAAAAAAACGAAGTTAATATGAGAAGAATGTAGCCAAACAAAAGCATGAAGACCAGATTTCATTCTAATGTTTATGGCTTCGTTCTATTAAAGACTGCAATTTTAAACAACAATCTACATTTATAATCATTTGATGCCCCAACTTTAGTCTCTCATTCATCATAAAAATAACATTAACAGTGGAATTATGTTTCCCCAAACACCAAGAACAGACAACATAATGACAATTGATTGGAAAAGTCTGAGCAGATTTTTTTTATTTGTCTTCCTTTAATAAAATACCCTGGGTAATATATTCCAAATTCTGTGAAGAAATTGTCTCAACAGTCTCAAATTTTCTAATATTTTTTATATATATGGCGGGGGAGAAAGTCATTATAACTAGAATTTGCAAAGTGACATGAAATACAGTAAAGACTCATATGAGAAAAAAGTTCATCATATATATATATATATATATATATATATATATATGTGTGTATATGATGAAAATATATATGTATACAATGAATATATATATATATATATATATATATATATATAAGCATATGATTAATATATATATATATAAGCATATGATTAATATATATATAGATGCATATGATGAATATATATGTATGTATGATGAATACATATATATATATATATGATGAATATATATATATATATATATATATATATATATATATATATATATATATATATATGATGAATACAAAAAACCTGTCTAAACTATTCAACAAATCTTGCCTCAACGAAAACATGCTGCCAAAATAAACACACACACACACATATATATGATGGATATGTGTTTTTGAAATCATCAGACAAAAATGGATGGTTTATTTTTAAAAATTGAATCTATTAGCTCATTGGTTCTCAACCATTTTTTTTACCCGTGGACCACTTTTAGTCTTAATTTCTTTTGTTGGCCCCCATAACCATTCAATGAATATATATATATATATATATATATATATATATATATATATATATTATGAAGAAATATAGGTTTAAGGTGCTATATTTAAGGGATAAAGTGCTCAATATCAGAGATAGAGCGTATGTAAATATAAATATAAAAGTGAACATTGATGGACTGATGATTGCACCTAGCATAAAAAACAGCCTGTCACCTCTGAATGTTGACTTCAATATTCACTTTTATATATATATATATATATATATATATATATATATATATATATATATAAGATTTATATATATATATATATATATATATATATATATATATATATATATATATATATATATTAGATTTGTGTGTGTATATATATATATATATATATATATATATATATATATATATATGAAAGATCAAATTAATCATAAATACTGAACAAAATCATTCAACATTTTATAATACAATTATATAAAAAAGGCACTCACAAATATACTTTATATATGTGTGTATATATATATATATATATATATATATATATGAGATATGCTTCAAATTCCTATTTCCTTCTGATGCTTGTGAATGTTCCTGTTCATTCCCAAAAGCCTTTTAATATGACAAATTGCGTTAACTGATTTTCAGTGACAGGGTTTTTAGGTTTTTTCTCTTTTCCTTAAAACTGGTATCCCAAGAGATTTTTCTATCTCAAATAGCTCACATCATGAGTTTTGTAAGGTTAATTGAATGACATATCAAATCTGGTTGTGTTATTTTCTGTCCAATAGAAGTCAAATTATAAAACTAATTTCACAAGGAATTAAATAATAGGTTTGCTTTACAGTAGAATCAAAAAGATAGATATACATCTCATTCTTGACTAAAGTCAAGAAGGCAAAGGTCTAGTTTACACTTGATTTGATAAAGTAGACACTACTCTATTTATACACTAAATTCAATAAGGTAGACAAAGATCTAGTTTACATTTGATTTGATAAAGTAGACACTGGTCTATTTCTACACTAAATTCAATAAGGTAGACATGGGTCTAGTTTTTTTACTGGAGTCAAAAACTTGACAAATGTCCAGTTTACACTTGAGTCAATAAAGTAGACATTAGTCTATTTCTATACTTATAAGTCAATAAGGTAGACTCTACCATTAGACTAAAGTCAAAATATATACAAAGCTTCATTTTACACTAGAGTTGTTAATAAGGTCGACATGAGTTTAGTTTTAGACTAAATACAAAAACACTGACAAAGGTCCAGTTTGCACTAGATTCAATAAGATAGACACAGGTCTAGATTTTTACCAGAGTCAAAAACTTAACAAATGTCCAGTTTACACTTGAGTCAATAAAGTAGACATTAGTCACATTTTACACTTGAGTCAAAAATGTAGACATGGATCTAGACTACGGTCAAAAAGGTAGACAAAGGTTCATTTTATATTTGAATCAAGAGGATTGCTATGTGTTTAGTTTTTGACTAAAGTCAAAAAGGCTGACCAAATTCAAGTCTACACAAGGGCTAGTGAAGAAGTTATTGTTCAAGTTTCTACACAAGTTTGTAAGTGGTCCCTTTTTTATATGGTGTGTAATTGAATGACAAATTCTATGTATCATGCTTCATCCTTCAAAAGGATTTCTTCAGACTAAACACTGGTTTTATTGATGGGATCATATATTTGTAGTGGGTGGAAACAAAATACAAACAAATCTTAGTTACTCATTGAGAAAAAGGCTAAAAATACTGGAACACTTAAATTTTTTCTGGCATCCAATGGGTCTACACCTATGACCTAGCCACTCTCATTCTACTTCGTGTCACTTGTTTTTGTTTTAATTGCTTCTGTTTTTAAATTGAAATCATAATTAAGTTCATTAAGCAAATCAGTCAAAACATTAATTTATGGGCGCTTCAACATGGTTTAATTGTTAGTGTTAAAGAATGCAAAAGCCAGGTCCAGAATGGTCAGCAATTGAGTGCTTCATGGGCATGATATTCTGACAGTGATGGATTGGCCTTGTCTGGGTTTTGGATATAAGTCCCAAATGGTGTAAAATCAACAGCAGGCCCAAAGAATTTTTGGTGTCAATCTGCTTCCAATGTCAACATTCAAGAGACTGACTAAAACCACATGCAGAGGAACACTAAGCTAATGTGCGACAATCGTTCCTGTTATGTCATTCCTCCCGATAACGTAACTTTTGTCTCTAGAGATGACTTTGGGGTGCTACTTTTCTGTAGGTTTTGCCACCTAATTCTTATTTAGAATTGTAGCATTCGTTGCAAGAGTTGTCCCATAAATTCATCAAGTTAGATTAAGGGCAGAAGTATGAGGTGCAAAACCCTATCAAGCTGGAGCAACTTCTCCCATGGGTGGATATTCCAACTTGTAAAATTTTTCATTTCCCTTTTATTTCCTTGTTTTAATAACATTTATATATTGCTTACATTTTCTTACTAATTATTATAATGAAGTAAAAACAGAAATCTATACTGGAAACGGGGTGGGGTGGGGGAATGGAATTCCCTAAAAACCTGAAACAGAATTAAGGAAAATCTGAAATGGAAAATTAGCCCCGCTACTTGTTTTTTCACCTTTGTGTGTAGAATCAATATGATACTCACCTTCACAGGAAGGTTCCAAACTAGTGTCTAGTTGGCATACAGGGGTGTGAGCAAGCTGTAATTCAACACAGCTCTGTACCCAAGCAAACATAATGGTGAATGATGGATATTTATCTATCACAATATCAACACTAGAACCAGCATCCCACCACAACTCAGAGAATGGGATTGCCTAAGTGGCAGAATACAACATTCCAGCTTGCTACATAGCTGTTCTAGCCTCTGGAATTGGACAGTTTACAATACAGCAAAGCACTAATCCGATTATTCAATATGGCACTGAGGGTGGGATACAACCCAACTGAATTGGAAAGCATTCTTATTCAAGCAGGCATATCCAATGCCTCTGCTAAGACTTATGTGCAGATATTTTCAAGCAAGCAGATTATGAGAGACATCTTGCCTATGCTGGACTGTTCAATGCTTAAGGAACTGGGTATCAAAGACTATGGGTGAAATGCTCACCATACTAAAGCTAGTCAAAGAACCCTCAGTCTCACCAAAGACATCAACTGCAAAATTTCCTCAACTCCACCCAGAAATTTTTCATTTTCGTTTTATTTTCTTGTTTTAATAACATTTATATATTGCTTACACATTCTCGCTAATTATTATAATGAAGCAAAAACAGAAATCTGTACTGAAAACGGGGGCAGGGACAGAATTCCTTAAAACCTGAAGCAGAATTAAGGAAAATCTGAAAAGGGCAATTGGCCCCTCTATTTGTTTTTCCACCTCTGTGTGTAAAATCAATGCTATACTCACTTTTGCAGGAAGGTTTCAAATTAGTATCAAGTTGGTAGGCAGGGGTGAGCAAGCTGTAATTCAACACAGCTCTGTACCCAAGCAAACATAATGGTGAACCACGACTCAGAGAATGGGATTACCTAAGTGGCAGAACAGAACATTCCAGCTTGCTGCATATACCAGCTATTCAAACCTCTGGGATTGGAGAGCTTGCAATACAGCAGAACATTAATCTGTTTATTCAATAGTTTCATGAGATAAATTAAGACTGAATAGTTAGTTTGATCCTCACATTGTACTCCTTATTTGTGGCCTTGTGCCACATCTAAGCTATGCTTAGTAAATAACCACAACTTTAATTCATTTTAATACTTACACATATGGAGGAGTCTGGAATGTTTTCTTTGATGTCCAATCTTCAGGACATGGTTGATTATGGTTCTCCACAACTGCCATAGCTCTTAGTAGCATTTTTCTTTTTACTATCTCTCACAACTGCTGTTCTGCTTTCCATTTATACAAAGGTGTCTCACTGTTTTCCTCTGTCTCTCTTGTTTTCCATATGCCCTGTGAGTGTCAAATTCTACAAGCCTTCTTTCTTCACTATTTTTCCTATAAATTCCAGCTCTCTCCTTCTAATTCTAAATATAAGTGTACGTTTTTGATATTTGCAAATGATTTTATTATAGATATGCAGTGGAAATTATCTTAGTGTAGAAATGCTTACAAAAAACATTAAGACTTTTGTTCACTTGAATGATTACTTATGTAACATAACAATTAACAAGAGTATATAGATAAATTCATTGTAAATCATTTTCATGTAGTTATGCATTGAAAATCAAGAAGAAATAGATTAATGATCATAAAGTCATAAATAGGAATGTTATTGTCATTAGCAAAACTCGTTGCCCAGTATTGAGGTGCTCATCAACTTTTGTGTGAAATGATTTCTATTGTTGGATCTGAAGAGATGTCTGCAGTCACTGTATGGTAGGGTAGGAGAGTTCAGAGTATGGAGAGCTCTGGTTTTTCTTTTGGGGCTCTGTAGAGAAGATGACTTACCTTGTATGGCAAAGTGAGCATGTATATGCCTGTCATGGAAAACAAGTGAAGGAAAGGAAAAAAGAAATATGGTCACCCTGACACCATAATTTTAGAAAGACATGGTCTCAGAGCTGGGAGAATTGTTGAGGAGTGGTTGGTAGTATGCAAATATTTCATGAGATTAGCTCGGCATAAAAAACACCATGCAAGAGAGAATAGAGAGTTTGCTTGTGAATGTGGTGCTGCTTGTATGGAGAGACTTTGTCAGTTGAAAAGAGATTACTTGGGTCAGTTTCACACACTCTCTTCATTTCTTCTATTTGCCTTTGTGGCAGAACCAGATCACAAACAATAAATTTCTTCTCCTTCATGATGCACCACACATTTCAATGGATTGGACACTTTGCCTGAATGCAAGACATCCACCTACCCAAACAAATCCTCTTCTCAGAGCTTACATCTGGCAAGATAGCACATGTAGCCCCATGTCATCGGTTTAAGGATCAGCTCAAAAACACGTTGCTGAGGACAGAAACCAATCTGGTCAATTGGGAGATGGAAACTGCAGAAAGAACCAATTGAAGAAAAGCAGTCCACAAAAAATCAACATCCTTCGAAAATACTAGAAGACAAACTGTGGTCAAAAGAAATTAGTGACTCTGTTGTTGGATGCAATTTCAGATTGGGCGTTTCTCCCCTCAAAACTGGTTCCCTGGTATTTATCGTCATTCTCAGCCTTGTATCCACTTCATTCATTCGTTCAAACACAACTGCATGTATCGAGAGCTTAGAAACCATCATGCCTTGCCACCAACTTTGTTGGGCCTGACACCTTGCCCAAATAGCAGACATCTGCCTACCCAAACAAATCCTCTTTTTGAAGCTTGCATCTGGCAAGAGGCCATGTGGAGCCCCACATCATCAATTCAAAGATCAGCTCAAAAACACTTTGCTGAAGACAGAAATTGATCCGGTCAATTGGGAGACAGAAGTCACAGAAAGAACCAATTGTAGACGAGCAGTCAACAAAAAAACAACATGCTTCAAAAACATATTATATGTATAACCTATAACCATATTACAAATATGAATTTGAAAGGATTTTACTGTAGAAATTGAAAATAGTCTTAATATATAAATGTTGGTTGATTTTTTTTTTAAAGCAAATCACCTTGATCAAGGCAGGAGTTCACTAGCATCGAAGGGGTCAGAGAGAGTGAGAGTTAAGAGGAGTGTTTGGGAAAAGAATAAAGAGAATGACAGGAATCAAGGTCAAGGCATCAGAACATGTCGATGGACATTACATTTGAATATTTAAAGATTATAGCTATCAGGGAAATAAGTGATAGGAAGGGAGTTCCACTAACAAGAGTTGTAAGATAAGAAGCTGTTCATTAGTTGGTTTATTTTGTTTAGTGGCATATCAACACCTCTATGGGTTATTTAATTCTGAAATCTAAATATTTTGAACACAATTTTATGGCTTCAACTAAATATTATTTTGAACACAACTGCATGCCTTCAATGACAGATAAAAAGTATTGTTGGTTATTTTGCTATAAAACTGTAATGTTAGTAATTTTACTATAAAATGTATTACTTATCATTTTACTATGTATTTTAATACTGTCATAGTGTTTTGTTTTTGTTTGAGGGTTCACTATTTTTCCATAGCTGGGACTCTAACTGATGCTACCAGCCCGGAGCTAGGGTGGACCTGGGAAAAGCAGCAATTAAGAGGTGGTTCCACACTCCTCAAAACCTCCAATCTCAAAATCAGAGATCTTGCTGCCAGATGTAGTTTATCTTCTTACCCTGGACTTTGTAGCTGGTGAAGAGTATTGTCCTGAAATATGTTTATCCCATATTGTTCCTGCTGCTGCTGGTGAGGTCTGGCTGAAGCTACTGCTATTGCAGGCCATCTATGGCTAAAACAAATACTACACTTTGATCACATGCATCTTGGCTGTGGATTTTTTCTGTTTTCAAGGCCCTTTTTTATGAAGAGTCAGTTGTACAACAGTGGCTAGTCCAGCTAGGTGAAGTTTCTTCTTCATTTTTTTTTTTACAAATGTGGGTGTGCCAACAAAATACAATAGATTTTAATATAAAGTAGAAAGAGGATAGAACTCTGAAGCAAGTCTTGGGGGTATGCCTGCATTGATTTCATCTGCTAAGGCCTGGCCATTAACAATGATTTTCATCAATCTACCTGTTAGACTTAATAACTGAGAAAACCCTTCTAGGGATTCCATAACTGGAGTGTATATGTAACAATGCCAATGCCACACCTTTGATATATCTAAGGTGATTTTCTTCATGGCAAATTTGTTGTTTAATACCTCACTGATTCTGTGTATACTGTAAATTTGGATATCAGCAGTGGACCTAGCAGAGTAGAATCTATACTGTTTGTTACTCAAGATGTGGTTCCTATTCAAGTTATCACATCCTTCTTGTTAAAAGCAATTCAACTTTATCAAAAAAACCAAAAGAAAAACAATTGTTTAACCTTAAATGATCTCATAAAGATTGATAGGTCATTAAACATTAAACAAACAAACACATCCTTCTTGTTGGTAATAGCCTCAAAGAGATTACTAATGAGATTGATAGGTTGATATTGAGACATAGATGAGTGCTCACAATTCCATAGATTTGGAAAGGAGTTCTCCTTCGGGTAGTAGTTAAATAATTTTGCCAAAATTGAAGATAACTCTAGGATAGTGTTCTTAAGAAGCACCACCAGGATTTTACCTAGACTGGTAGCCTTGTATGGGTTAATGCTTTTGAAAAGTTTGGAAACTTCCCGTGATAGAGATATTTGTATTACAACATTTGGCTCTTGTCATCTAACATGGAGTTAAAGGCAAAGTATATTGCAAAGAGCCCTGCCCTACCTGAAAAACATAAGATAATCTCAGAGCCATTTATGATAGTAAGCACTGATGCTTTGACCCTATTGAAAATTTGGTTAGAGATTTTCCAGAACTCACTGGATCCAAGTCTTTTGCTTTTGACCTTGGCTTGTACTGCTTTGCATTTTCAAGAACTCTCTTGCAATGATTTCAGGCAGTTCTGAATGCATCAAGGGTCCTACTACAACAATGATTTTCAATGTGGGATGCATACCCCACCAGTTGGGCATGCATAGGGTGTGCAACCTTCAGTTTACTACACCAACAGAATAAGGGGGCAATACGAAAATGAGTTATTAACAGTTATTAGCATTAATTTGTTGTTACTATTTCCATCTTCATATTTAGCTGAATGTGTGCTGTAAATGATTTGTTATTGAAAAAAGAAATTGACTGGATATCACTAAACGAGGAGACATGAGGCTTAAGCTGACTAAATTGGTGCCTAATATAAAATCTATCTGTAGCAGGCATGACGCACAAGGATCTCACTAACAGTCATTTTGTAATGAACTCAAATTTCATTTTGCATTATTATTTCATGATTAAAATGATCAAAAGTATATTACAGAATAAACTTTCATTCAAATATTTTATATTTCTGCCTTTCAGTTCTCTATTATATATTTTGAAACTATATCTATGTAACTGACTTTTTGTTTTTTTAATTTTTCTCTTTCATGGCCGCCATGGTCTTTGGAGGCTTGTTTAGAATCCAAGTTAATGGCCTTTTCAGCTTCCTTCACACGAATTGCAATAAAATTTTGAATATGTAACAATTAAATATTACAGGGTGGGGACCAAAATTTTAGAAATACCAAAGTGGGGGAATGGCCCAAAATTGGTTGGGAACCACTGTACTACAACATTCCCTGTGGTAGATATTGTAGTAATGGCCCTGATGAGCTATGGCTGTAGCAAATTCTGATGTCATCCAGGACTGGTTATTCAGTTTTTGTTGATAGTACAGACTTTGACTCAGTGTTAACAGACTTAGCAATAATGGTGAAGTACTAAAAAAGAACAAGATATTCTGAGACATGGACACTGAAAGAAGAATTATCCCTGTAGATTAAATAAATGAATCAGTTAGTAATTCCCTGTAGGTTTTCTGGATTAACAGGCACCTGAAGATGGTCATTGCCAGCCTGAAATGTGATAATAACAACAAAGATGAGGAAATTAGTCAAATTTAAATTATGTAAATGATTAGAAAAGAAGGTTGGAGAATCTGACACATTGAAGACAACGAGTAACAAACAAGCACAAATAATGCGTAGAGCTCCAAAGAATAGGAAGTTAGTTGATTAACACAATTTATGGAGAAGGCCAATCTCTCCTAAGCTCAAACAAAAATGATTACAATGCCACCGAGCAAACAGAGAAAATTACTCCTATGGCATCCTTCTGGAAGTATCTTCTCATGAAAATTGACTTTCCCAGACACCATAGCTTGGGACTCAGGGTTGGATATTGGGGATCTAGGGACAGCACTGCAGGATCAAACAGTACGGAAAGGGATTCTCAGTGTAGTTCCGACCAGCCATAGCAACATCAAAGAAGGAGGATGAGGATGATGATGAGGAGGATAATGAGGATGATGATGATGAGGAGGATAATGATGATGATGATGAGGAGGATAATGATGATGATGATGAGGAGGAGGATGAGGATTAGGAGGATAATGATGATGATGATGATGAGGAGGAGGAGGAGGAGGATGATGATGAGGATGAGGAGGAGGAGGATGATGATGATGAGGAGGAGGATGAGGATGGGGATGCTGATGATGAGGAGGAGGATGATGAGGAGGAGGAGGATGAGGAGGAGGAGGATGATGATGAGGAGGAGGATGATGAGGAGGATGATGATGAGGAGGATGATGATGAGGAGGATGATGATGATGAGGAGGAGGAGGATGATGATGATGAGGATGATGATGATGATGAGGAGGAGGATGATGAGGAGGAGGAGGATGATGATGATGAGGAGGATGATGATGAGGAGGAGGAGGAGGATGATGATGAGGAGGGGATGAAGATGATGATTATGGGGATGATGATGAGGAGGAGGATCAGGATGATGATGATGATGAGGATGATGATGATGAGGAGGATGATGATGAGGAGGAGGAGGAGAGGAGGAGGAGGAGGAGGATGAGGATGATGATGATGAGGAGGATGATGATGATGAGGAGGATGATGATGATGACGAGTTAGTAAGAAAATTAATCAACTAACAAAAAATATCAAGATGATCATGATCCCCATCATGTTACTCCCATTTTAGTTACACTTCACTAACACTGGTTACATTGCATTTGTTTTGTTATACTGATTAAATTTATAACTGTTTTTCTCAAGCAATGTTTGTGTAAAGACTTGTATTTTTATATTTTTATACTATTTTTAAGCATAACCTGAATAAAACAGACACATTGTTAAACATTGTCTTTTCTTTTCTTTTTTTAAATCCCACTCTTCTCTAGGTGTTAATAATAATAATAATAATAATAATAATAATAATTGATCTGGATTTTTTTCTCCATTTATGCCTTAAGTATTTTACCATTCTCCCAACAAAGCAGAAAGGGAAGAAGAAGAAGTAGAAAATAATGTGAAATAAATACAAATGTCAAGTGAGAAAAGTTTCTCTGATTTGAATTAAACACCATCAACGTTTATGAGATAATCTCACGTCAAAATGTTATTTTAATGCATTAAGTTTGAATAATAAAATTCTTGGGCTTTCAAATAATGCATTAAAACTGATTCCTTAAGGCAAACCTGAAAAAATTTAAAAAAAAAAATAGTTTTTGAAATTTCAATGTTGTATTTAAGAATGTACAGAAAATATTCTGGTATTCAATGCTGATGACATTCATGCGCTCATTTTTCAAACTGTTCAGTTTACCAAATATATTTGGGCAGCTGAGGTAATGCCTGTCATTGGAAGGGCCAGTGCATACTACCCTCCCCATCGACTGACTGGGCGCCCTAGGACAGTACTTTGTGACCATCACTATCTTATTGACATTTGATTCTTTTGTTTCTACCTACATTCATGTATAGCTGGCCACCCGTATTTGAAGATACCCGTCTATAAGGGTGGCTAGCTAATCACTATTGCAGACGCTTGCTCAGGCACATCTGTATTTATTCAACACCGACAGAACCCACCCATGGTTTTTGCTACAACTATGCTGAGCAGACCTTAGTTACAGTTTCCAGGAAAGAGTGTGTCTTCTAGCGTGATCAACAATTTGAACAAGGCCAGCATGCTCAAGCCCTTGGCCACAATAACTTTGTGCTAAGAGAGCTATCGATGACCCCCTAAGGGTTCCTTCTACCCAAATTTCACTCACAAGGCTTGGGTCAACTTGTGGTATGGGTTTAAGGCACTTTCCAAAGGTGCTGCATGCTGGGATTGATCCCTCCAGTGTGATAACATTAGGAAGTCTCCTTGACAAATCAACTATGTTGAGATTTAAACCCAGTTCTCATGGTCAGAATATGAAAATTCTAACCACTCGAACATGTGCTACATTTATGTACATTACAAATTAAACTAAGCACAACTGACTATTAAATGATGAAAAATTTTGCAAATTTTGACGTCATTCTGGGGGTCTTTTTTTTGTCCAAATCTGTGAATCTGTTTAGCTTGAAAAAACATTATATAAAATTCACTATTTTGCAAATTTTGACGTCATTCTTGGGGTCTTTTTTTTTGTCCAAATCTGTGAATCTGTTTAGCTTTTTTATCCCTCACGATGATGATTATGATGATGATGTTAAAATTATGTTATGTGTTAAAATTATTCAACTTTTTAACAGGAAAAATCTCAAGTTTTTGTTAAAAATTGTCACAAAACATTTATGGAAGATGGAATGATCTATTATAACTAACTTTTATTTAGATAAACTATTTAGTTTCAATTTTTGCTAGTTAAATTTTCATTTGTATTACATATGATCCATTATTGTATATAATTAGTTTACAATAAGATTCGTATTTTATATGAATACTACCTTATGTAGTAGAGTGGGGGGGTGTATATCATAGACCTGGGGGGAGCACTGGACCCTTGCACCAGCCTTGAACATAAGTAGTGATATTTATGAAAATATTTAAAATAAAAAATGGGGAGGGTATAAGTATAATCCAGAACTTTATACCCACCTTCATATGGATAAGAAATGAATTCAGTAAAAGCACAAAAATAGAAAAGGGTGTAAGGCAAGGAGGTGTCTTCTCACCAGACTTATTCAATTTTTACAGTGAGGTGATCCTGAGAAAATTAGAAGTCCTACTAGTTTTCATTATTGGCGGTCATAATCGTAATGAACCTACCACTGTATGGTTGCTTCTCTGTTCCTTTTCTATAAATATTTTCATGGTAATTGTTTAGATGAGCTCTTCACTATGGTACCTAGACGGTATGAATTTAAGAACAATACTAGATTGTTCTGACAAGCTACATTCTTTAGTTCAAACCTTTACATCTAAGCCTCTCACTGCTCTGAGTCTAATTTCAGTTGTGATGAGAGCCTGCTTAAATTTACGAGTGTTCCATAGGACAGCTGAAATATGGAGAATTAATAATGGCAAAATCTTATATTACCCAGAATAGTTTAAGTGTAAGGTTGCCTTTCTGTATCTTTTTTATAAATACTTTCATGGTAATTGTTTGGATGATCTCTTCACTATAGTACCTAGACTTTTTAAATTTAAGTGCAGTACTATAGACTGACATTAAGATCTCATCAGTTTACAGTTGAGCTGTCAAGATGTAACTGCAAATTCTAACAAATCCTAACAGTTTCTTTCCTCATAGTTCTCAATTGTGGTCCCATGCTTTCCAACCAATCAGTAATGACAAAACCTTTTATTACCCAGAATAGTTTAAGTGTAAGGTTGCCTTTCTGTACCTTTTCTATAAATACTTTCATGGTAATTGTTCTGATGAGCTCTTCACTATTGTACATTTTTGAATTTAAGCGCATTATGGTTGAGCTGGCAAGATGTAATTGATAACAGTTTCTTTCCTCATAGATCTCAATTGTGGCTCCATGCTTTCCAGCCAACTTTCATCTGCAAAAATTTAAATATAATGTCAATATCATTATCTGCTGTCCTGCTGATTGCTCTTTTCTCTTTCTACTCATTACTAATGTTTCTGTTCCTAATTCCTCCACATCCTGTAACACAATGTATGCTAGTAGCTGTATTGTCTTGCTTAGAGTGATACTGATTAAAATTTTTAAAAAAAGCATAAGATATGCAAATTACAGTGTTGATAGCAGACAAAGAGTAAGAAAACTACAGTAATTCATACAGAAGGTAGTAAATGAAGGAAAGAAGAAATGACTAAACATCAATTGTATGAAGGTAGAATGTATGGCTGAAAAATGAAAAGCCCAAGATGCAGATGACAATTTGAAGATGCCAAAATCAAGAAAGTATAAAAATTTAACCATCTAGCAAACGTTTTATCAGAGGATGGAAAATTTGACACTGAAATTCAAAGGTGCATTGGAACAAAAAAGCCAAAAGCCATGCCAAGTATTAAGAAAATTGAAAATGTCATTAGAAACCAAGAAGAGTATTAATTGTTATGTAATATCAATCCCCTTATTTAGCAGTGAATATTGAACAATCTTCTCACAAGAAGTGACTTGAAGCAACAGAAATGTTGTTCTACAGAAGGATGTTGAGGATACCATGGACTGAACGCATGGGCAATGACAAAATTTTAGGGAAAAGGAGGCAAAAAGAAATACATTGAATCAGAAAGAGAGTCAAAATTTATAGGGTAGATAATGAGAAAAGAGGGCTTGGAAAATTTAACACTAACAGGATAAAGTGAAAGCAAGAGGGACAAATGGAAGCAGCACATGACCTACTAAATGAATTGGCATCACAGGGGTTAGGAGAGATTACAAAAAAACTAAGAGCTACAAAGGACAGAAAAATGTGAATCATGATTGACAATGTCTTAAAGAGACATTGCACATAGAAAAAGAAAAAGAAGAAGAAGAAGAAGAAGAAGAAGAAGAAGAAGAAGAAGGATTTGGAAGGACATAAATTATTTTATTTCCTATAAGTGCAGAAATGTGTTACAGATCATGGATAAACCCACATGTGATTCTTATACAACAGGGCATCATGCAAATCTCCTAGACTGTTTCCTCACATCGTGCCCAGAAAAATGCTCTGCTGAGGTATTACCTCCCTTGGACATTTTAGAACATTTACTGATCAAAGTTAAAGTTGACTAAAAAGAATCCCTTGATATACCATTTCATAGGATGATCTTTCAGTAAACCAAAGTTGACTGGGTTAGCTTCAGAACTTACATTATGGAAGCTCATCTTTTAACATTTTTCAAAAATAGCAACTTTCAGAATTGCCTCCCACATTTCTTAATGGAGTCTGTCTGGCATGGAAAGTTTTATCTCAGAGAAAAATAGCAAGAGAAACCAAATAACCAGCTATGGTTCACACCAAAATGTACTGCTGCCATAGCTCATAGTACCATCTCTACCACAAAAAATTGTGTAGTAGGATATCTGTTGTATTTAGTCTGCCTGCAATCATTGCAAAAGAGTTCTATAAAAATCCAAAGAGTCCTAACAAAATTTACCTGTTGTAAATTTACTATTTCAAGATTAGTCGCTTGTTGTGAATAATGAATTAAATTGCTTTTCCAGTTATATAGTCATTTTGTCCTTTTGTTACTTTCATATGCAATGTTGTTGGCCCTGATCTGGCATCTCGTTTACAGTCACTCTCTCACAGACATGACATTGCCTCCTGTCTTTTCTACAAATACTTTCATGGTAACTGCTCCAACAAATTATTTTTGCTAGTTTTCAAACAGCAAGAATTTAAACGTGCTACTAGGTCAGCATCTCAGACCCACTTTTCACTGTCGTATAGGTTAAATGTAACCGTCTCTTCTACTTCAATGGCTTCATGTCTAGCATTTCCCATCTGTGGAACTCCCTTCCTCTTACTTGCTTTCCTGATAGCTATAATCTCCAACTATTTAAATGCAATGTCAGTCGACATCTCCAGATGCCTTGATCTATTCCCCATCCTTTGGTTCATCCTTTCCTCTGTCACGTCTCTTTACTTTTATTCCAACTTTCTTTAACCCCTTGTGTTCTAGTGGCATTCCCACCTTGCTTGGGGTAAAAAGTTAAAATAAAACAAAAAAAAAACGTGTGTGTGTGTGTGTGTGTGTGTGTGTGTGTGTGCTTGATACCATCTCTACCACAAAAAATTTTGTAGAGGAAGTGCAAGAGAAGGAAAAGAATTTAGAAGGAACCGGAAACCCAATTTTAAACAGAAAACAAGGGATAAACTTCTCCTTTTCAAAAGGTCTCAGTTTGTTTATACGTTTGATGAAGATCTTAACAAAATTATTCAAAATTTTCTAGTCAGCTTTATTTAAGTAAATAAGAAAAATGAATGTGAACACACACACCTATTCAAGCATTTTACATTTTTAATATATATATATATATATATATATAAATTTATATTTTTCCTCTGAGTCTATCTTTCAAATCTACAAATCTACCGTTCGTCCTTGCATTGAATACTGTTGCCCTCTGTCTTTTCTACAAATGCTTTCACGGTAACTGCTCTATTTTCGCTAGTTCCCAAACTGCATAAATTTAAACGTACCACTACATCAGCATCTCAGTCCCACTCTTTCACTGTCGAAACTGTTAAATGTAGCCATCTCTTCTATTCCAATAGCTTCATGTCTCGCACCTCACGTCTGTGGAACTCCCTTCCTATTACTTGCTTCCCTGATAGCTATAATCTCCAACTATTTAAATGCAATGTCAGTTGACATCTCCAGATGCCTTGATCTATTCCCCATCCTTTTGCTCATCCTTTCCTCTGTCACATCTCTTTACTTTTACTCCACCTTTCTTTAACCCCTTGTGTTCTAATGGCACTCCCACCTTGCTTGGGGTAAAAAGTTTTAAAAAAGAAGCGTCTGTGTGTGTGTGTGCTTAATATTCCCAAAATCTTTTTAAGCATTTCAGATTTTTCAAGCATAAGGACAATTTTGGCAAAGCAAAACATATTTGTGCATTTTCAAGGAAGCAAGTCTGAGACATTTTTTTTTCTTTTTCTTTCTCTCTGTTGACTCACATAACCACAAACACGAGGTTTTTGGTTGAAATATAATGAGAAACTCGAATCTTTCTCCCAAGACTAAATGATCTTTTGTTGTGTGTCAATCACAGTAGGAGGAAAGAATTGCAATAGAACTTCAATTTGCTGATGACAAAATCAAAGTTGCTCATCGTGGAACCTGATGCATTGTCAGATACAATGGGACATAATATATTGTCAAGGATATGAGATCGTCTCTCTCACAAATCAGCCAGGGGGGATGGAAATCAATGGCTGCACAAAGGAAGACGAATGGAATGAAAGTCTGCTGGCATAAAAGACGCTAAAGATGGATCATTTTATATTCAACCATCTTTAGATTTATTGGTGCAATCTCTGATTTATACTCTCCATACCAAAATTTATCTGGTTTTGTAAATAACCAAGATTTAGAATCAATTCAAATTCAAGACTATTTTTTTTATTATTTCTTTTGATTAAAAAAAAAGAAAATTATTTCTCTCTGCAAGCAAAAAGAATGTTTGCTTGGCCTTGATCTAATAAGAGTGTGATAATATTTTTTCCTTCTGATTCTCTTGGTGTTCTTAGATCATATATATATATATATATATATATATATATATATATATATATATATGAATAAAAAAGACAAGAGGAAAAACTATTCTTAGTCAACATGTTTCATCATCTAAGAGACTTTATCAAGGCAAATGTTGGATTTATTTTGTTGCATGTGTTTATATACAAAACAAGGTTGTTATTGGTTTATCAAAGCTTTTAGATTTGAGAACGTTCATGAATATTCATCAGGTAGTTGAAAGGGCAATCAAAACATGTGGAAGACACAAAGTGCCATAATTCAAAGTAAGTGAGTAATATTTAAGAAATATATATATATATATATATATATATATATATATATATATATATATATATTGTCATCCACAAACAGACAGTTTCACTGTATCACAGGTCATCAGTGTGGCTAGATGTCCAGTTGCCTCTAGCTAGGATCGAAACCTGACTGAATTGTCATCAGTCAGGGATTCTACCACTAACTCATTGGCACACAGCAGGGAAGAAGTTGAATTTAAGTGTATTTATTTTTAGATAAACACACAGTGACTGAGAGAACTCCATTTGATTTACCGAGAGTCTTGCATTATTAGCCGTAATAGTCATGTGTTTATATACAAAACAAGGTTGTTATTGGTTTATCAAAGCTTTTAGATTTGAGAACGTTCATGAATATTCATCAGGTAGTTGAAACGGCAATCAAAACATGAGGAAGACACAAAAGTGCCATAATTCAAAGTAAGTGAGCAATATTTAAGAATCTATCTATCTATCTATCTATCTATCTATATATATATATATATATATATATATATATATATATATATATATATATATATATATATATATATATATATATATATATATATATATATATATATATATATATATATATATATATATATATATATATATATATATATATATATATATATATATATATATATATATATATATATATATATATATATATATATATATATATATATACATATATATATATATATATATATATATATATATATATATATATATATATATATATATATATATATATATATATATATATATATATATATATATATATATATATATATATATATATATATATATATATATATATATATATATATATATATATATATATATATATATATATATATATATATATATATATATATATATATATATATATATATATATATATATATATATATATATATATATATATATATATATATATATATATATATATATATATATATATATATATATATATATATATATATATATATATAAAATGAGAGTAAAAACACTGTATACTACCATGCACTTTAATGTTGCTTCATAAATTCTTCTCCTGACACAACCTACATTCAGCACCTCGTCTCCAGAGTTTTATAGATGTACCTTTTAGTAATTGTTCAATTCATTCTTCAGGAGATTTTCAGCAATTTACTGCACTTTTCTTTATTTTTCATTATCTTTATACTAAGTTGGATTTATTTAATTTATTTCTGTTAGGATGATTGTTTTCCTGTTTTTTTGTGTTTGAGTTTTGCATGTGTCAAATGTTATAATTATTTCTCTTTTTCACAAGGCTCTGAAAAGCTAATATTGAAACCAGTTTTCCCTTTTTTTGGTAATACTTTCTTTCTTTTTTCATTTCCACTCTTTATGGTGAATTAGTTTTAATTTCCATCCTCTTTTGTTGGTTGTTTATATTTTATTTACATTTGTTATTGTATATTGTTTCATAAATATTTTAACATGTCCATACTTACAGCAGTATTAAAAAACTCTTCTTTATTTCTCTTGAATTTTTTCTTTTATTTTCATTTATTTGAATTACAATATCTTGAATTTTTATTAGACAAAGCATTGTCAGTCATTATTAATTTTTGACTAGTGTTTCTTTCATCTTAATTTTACTTGCTTTATTTACACAAGTAGTAATTTCTTGAGTTTTTTATAAGATGAGGCATCGTTAGCCATTATTAACTTTTGACTACTATTTTTTTCATCTTAATTTTACATACTTTATTTTCAGAAGTATTAATATTATCCTGAATTTTTATTAGATGAAGTACTGTTAGCCATTATTAATTTTCAGCTACTATTTCTTTCATCTTAATTTTACCTACTTTATTTTCAGAGATAGTAATATTATTTGAATTTTATAAGATGAAGCTAACAATTAGCCATAATTAATTTTTGATTAGCATTTCTTTCATCTTAATTTTACTTTATTTCTAATAGCTTGGGAATGAGGGCATCATATATATATATATATATATATATATATATATATATATATATATATATATACAGTGTATCACAAAAGTGAATACACCCTCACATTTCTTCAAATATTTAAGTATATCTCTTCATGGGACAACACTGAAAAAATGACACTTTGACACAATGAAAAGTAGCCTGTCTGCAGCATATATAACAGAGTTAATTTATTTTTCCCTCAAAATAACTCAAAATATAGCCATTAAAAGCTAAATCCCTGGCAACAAAAGTGAGTACACCCCTCACATTTCTTCAAATATTTAAGTATATCTCTTCATGGGACAACACTGACAAAATGACACTATGACACAATGAAAAGTAGCCTGTCTGCAGCATATATAACAGAGTTAATTTATTTTTCCCTCAAAATAACTCAAAATATAGCCATTAAAAGCTAAATCCTGGCAACAAAAGTGAGTACACCTCACATTTCTTCAAATATTTAAGTATATCTCTTCATGGGACAACACTGACAAAATGACACTATGACACAATGAAAAGTAGCCTGTCTGCAGCATATATAACAGAGTTAATTTATTTTTCCCTCAAAATAACTCAAAATATAGCCATTAAAAGCTAAATCCCTCGCAGCAAAAGTGAGTGCACCCCTAAGAAACTACACCCCTAAAAAGTGAGTACACCCCTAAGAAACTACACCCCTAAATGTCTAAATTGAGTACTGCTTTTCATTTTCCCTCCAAAATGTCATGTGACTCATTAGTGTAACTATGCCCATGTGTTAATGTGGAGTAGGTGTATTCAAATTTGTAGTGCAGCTCTAACACTCTCTCTTACCGGTCACTGAAAGTTCCAACATGGCACCACATGGCAAAGAACTCCCTAAAAAACATATTGTTGCACTACATAAAGATGGCCAAGGCTACAAGAAGATTGCCAACACCCTGAAACTGAGCTGCAGCACAGTGGCTAAGATTATCCAGCATTTTAAAAGAGCAGGGTCCACTCAGAACAGGCCTCGGGTAGGTCGTCCAAAGAAGCTGAGCGCACGTACTGAGCGTCACATCCAAATGCTTTCTTTGAAAGATTGGCGTAGGAGTGCTGTTAGCATTGCTGCAGAGATTAAAGAGATTGGGATTCAGCCTGTTAGTGTTCAGACCATACGCCGCACACTACATCAAATTAGTGTGCATGGCTGTCACCCCAGGAGGAAGCCTCTTCTGAAGGCAATACACAAGAAAGCCCGCTGAAGACATGTCAACAAAGCCCATAGATTACTGGAACCATGTCCTATGGTCTGATGAGGCGAAATTTAATTTGTTTTGTTCTGATGGCCTTAAGCATGTGTGGCGGCGACCAGGTGAGGAGTACAAAGATAAGTGTGTCATGCCTACAGTCAAGCATGGTGGTGGGAATGTCATGGTCTGGGGCTGCATGAGTGCTGCAGGCATTGGAGAGTTACATTTCATTGAGGGAAACATGAACTCCAACATGTACTGTGAAATACTGCAGCAGAGCATGATCCCCTCCCTCCAGAAACTGGATCGCAGAGCAGTGTTCCAGCATGACAATGACCCCAAAGACATATCCAAGACAACCACTGCTTTACTGAAGAGGCTGAGGGTAAAGGTGATGGACTGGCCAAGCATGTCTCTAGACTTGAACCCAATAGAACATCTTTGGGCCATCCTCAAGCAGGTGGAGGTGCGCAGAGTCTCAAATATTCGCCAGCTCCGCGACATCGTCATTGAGGAGTGGAAGAGCATTCCAGTGACTACCTGTGAAGCTCTGGTAAACTCCATGCCCAGGAGAGTAAAGGCAGTTTTGGATAATGATGGTGGCCACACAAAATATTGGCAGTTGACATGTTGTGTGTTAATATTGACAACTTTTCCTAAGGGGTGTACTCACTTTTGTTGCCAGGGATTTAGCTTTTAATGGCTATATTTTGAGTTATTTTGAGGGGAAAATAAATTAACTCTGTTATATATGTTGCAGACAGGCTACTTTTCATTGTGTCAAAGCATCATTTTGTCAGTGTTGTCCCATGAAGAGATATACTTAAATATTTGAAGAAATGTGAGGGGTGTACTCACTTTTGTGATACACTGTATACACACACACACAGTGAGGTTCAACATTCCCCATATATCCCCATAAACTGTACCTCTTACTTTGTAACACTCTATCTCAAGTGGCTCTTGAGCCTTATACAGACTGAATATCATTGTAAAAAAAAATCATTTACAACATTCACACATCCTCATCTCTTTGTATTCCATTGGTAAGGAGGGAGTGACACTCAGACTGTAACTTCCCAAGAACTGTGACTTTGTGGAACAGACTCTCAAGAGGATGATTCCCTGTTCACTATGATGTTAAACTTTTGAAGTTTAGGGTCAGTTTTCTATCTTACATATCCTCATAAAATAAACTACTTTTATTGCTCAGTTACTGACAGACCTATTTTCACTGACTCTGAATCTGTACTTGTGGGTGTCAAATTATTTTGTCCCCTACATCTGATCTCCCACAGACTAAACCTTGCAAGCCTCTTGCTGATCTCTATCACTCTTTCGATAAAAATACTTGGATGAACTACATTCCTTAGTTCCACCAGTTCTAACCTTTCTAGCTAAGACCCACCATGTCACGCACATTGTAGCAAACCACTGTCATTCCCTTTGTATTCTATTGGTGAGATGTAAGTTCCACTCAAGCACCTTCTTCTGTTAAACTGCTGCTCTGTGGAACATCCACAAGGATGCTTCCCTGATCACTAGAATCTTAACCTGTTCAGATCTAGAGTTAACCGTTATCTTCCCTACATATGCACATAAACTGTGCCCCTTACTCTGTAACTCTCTACATCAACTGGCTCTTGGACCTCGTACAGGGTGAACATCATTGTATAAGAACAAAAAGAAAGAAGACAAAAACAAAATGGAGGTTTTTTACAACGAAGGGAGATAACTTCTGCTAACAAAAAATAATAATGAAAATGCAGTGCATGAAAACAAGAAGAGAAAATAAAGAAAGATAATACTTTCTTACAGATTTCAGGTTTCTAATTTCATCATACGATGAATAATTTTTCGGAAATGCTACCATTTTTCCAATAAGACTTGCAATGAGATACTTCATCCAATCAATTATCAACTGACAGCAGAACATGACCCCTTTTCGATTGGTCGTAACTCCCTGTTCATCATCAGCCTCACTTTCATTTCCTGGACTTGCACATTTTATGACTGAATTATTGTTTCTTGTCTATAGGTGGGTAGTAAAAAAGAAATGCATAATTGGTCAAATTTTGTGAGAGGGGAAAAACAAGGATACATTTGATTTTTATTAAATTCCTTGTCCCTTCAGAACGGAAGTGATCGTGGCTCTCCACAAATTCCTTCTCTTTATTATCTGTTAATTATCATGATTTATTGGCAAAGCTATTGGAGTGGTTTCCCATTGCAGTTTCATTATTTTGATAGGAGCCATGACTCTAGATAATATTAAAATATATTTTCTGGGCAAACAAATTCCAGTCTATATATATAAATTTGTAGCCTCTGTCTGTTTGTTATTGAACTCCTCCTAGGGTTTTGGAGATAAACACCTATAACCATATATATTCGGAAACTACATTACCCAGGGTACTTGGATAAACATATCTCACTTTGATCAAAGGGGGTCCCCAGGGGACACAAACCCCCCACTAAAAATTATTTTCCCTTTGATTTAAATTAAATTTAAATTTGAACAAGGGAATTACTCCTATTGAAAATATAGGAGAAAGTCAGAAGATGGAGGTCACATTGGTAAGCTCATTGAATAATACTGACACACATCATTTTTCTGCACAAATTATAACAATGATTTAAAATCAATCATTATTTACTTACAAAAAAATGTATGACACACAGTAAAGTGCAGGTAATTTGGCTAGTAAATATATATATATATATATTGATGAAAATAATGGGTAATGCCTTACAATACATATATATTGTGATAAATCAACAGTCATATCAATGTTGAAATCTATTCATGAATTCATTCAATCAAGTATTGCATCAAATACATATCAAAGGTGTCAAATCAAACTGTTTTTGCACAAACTCCCTACTGAAATTTTTGTTCCCTTTGATTTAAATTAAATTTAAATTTGATCAAGGGAATTACTCCTATCCAAAATATAGAAGGAGAAAGCCAGAAGATGGAGGTCATATCAGCAAGATCATTGAGTAATATTGAAATGCATCATTTTTCTCCACAAATGAAAACAAAGATTTAAAATCAGTCATCATTTTCTTACAAAAAAAAAATGTCTGACCTGCAGCAATGTGTAGTTAATTTAGCTAGTAACATATATTTTATACAAAATCAACTTATGATAAGCCTAGCTGTGTTTTTATTCTTGTTAGACATTTCAACCTAATAAATATGGTCCCCAAACTGATGTATAGTCCTGTGTATGATGATAAACTACATCTGGCAGCAAGGCCACTGATCAGGAAAATGGACCACCTCTTAAATACTATTGTTCCTTGGTCCACCCTAACCTGGGTGTTAGCACCTGTTAGGGTCTCGGTTGTGGGCAAATAGTGAACCTCCAAACAAAAACAAAACTCTATGAAAGTATAAAATACATATTTATAGAAAAATGACCATCAATACATATTTATACCAAATTGACCAATAATGAATTTTATCTGTAGTTAAAGGCATGCAATTGCATTCAAAATATTTATAGGAAATAGCCCATAGAGGCTAATACGGTGCTAAACATACTCAACCACTCAACCAATATGAAAAAAACTCTTTCATGAGATTAATCCATATAATATCCTATATTTTCTTAAAGAAATCAAACTATATTCCAAAATATAACTTCAACAAAACTACAACATAAAAACACACATATTATCGCATCTAGTAATCATGTCCACCCAAACATGTATCTGCACAAAAGCTGAGTATCATCTACCATGTATTCAATTGTGAAAGCAGAATAACATATATCATTTTTTATTACTTCAAAGCTTCCAAGAGAATTTAATTTCAGCATTAAATAATCCATAAGGAGTTGATATGCTGTTAAACAAAGAAAACAAAACAAAAACAGGCTGATGTAACTCAATCCTAGATGTTTTCAGTTGACTTGCTTTTTTCTTTTATGTGCCATGCACCTTGGGTCATGGGTGATCATGGCTCACCACAGCTTCTTATCTTCCACAGATCATAGTAATGCTTGTATTTTTACTATCATTTCTTTTTTTTTGTTCTGCTGTTCATTTGCTTATTAGGTAGGTTATTCACTAATTCTCTCTGTCCCTCTAGCTTTCATTGGCTTACCGCCAAATCATGTTGAAACACTACTTCCTGCAAGGTCACCAAAGCTAAGCAATGTTCACTGTTTGAGCCTAAAAAGCCAAAAAAGGCACAAAATTTAACATGCTAACTCTCTAGCCCTTGTGAAGAATAATCATTTCTCAAAACATGTGTAAAAAAAACAACCTAGATAATTATACATAAATCTTTAACATTGTTTTACAAATAATAAAAACAAAATTTGTATAAGTGTGCCTATCACCAAGTTAGATTAAAGAAATCTGACAAAAAGTACATGGCTTTCAAAGCCAATTATCGACTTTATCAATTTATAGGAATTAAATCCTATATATATTTTTCAACCAATAAAATCCCATCAGAAGGTTTGTTTCATAAACAACAAATACTGCCAAAATACTTGTGGACATAATTATAGACCTACCATGTTTTATTTTTTAACCATTCAGAAAATAATAATAACATGTTTATTACTCCCTGTAATTTGTGAAAAAGATTTTCACAAGCCAGTGTAAAATTATTTTCTAATGAAAACTTTGTATTCAAAAAGTTCATACCTCTATGCAAAATTAGATTTTGGATCCCCTTTACAGATATAAAATTAGAAGCCTCTTGGTGCTCAAAACAATTTTGGATGCCAGTTTGATCTATGCATGCAGAGACACACAATAAAGAGACGACAGCCAGCAGCCACCAACTAGGGCATTGTCTATGAACTCACAAACACATTAGGCTGACTAGTAAGTGTTTACACATTTCACACTGCCTTAATTACTAATAAAACACACTTCACCACAAAGAAAATTGTACATTTTATTGTTATTTTATATTTCTGAAAAGAATATATAAATGTTATTTCAACTGACATTTTCATTCTACTTTTCCTTCAGAAAATAACCTTTTTTATGTTTCATTTAAAGGATGTGTTGAGGATGTTAAATGTTTGGAATCCTGACACTTGGATAGCAACAAAAACCTGGATAGATAGATTCCAACAAGTTCACTTAACTTCTATTCACGGTAACCAAAACAGTAAAAGAAAACCTGAAAGGGACATTTCCTTATCTTGATAATATTATCAGTGGATGTTAGACAGAAAGGGAGCATGATAAGAATGGTGAAGAATTTCTGAAAGTTGTAAAGAAAAGAAACTTAACCATAAATGATTCTCAACCTATTTGAATGGCAACAACACTGAATACTTTAAGATATTGTGTGGAGGAAAAAGGTATCATTAAACCTATCCCAGAGTGGATGAAGCTGTAGTGAGTCCTGATAAAAAAAAATATATATGAAAATAAAATATATAAACAAAAATAAAAAGAATTCAAATTAAAATACGGCATTCACTCTTTGATAAAACCCTTAAATTTTTCCTTCGCTCTCTTTATACTTCTCTCTCAACTAATGAGAAGGAAACCCTCAAATAAAAAGAGGAAGAAGAAGAAAAGACTGAACCAGGCCAAAATACAGCAGAAGTTTGCTGGACCAGAGTCTAGCCATTTGTGACTAAAAACTACCAAAAATTAGAGAGGCTCCATGCATAACTTCTGCTATATGAAAAAAAATTGAGAAAGACAGGAACACCAGAAAATAAAATACTTTTGGCCAATCAAAAAAATCAACACAAAAAGGCTTTTGATGTTAGCCAAAACCAAGGTCTATGTCTGTGAATTTAATATATGGTTCAGTTAAAAATATTGTAAATGTTACTGGATATGACAAGTACCTAAAGGTTAAAAGATACAAGAGTTAAAAGTTATGACTATCACAATCAAGATGAGGACAACAGTTAAAAAGAAACGTGTTTAATAATTTCTAATCTTAGTAATTAGGATAGAAATTTATAATTTTGATATATAGTATAAATAACATGCAAAAAAATTACTGATACGTTTGATAGCAAATGTGTTGCATGCCTTTTCTTCATTAATGATAATATAGTGATTCCTGAGAAAAAAATGAAAATAAAATATATAAAAATAAAAATAAATCAAATTAAAATAAAGCATTCGCTTTCTATTAAAACCATTTTTCTCTCTATCCTTGTTTTTCTGTATTTCTCTCTCAACTAATAAAAAGATAACATTCAAATAAAAAGAGGAAGAAAAGAACATGGCCAAAAAATGCTTGCAGTTTATGGGACCAGAGCCTGCTTATTTATGATTATAATTAAAGTCCATAATCTGGTGTGATCAATTCATTTTTTTTTTAACAAGGCTAGCACACTCAAACCTTCAGTCACGTTGACCTGTGACTTCCTGCTAGTACAATCATCAATGGCTTCCAAACAGTTCTGTCAACCAAATTTCATTCCCAAAGCTTGGGTTTACCAATGGTTTGATTTCAGGTACTTTTGAAAGGTACCACATGTTGAGATCGCCTCTACATACCAATATTATCAAGAAGTCACCTCCCTGACAAATCAACTCTGGGGAGATTTGAACTTGAGTTTCATGGAAAAGTGAGCATTCTAACCACTTGGTCATGTATGCTGCAAATTCAAAACAACAACTATTGATATTGTAAACACACTTATATGCAGTTGTATATATATATATATATATATATTAAATAAAAACAGACCACATTAAGGTTCCATGTAATAAATTATAAATTTATATTATTTTATTATAAATTTATATTATTTTATTATAAATTTTATTATTTTCATGGAACCTTAAAGTGGTCTGTTTTTATTTAAATTATTTGCTCTGGATTTACATTGAGCTCTTTGGATTTTATCCTTCTTAGGTTTATCCATACGGATTACCTAGTTTTTCATAAACTAAGTATATATATATATATATATGTATATAGTGAATCCTGAAAAAAATAAAGATAAAACATATAAACAAAAATAAAAAGAATTCAAATTAAAATAAGGCATTTCCTTTCTATTAAAATCCTTATCCATTTCTCTCTATCCTTGTTTTTCTGAACGTCTCTCCCAACTACCAAAAAGATAACACTCAAATAAAAAGAAGAAGAAAAGAACATGGCCAAAAAATGCTGGCAGTTTATGGGAGCAGAGCCTGCTTATTTATGATTATAAATCTACCCAAATAAGACAGGTTCTACACATAATTTCTGCAACATAAAAAAAAAATGAAAAAGAAAGAAATGCTGGAAAATGAAATAATTTTGGTCACTGAAAAAAAATAACAAAAGGGATGTGAGCCAAAAGCAAGTTTTGTGCCAGAGTCTGGCAGCCTGGTTAAAAAGATATAATTTGACAGTTTTGGACTAGTTGAGGAGAAGAGGCTGTGAGCGAAACTGGAACAAGAGACACGACCACCAGAGAAACCATCCAGGCTTGACATGCAAAGTGGTTAAGAGGTCATATGCTAATGATATTTTCTGCCCTTATTAGGGCTTAGAACAACAGTAGATTGACATTGACCTATTTCTAAGATGACTACTACTAGCAAAGTCTTAGTATCCACTATGGACTTTCTCCTGACTGCCACCAATATCCATCATTTAAACAATTATTTTGCTACACCTCTTAATCAAATAAATAAATATATATATATATATATATATATATATATATATATATATATTATTTGTTTATACCGTATACCCTTGAGTCAGTTTGTTTTATTTCTGAAGTTAAATAAAATATACAGCAAGAATCTCATGTCAAATCTCCACAGAACCATTATAAGAATTGCAAACCTTTGAATGATATGGGAACACTCAATATGGTCAGTTGAATGTTTGTGTACTATGCAAAATAGATTTTGTATTTTCAGATGAAATATATGATGCTTTCAGTTGCTAAAATCTGAGTTATTGTTATACTATACCTATGGGCGATAATGAGTATGTTTCCATTCCCATAAATATAGTAGTGTATACTGTATGTTGGTCTACTTCTACACACTGCTGGAGAATCTTATATGTGTTGTTCTTGTCCTAAGTATTATTGTTCATTACCAATCTTCATTTGATTATTCTATTCAATAACTTTTCCTAGATTACAACAGTTATGTAAAACAACTTTATGGCCTATTGATGAAAACTTACCTTTTGAGGTAGATTGTGAGGCTTCGGATAATTCTTTAACTGCAGTAATGTCAAAATAGAAGGTATATTGCGTTTATGCCAAAAACACTTCAAGGAAGCAAAAAGGAATATAAAATTGTTGAGAAAGAAGCTTTGCCCATAATCATCATAATATGTAAATGGCAGTATCTTTTGGCAAGATGTTGTTTAAAATTATATATCGATGCCAGATCAGTGTCTTTTATCTATAGATAACTGAAAGTGTACAAAATTAAAAAAAAGCTAAAATCAATGAATGGAAAATGGAACTTGGTGAACTAATTTTTGACATCAAATATCAAACTAGGAGGAGTAATATAGCTGTGGATGGTTTTAGTCATGTTTATTGTATGTCTTTAATTTGTCAAGGTTTGCATCTTGTGGATTTACATGAGAAATGATGCTATCCAGGTGTATTAAAACTTTTGCATCTTGTATGCTCGAGAATTTTCCTCTTTTCAACTGAAGACATTAAGAAAATATGCACATCTTGCAGAGTTTGTGCTGAATTAAAACCCCAGTTCTAGCAACCTCTGGAAAGTTCACTGAGAAAAATCTATTGTACTGTTGGAATGCATTTGTATCAACCTTAATGGGCCTCTTCCAATGGTTACTCATAATCTGTACTTGTTTTTAATTGTTGATGAATATACCTGCTAACTACTTGAATTCCCTGCCCAAATATGCACACTTCGATTGTTATTAACTGCCTAGAAACCATGTTTAGTATGTGTGAAATACCAATTTATATTCATTCAGATATAGTTTGTTCACTTGTATCATGAGAATTGAATCAGTATTTATTGAGTAAAGGTGTTGCTACCAGTAATTTGATAACATATCATCTCTGAGGTAATGGACAGGCAGAGTGATATATTGGGGTTATATAGAAAACTATTTGCTTAAATCTTAAATTTATGAACCTAACAGAAAAAGATTGGGAACAAGTTTTGTCACAAGCCTTTCCTTTTACTTGATCTCTATTGTGTACTGCTAGTAACTGTCCACCCCATGAGCATTTTTTCAAGATTCAAAGATGTACTTCTCATTGGAACTCACTCCCATCTTGATGAATGAAATCAGAACCCATACTGTTAAAATGATTTGTCTGTACTACCAAGAGTGACCCCCACTTAGTTGATAAATTTGAACTGACTGATAGCAATCCAACAGTTACCAACATCAAGTATCCCAACAGAAGATGATCAACTGTGACTGTTTGAGATTTGACTCCCAGTCCTGATCCTTCAGAACCCTCCTCACTTTGGCAAACTTCATGAACCTCCACTGAAGAAAGTTGTAGTCTAACGTCCATTTTGTCACCTACTTTAGTTGAGTGAGTGGGTTATCCCACTTGACTTTGTTAAAAAATGTCACTAGCGGATGCTCCTTAAGCCTATTAAAAAGTGTACATTTTTCTCCCTATTCTCTTTCCTCTTTTACAGCTTCTGGCTATACAATATAGTTGTATGTGGGGAAAAAAAAACATCCCCCCTGCTGGAGTATGTTCATTTTCATTGTTTTACTTTTCTCTCCTGTTGCCGGAACGCAAATGAGGGCTGGAATAAAGAGCAGCACTGGAAACAAACAAAACAAAGCAAATAAAACAGAGAAATGTTCATGGCAGAGATGATGAAGAATTCCACACAGGAACAGTGCAAACAAAGGTTGAACATAAACGGGACACAGAATGAGACGACAAACAAAAAAGGAAATCAGAACCATGACATTTTTCTGGCAACTCACCTTCTAAATAGAAAATCCATCTGTTTATATTATTCCCAGAAATATTAGTAATCTAACTATATACAACATGAATCATTTGTCTAAACAAATTCTAGGCACAATTTAGCTCACTACCATGTTTTTTGCAAGCAGACATTCTTGGGTTTACACAGGCCATTATTTCCTGCATATGCACCACACCAAGAGTTATCTTTCTGATCGATGTGCAGCTTCATCAAAGGTAGCCAGCAGTTCATCCTGCCTTTTACTTTCACTACACTTGAATGTTGTACTCTTTCACACACATTTCTATCATGTAGGCCTACACAAATTTCACACATAAAAACACTGGCGACTTATCTTCTAGACAGAAAATTCATCTGTTTATATGGAACCTGTAGAAAGAAGAGGATGACCAAAGAGACAGGACCAATGAAAATAGTTCACCAGATGAAAACCCGGTGATGGTAAAAGAATATAAATACAGGCGAACCACACCCGGACATTCTCATACACACTGCGTGACGAAGCAGTCTACACGTTACAGAACCCAGAAACGTTGATAATCTCACTATGCTTGACACAAAATCATTTGCATAAACAAATTCTAAGCATCATTCAGCCCACTGCACCAATGATATTTTTTACAATTTCAAACTCTTTCACACACATGTTAACCATGTAGGCCTACAAAATTTCCATACACATAAAAACACACATTCTCTAGTTTTCTATGAAAATAAACTTTAAATGTTTTTCTTCTTTTATTGTATTTGTAATTGCATTTATCAAAACATGCAATTAGTTGTTGTGATTAGTTATCATTAGTTTTATATTATTCATTTATTAGTTGGACTTACATTGAGTCCACCAACATTGTGGAATGAATTTTCTAGAAGCCCGTAAATATTCACTATCCAGATGTTGATTATGTAATATCAATATATTCACTGTCCAGATGTTGATTACTGCAGTATCAAAATATTCACTGTCCAGATGTTGATTATGTAATATCAATATATTCACTGTCCAGATGTTGATTATGTAATATCAATATATTCATTATCCAGATGTTGATTACTGCAGTGTCAAAATATTCACTGTCCAGATGTTGATTATGTAATATCAATATATTCACTGTCCAGATGTTGATTATGTAATATCAAAATATTCACTGTCCAGATGTTGATTATCTAATATCAATATATTCGCTGTCCAGATGTTGATTATGTAATATCAATATATTCACTGTCCAGATGTTGATTATGTAATATCAATATATTCACTGTCCAGATGTTGATTACTGCAGTATCAAAATATTCACTGTCCAGATGTTGATTATGTAATATCAATATATTCACTGTCCAGATGTTGATTATGTAATATCAATATATTCATTATCCAGATGTTGATTACTGCAGTGTCAAAATATTCACTGTCCAGATGTTGATTATGTAATATCAATATATTCACTGTCCAGATGTTGATTATGTAATATCAAAATATTCACTGTCCAGATGTTGATTATGTAATATCAATATATTCACTGTCCAGATGTTGATTATCTAATATCAATATATTCACTGTCCAGATGTTGATTATGCAATATCAAAATATTCACTATCCAGATTGGCTGCAGATTGGAGCTTGCCTGGTCCTGTCCCACAGTTGGTCGTTAGAGACGACTTTTGGCCACTTGATATTGAGGATGTTCATCAGTTTGTAAATGTCTGAAGTTTGTCGGTATTGGTCTTGGTTACCTGCCAGGTTTCTCTGCTGTAAAGTAAGACTGACTAACATTGGTGTTGAAGATCTGGATCTTGTTTGTAAAGTGAGAGGGCTGTTAATCTCCAGATTGGCTGCATAGTGTTGAAAGCATGTCGGGCTTTGTTGATTTGGCACTTGATGTCTTCATCTCTCCCCCCATCTTTACTGATGACACTTCCCAGGTAGAGAAACTTATTAATTTCCCTTGATGTCTTCTTAGTGTAGTTGCACTGCATCTTGTTGTCTGTTGTTTACCCTCATGACCTCTGTCTTCCCCACGTTGATTTGGAGGCCAGTCTTCTCCACTTCTTCTGCAACATGACTCAGCTTCTCCTGAACATCTTGTTTGTGGGAGAGAAGGCTGATGTTATCTTCATAGTCCAGATCTTCCAACTGCTTCATGAAGGTTCACTGTAAATCAGTTTTCCTGCATGTCGAGGCCCGCCGCATTATTCATTCGAACACCAGCTGGAAAATCATTGGTGACAGCAGACATCCCTGACAAATGCCAGTTTGCATGAAGAATGGTTCCATCAGCTTCCCATCATGGATGACTTCACGGATGGCATCTTCATACAGTTATTGGATGATGGTGACAAACTCTGGTGGAAAGCTCCTGATGAATGCCAAATGGTTGAAACTTTGTAATAACAACAACAAAGATGAAGACAATAATCCAAGTGCAAATAATGTAAATAATGGTATATTTTGTCTTGTAGAATTCTCAAATTTAGAGTTCTCAACAGCCAAACATACGCTGCTTTATATTGTAGTGGCATAGAGGCTTCAGGGTTAAAATGAAGAATTGATCTTCCCACACCAAGAAGATTAATGAAAGATGATAATGATAAGGAAACACACGGGTAATTGTAACAAAACAAGATAAGGAATTCATTTACAAATTTACATGCTTCCAATTGTCAGTAGCACATTTCAGGAAAATAAATAAATTTTTAAAGTTCATAGTTTTAATGAATTGTCATGAAGAGGAAATGTTCATACAACAGATTAAATGATCAGACACAAAATAATATTAAAAAATGTTTAAGACAAAGCTAAGACAGTTCGTTGCTCACAGAAGGAATATATGGTGCACATACTTTCAAAAGTAGACAAAGATAGATAGTTTGAAAACTTAGCTTTCTTGGATTGTTAAAAGGAAATTCTTTGAAGTGTTGTGTTTGCTTAAAGACTGATAATATACAAGGCGGGTACAAGAGGAGGAGGACAACAACAGTCTGCCTGCCTTATGTGAAGGAGTTATCAGAGAAAATACAAAGGATCTGCGGTCCACATAACATCAGGACAACCTTCAAAAGCTTGACGACATTTTGCAGATATCTCTCCCGAGTAACCCCCCGCCATAGAGGAGAACATGACTACTGTGTGTACGCTATCCCATGCAGCTGCGGAAAGAAATATAAAGGGGAGACAGGCTGCCCCCTCAAGGTAAGGCTTCAAGAACACCAGAAAGCTGTAACATAAGGGGAAGTAGAAAAATCAGGCATGGCTGACCACATATAGAGAGAGAAGGGAGATCACCGCCCTCTGTGGGATCAGGTTGAGATCATAGACAAGGAATACCATTGAAAAATTCATAAACTTAAGGAATCAGTACATATGCTAGGCCACAAAAATCTCCTGAGCAGACCAAGCATAGAAATAAATACAATATGGGAACCAGTAATAAGGAGTGCCAGAGAAAAGCGATAACAACAACATAGTTGCACTATGAGCTCTGGTAAAACATGCAATGATAACAGTAAAATTGCAATATGAGCACAGGTAAAAATTGTTGCTGAAGACATTAGGTTTATAATACCCAGAAATTCATACACAGATGTCCTTAAGGACACATGGCACAGTGGATAAAGGCGTTGGTTAGATCCAGTGACAGGACCCAAAGAGTGTGAGTTCAATACAGCAGTGGAGAACTTTCAGAGGGAAAATTAACAGGAGATAACTGATAACTGACATCCATTAATCATGGCACCCCCATTGTACAAAAGAAAGGGTTTTAGTTCGACATTCCAACCGCCTGAAGAAGGCCGGAGCATACAACAGCCAAAACTTTGCAATAAATATGGTGACAAAGATGAGGACAACAGTGTAAATAATTTTACATTGGCAAGAATTTAAAAGCTGAATGCAACAGAAACATAATCATTCTCTTAATTTCAGACACTCTTCTTTTCTCCTCATTTTATTTCAAAAAGGATTTCACATAGGCTCGCTATTTTCTTTTCTGTATTGGTTCTATGGCTAATTTCTGTGAAGATAAAGCAATTTTACATAGGTTCACAAATTCATTTCCATCTTTTTCTTAGCTTGCTCTGGGAAGGCAAGGTTTTCATTGGTCCAAATAAAATTTCACATACGTTCACAAATTTCTTTCAGTCTTTTTCCTCAGCTTGCCCAAATTTGAAAAGAGTGGGTATATTATTATTATCATTATTATTATTATTATTATTATTATTATTATTATTTTGTACTCACTATAATAGAGCCTTCATCAGGGAGAATTGATCATTCAGATCACTAAAGAAAAATTGTATATTCATGTTGTTGAACACTCTAGTGAAATTTCTGTTTGAATTTTGGGGATGAGGAGTCATCACTACTTACATTATTTACAGTCAAACTAATATCCTCATCTTTATTGGTATTATTTAATCCACTGTGCTCTCTTGCCTTCTTCGGGTCAGCCAATCTGGATAACCATCAGGGAATTTTGCACTTAACTTTTATATAATGTATCAGATTTGATTGTTTCTTTTTATATATAATGTTTCTTTTTTATATAATGTATCATGTTTGATTTTTTTCTTTATATATATAATGTTTCTTTTTTATATAATGTACCATGTTTAATTGTTTCTTTTTATATATAATATTTCTTTTTATATAATGTATCAGGTTTGATTGTTTCTTTTTATATATATAATGTTTCTTTTTTATATAATGTATCAGGTTTGATTGTTTCTTTTTATATATATAATGTTTCTTTTATATATTGTATTAGGTTGATTGTTTCTTTTTATATATAATGTTTCTTTTTTATATAAAATGTTACAGGTTTGATTGTTTCTTTTTATATAAAATGTTTCTTTTTTATATAATGTATTAGGTTTGTTTCTTTTTAAATATGTTTCTTTTTATATAATGTCTCAGGTTTGTTTCTTTTTATATAAAATGTTTCTTTTTATATAATGTATTAGGTTTGATTGTTTCTTTTATATATATATATATATATATATATATATAATGTTTCTTTTTATATAATGTATCAGGTTTGATTGTTTCTTTTTATATATAATGTTTCTTTTCTATATAATGTATCAGATTTGATTGTTTCTTTCTGTGTTTCTGGGATGAACAGTTATCATTATTTACATACAGACTATAATCCTCATCTATGCTGTTATCATCATGGTTTTGGCCGTTGTGCCCTCTGACCTTCATCTGTTGCTTTTTCTCATTCTGTTGATCATGTTTAGGATATATTGTTTAGTCCTTATTTAGTACTGCTCAGTTATTGCTTGTCCCATCTCCATTAAATCCAAGCACACTTTGCCAAGCCTCGTAATTACTCTGCCACCAAATTCATTAAACAAGCCTTAAATCCACAAAATATTGTCTCAATATTGTTCTCTTTTAAGTAATTCTTAGTTATTGCTAGTCTTGTTTCCACTAATCCTGAGTTTCTACTACCAATCCCTGGGCTTGAACTCACAATTACATTGCCACCAACTTCACTAATTGTACAAGAACCGATGTTTCAACATGATATAGGCATAAGCCTCATGTGTCTGTGACTACGTTGAGTCTTCAAGTAGGAAGAGATTGGTTGAAGTTTGACCTGGAGAGTGATAGACATTGCCAGGTCTATATTTTATTCCTTTTTCCCCCCAATACCAGGCCAATGAGCCACTCAAGGTAGAGTATTATTGAATGAGGCTGTCATAAGGGCATAGGAGGGGGAAATAAGTAGTGCATATTATGAGAATATCTCGGATAGGCAACAGCTGACCTGAGACTTCAAGAGGTTAAGATCATAATGAAGAGGCAATCATCATCTTGGGAGGCTATTCCACAAAGTAACAGTTCTTGGGAAGAAGTCGTCTAAGTGGAACTTCATCCTTGCTCATGGAATACAAAAATAATGAGGATGTGTCAAATTTGGGTATAAATATTTTTTTTTACAATAACATCCACTCTATACAAAACCCAGGAGCCACTCAAAGTAAGGGTTACAAAGTAAGAGTTTGTGGAGATGTGGGATAGATAAATTGAACAGATTAAGATTGTAGTGATCATGTAAACTTCATTTTGGGAATTGGTTATGAAATGCAATGGTTAGTGGGAAGAGGCTGCTCGAGGGGAAAATCTCACCAATGGACTATGAAAGAAATGAAGGTTGCTTACTACAATGTGTGTGGCATGGTGGAGATCTGGGGTTGTCGATCCCTATCCTAGAGTCATGTACAGACTGGGTTGTTGTGCCAGGTTAACAGATGGTAGCTTGATTAACATTCGCTGAGGTGTTCTGATTTTATAGCAGTATCTCATTTACATAGAATATTACACTTATAAATAAAAGTGTTCCACCTTATATTAGGCTGTTCTATATAAACAGTATGTCCAAGCGCCTTAGGGCAGTAATCATACATATATGTAGAGGAACTGCAATATTTGAAGAAACCAAAAGGGCTTTGCATAAAGAAGCATCTAAAGCCAAATTGGTGTTTATCCCTTTGAGCCATGACCACTGCTTTACCAGTGATAGAGAAAAATGATGTTATGTCCAGCTACTGGTTGAATGGTGTGTAAACACTTGTAACTATTTTTATATCTACTGTGAAACATTACATACCAATTATTTACAAATTTTGACTCAGGAGTTCAGGCAGAAGGGTTAAAATTGTTTGGGAATGCATGGCTCAAAGGTTTAATGAATGACCGGGATGAAATATCCATGATACAAATTGCCAAGAGAACAGAGTGTTGCATAGCCTCTCGGTGGAAGTGGTCTCATCCTGTCTTCTCTTGGCTGGTGATTGCTAGTTGATCTAGCTAGCAATGAATGATATCAAACAGAAAATTTTAACTTAACTAATTTATCAATGTTGAAATGTACTTAACAGACACAAAAGAGAACATGTCTACAGTTAAGACTCAACATGTTGAAACCTTTCTCCTATCTCCTTTCCCATGCCAGTCAAAATCGACTTCCCATATTATGGTTTGCATCTGATCCTATGGTCAACCTCAGGAAGTTAGAGCAGAGATACACTTCCTTTAAAAACTAAACTATTTTTTAACAAGAGTTGCAAAGCTCAACAACAGGCGGGAAAAAATCAAATAAATCAAGTAATGTTAGAGAAAATGGCTTATTTCTGTGACCAAAACAGATTTGGACATGTGTTGCATGTAAAATATTAAAAAAAAAAAAATAGCAGCTTCATGTGTCATATATTTAAAAAAAACATATAAATCTCGGAGTCTGATAGACTTTCACTAGAATCTCTTTTAACATACGCAAATTTCAACTGTCACTCAGTCTATAAAAAGTGCTTAAAAAGGTGAAAGAGAGAAGTACAACTGCTGTAGTGAACAGGAGAACATGTGTTGTTGGATTGTTTGATTTATGCTACCCTGCAGCTCTAAGGATAGGGATTAGGAATCTTTATTACAAACCAGAAGAAACTGTCTAAGGAAGCATGTTGAACAGATTTATTAGGGAAATGAGTTGGGAAATCAATTATTTGCACAAGTAACTGAGGTACAGAAAAATTGAATATCTGAATACTGGCAACATCAGTAACATTAGAATGCTTAAGCCACTTGTCATGGTGAGCATTAAAATTACCAAAATATTATACTATACTATTAGAAAGTTTGTCCAATATACAGCAATTCTGAGAGGAAGCAGAGCTGTAAAGGAAGAAGAGATAGCTAACAGACTGCAATAATGAAAATCAAAAGGACATTAATATTCTGGGGATTCTTTTGCAAGTGACGATTTTTTAACAGATATTGAACTCAAAGGCCATGAATATGCATCAGAGAATCTTTTCAGAAAAATGAAAACAGACTTGAACAGACCAAATGCTAAAAAGCGTGCTTGTTACGGTCTATGCTAGATTGAGTTTGAATCAACTTTCTGTTAAGAGAAACTATACTTCTTAGTTCTAATCTTCACTGCTAAGACTCATCATGCTATACACATTGTAGCAAACAACCCTCATTCTTTTCATAGTCCATTGGTGAGATGTTCGACTAGAGCAGCTTCTTCCCACTAACCATTGCATTGCAGAACCAAGTGGGAAGAAGCTGCTCGGGTGGAACTTACATCTCACCAATGGACTATAAAAGGAATGACAGTTGTCTGCTCTAATGTGTGTGGCATGGTGAGTCTTAACAGTGAAGATTAGAACTGGTTGAACCAAGGAATATAGTTCATCTAAGCATTTTCTATGGAAATAGTGATAGAAAAGCGAGAGGCTTTCAATGATTCATCTGTGAGAAATGCATTGTAGGGTGGAAAATAATTTGTCTCCCACAAGTACAGATTCAGGATCAGTGGAAGTTGGTCTATCAATAACTGAGCAGTAAGAATAGTTTTCTCATGAGGATATGTAGGATAGACAACAGCTGACCTGAAATTTCAAGAGGTTAAGATCATGATGAACAGGAAGTCATCCTCTTATGAGTCTGTTCCACAAAATAACAGCTCTTGGGAAGAAGCTGTTGGATTGGAACTTCCTCCTTCTTAATGGAATACAAAAGCAATGATGATGAGTCAACTTTGTGCATGAATGTTTTTGTTTTACAATAATATTCACTCTGTACAAGGCCCAAGAGCCACTTGAGGTAGTGTGTTACAGAGTAAAAGTCACAGTTTATAGAGATGTGGAGTAGATAATGGTTCAACCTAAGCTTGAGCCGGTTAAGATCATACTGAATAGGGGGTCATCATCTTAGGAGTCTGTTCCACAAAGTAACAGTTCTTGGGAAGAAGTTGTCTAAATGGAACTTTATCCTTGCTAACGGAATAAGGCAATGAGAATGAGTCAATGTTGTATGCAATTTTTTTACAATGATATTCACTCTGTACAAGGCCCAAGAGCCACTTAAGGGAATGTTGAAGCTCACTGTAAAAAATATACATATATATATATGATGTCTACTATTGCTAGTCCTACTTCCTACAAGTGAAAGTAGGTCTATCAATAACTGAGCAGTAAGAGTAGTTTTTAACCAAGTCCAGTGGTAAAAGTAATGCTGGTAGCTGCTGCGGGCAATCTTATTAGTGATATGTTTATCCTGTCATGTCTTAAGATTATGTCAACAGATTGGACACCAAATTATCTGCAATGCAAAGCAATCAGTAGTGGATGTGATTTTATTGTCTGAATGAAAATCCAATACGAGCAGAATTTGCACTGATTAGATCCTTTTACTTAATTGGATCCCAAAGGAATCTGTATCATTAATTTTCTTTATTTCTTCAATCCAGAAGGACACTTGTTGATTATCACTTCTAATTCCAGTTTATCTATTGCTTTGACCTTTTCTAGCATGTCAATGAGCACCTGTAATATTCCTGTTAAAAATGTTCTTCTTCTGTTGGATTCTCTCCCTTTGGAGGCTTCTTTGGAATTGGTAAAAATGATTGGTTCCTTGCATCACTCCAGAAAGTACTTGACTTCTTCAATGATACCCTAAACCACCTCTTAATTGCTGGTGTTCCCAGGTCCACCCTGACCTGCAGTGGTAGCACCTGTTAGGGTCTCAGCTATAGGCAAATAGTTAACACCCAAACTTATTTAAAAATAGGTTTTAATAATACCATAAATACTTTGTAATAAAAAATTATTACCAGCAATAATTTTTAAAGGAAAAATTATCAGCAATACTTTAAAAAAATACCAGCAATACAAACAGTTATACATTCTTTGGAAAAAATATGACCATCTATAGATTTCTGCAAGGAAAAATATTCCCAGAAATAGATTTTTGAAGAAAAACATTACCAGCAATAAAAATTTTGTCGGCATTAAATAACCCATTGAGATTGATATGCCGTAAAACAAAACCAAACCAAACGAACGATACCCTATCTTTGCAAGAGTCAGGTCAACCCCAAAATGGATTACTACTGTCATACCTGGACAGGAACTGCCCAATGCTCCCTTTCAGCTATATGGCCTTGTGGGTGATAAATTATTTTCCGTCCTAAAACACCTTTCCCAAAGAAAAAATATTGCAAGCCTCTTGCTGTTCTATTGCTATTTTCATGGCAAATATTCAGAGCTACATTCATTAATTCCACCCGTTCAGACAACTAGGAATGGCTATGTCCCAAATTCTCCCTATTCTATTCATATACTCTTAGTAAGTGATGTAATGGAATAACCTGTCACCCCCATGAGTGACTACACCATAGGTAGTAACTACTTTTAAGTAGCCGTAAGTCAATAAACTACAGAGACTAGCTGGGATCTGTTCCAGCTAAACAGTCGAACTCTCTGCTTTCAGGTAGAGAGCAACTTGGACGAGGCTCCAGCAAAGGGCAGGGTCTCATTCAAGGAGGTAGACTGCTCCTGAACCCGTCTATACGAGTTTGAAAGGGAATATTTTTGGCCGAGCCTATGGGCCCGGAGAACCCACGTTAAACCCAGCCTTGTGCCACATGAAATCCTTGTGTGTGTGGCGGGGGTAAATATATTAGGTGAGATTTGTTCCAGCTAGACGGTCAAACTCTCTACCCAAAGGCAGAGAGGAACTCGGATGAGGCTCTGCCAAAGGGCAGAGTCTCATTCGGGGAGGTTGACCAACCCAATTCCATTTATGCAGGTTCTCTGGGCATTTTTTGGCCGAGCCTACAGGCTTGGAAGATCTACGTTAAACCCAGCCTTGTTCCACATCTACCCTTGGGGTGGGCTAGTAAATACCGACTAGCTGGAATCTGTTGAGTACGCCTCAGACTTATGCGAGAACTGCCAACCATCAACTACTTTGTGGAGCAGACTCACAAGTGAATGCATTCCAACTGCTTCCATCTTAATCTCTTCAAGTCTAGAGTCAACTCTCACTTTGGCTATATATTCTCATAACCTGAACTTCTTACCTTCTCCTCTGATATTCATAAAACCTCTTTCAGTAAACCTCTACCTTAAGTGGCTCTTGGGTCTTTTATTAGATGAACAATAATAAAAAATGTAACAAACTGTATAAATTCATTTGTCAAGAACTTAACTGGTATTATTACGCTGCTTGATTATTGTTGTGGCCTGTTTAGGGGCCAGAAAGAAAGATACGGAAGACAAAGGTCGGTTAAAAAAGTATATTGAAGATATATACAAAACAATAGTGTTAGTAATAAGTAGATTGGCATTGTGTCTACTACTCCACTCCACCAACTCTTGCAGTTGTATTTATGAGAGAAGGAAGAGTTCATTATACTGTAGAAGGGTTTATCACAACAATTGTATAATTCCTTTTTCAGATCAAAGTGTAGTATCTGCACATAATATGCAGCAGGAATCAGTGATTAGTTGAGAATCTATATGCTTATTCTGCTTGATGTTTGTTATGCTTTACTACTTAGGATCAAAGTGTAGTGTCTGCTCATTCTCATGCTCTTTTGAGCTAGAACCAATTATACTTTCTGATTGAGAAATCTACATAATTATATTCAAGAGTAAGGAACGAGGCAAAGCAGAAGAGCGTGTGAAAGAGAAGAGTTAGGTAGAAAGAAATCTACAGAAACACAAGAAAGAAAACAGGAAGACAAAATTAATATAAATATATACAAAAAGTGAAGAGAAAGAAACATACTTGTTGCTTGGTATATAAAAAAATAAATGTGAATATCTGTCTATATTTCTCAGAGTATTGTAATTATTTACATTATTTACATTGTTCAGACCTCATCTTCATTGCTATATTCATGATGTTTCATCTGTTGTACACTCCTGCCTTCTTCAGGTGATTGGAATTTCAATATCATTCACAATCTTCTGTCTTTTTCAATTCTGTTCTTTTATTTGTCTTTTCTCGCCACTAACATCTCCTTTCACTCTCAGTAACCCGTTGCTTCTTAGTGGCATTAATGCCTTGCCTGGGTTGAAATGATTAAAAAAATGACCTTAATAATTGCAATGTTATCAAAAAAATTTCTTGTTAAATAAAAAATTACTGCTCCTTGCATCCTAAATTCAGTCCTCTCTGTGTCCAAGTTTCAAGTAAAGAATGTCTTGAACTTGGTGGAAAGATGAGATATCCCTACACATGTGCACTGGAATGAGAGCAATCTACCATATATATATATATATATATATATATATATATATGTATGTATGTATGTATAATTTACAGCTGGAATAAAGTTCTCATCTTTGTTGTTATTGACAATATTTTGGTTATGACCTGTTATATTCTGTGCTAATAGGAATATATACTTGAAAAACAAGTTGGATAAAATAAGTAAAGGTTTATTATAAAAAAACAGTAAATATATATATATATATATATATATATATATATATATCCACAGACAGACTGTTTCGCTGTATCACAGCTCATCCGTGTGGTTGCCTCTAGCTGAGATTGAAACCCGAATGAATTGGCATCAGTCGGAGATTCTAGCACTAATTCATTGGTGCATGGCAGGGATGAAGGGGAATTTAAGCATATTTATTTTTAGATAAACACACAGTGATTGAGAGAACTCAATTCAATTTAATGAAGAGTCTTGCATTATTAGCCGTAATAGTCACTGTTTACAAACTCACACTTCCTCCCCAGAGAGCTCAACCGAAATAAATTTTTCAGGAGCATATATATTGTCATCCACACACACACACACACACACACATATATCTATCTATCTATCTATCTATCTATCTATCTATCTATCTATCCATATATATATATATATATATATATAGAAATAAAAGTGTAAAATTTAATATTACAAGACATATTAAAAATATATATTATATATATATATATATATATATATTTTTTACACCTATTCTTATTGTACATTTCTCTGTTTTAATTTTGAATCTCCCATGGAAGCCTGATGAGCGGGAGCGAAACCGGTTGCTCCCCCCCCTTTGTTGTTGAGTTTTTTTTTTATTATTTAATATTTTTTAATATGTCTTGTAATATTAAATTTTACACTTTTATTTCGATCATTAAATTTTGTACCTACAAAAATATCTTTAAATATATATATATATATATATATATATATATATGTATGTATTGTGTATTTGGGCAGAAATCCTTCTTTTATATGAGTTTTGTTAAAGATAACTGACAAGTTACTGTGATTAAACTTTTACTTAATATTTCTTGTATTTATAGAAGTGTTTTTACAAAGTGTGTAACAACTGTCCAAAGGTTCTAAATATATAAGCACTTTTGATTATTTTTTAGCCATTATAAGGATGATTTTTACTTTTTTATTTTTAACTGAATGTGTAGGGCTTTATGTATGTATCTTAAATTATAGGAATACTTAATTTTCCTAACAAAGTCAGCATGTTGTAGTCTTGTTCATAGTTAATGTTACTGAGTGTTGGCTTCTTTTTTTATTATTAGTGCTTCCATTATTTTCAGTCTTTTTTTACATATGGATGAAGCTATTATACTTCTATTTTCTACTAGTATATTGCAGATGGTGTTTGATAGGGTTCCTGTTTGTGTTTAAATGAGTCCTAATTGAGCTATGGTCAGGTAGGTGTAATATGTGAATTTTTTTTTGTCATTTTTGTTCTATCTAAATAATCTGGACATTGAACAATTTACTGTTTAGATAGGTGTTTGCCTTTTGACCTTTTGTCTTTCATTGTTCAGGATTTTTCTTATCTAAATTGTTAAGTTTTCTGGCAAGTTGTTTTTTTCTATAGTAAAATATATATATATTTGTTTATACGTTACATTTATAGATACAAATATTAAGTAAATGCTCTGTTAATAATAAACAGTATTAACAACATTTACTGACTCAAATGTCCGAGAAATTTCCATGGAAATATGTGTCCTCCAATAGGAATTGAACAGTAATACAGCCTGACATGCTATACCATTTAGCTACAGAGGAAGCATCTGGTTAGTAAGGTTAAATTATTGTTTTTAAACTACAAACTTCCCATGATTTTTCTCGAATGCTCATATCTGCTCAAAGCATATCGTAACTTGAACAAATGACAATATATTATGAAATGAACAAAGTTTGACAATTATTTTAATATATTTTTTGTTTATATAAAAATATATTAAAATAATTTTATTGTTGGGCTTAGTCCATTTCATGATACATATATATATATATATATATATATATATATATATATAAATGTGGTAGAAATTCTGTTTGACACCAAATCGGTTGGGTTTTAATCATGACTTGAGGCATTCGGATATCTAGTCGCACTGAAGAGCTGTGATACAGCGAAACAGTACTGTCTGCGAATGACTTAATTTAGCACTTGAAAATATATTTCATTTGAGCACTGTTGAACGACAAACTAACTGTACAAACAACAGCCAACTGTGTCAATGCAAAGCTCTTCAGTAAAATGAATGGAGCACACTGGCTGATTGACATTTGTTTAAATTTGTAAAATCAATACGCTAGATTTAGCTGCCTTATTCTGTCGAATGAAGATAGCTCAATGGTAGAAACAACACTGACACCAAATCGGTTGGGTTTCCATCCTGGCTTGTGGTATTCAGATGTCTAGTCGCATTGAAGAGCTGTGATACAATGAAACAGTACTGTCTACAAATGACATAATATATATATATATATATATATACAGGATGCGATGGGTAAATTGTTGCTATTTCATATTTTTAATTTTGTGAATGTGCATTGTTTGTTTTTGATTTTGTCAACACCACAGTATAGAGGGGTCAGTTGGGCACCATCAGTGAGAGAAAGACCACAATGACACAATTCAGTATGCCAGAAATTTGGAAACAACATACTGTACTGCTTGGCATTCATGCTGGAAGATTCAATATGATCCAATCTGAAATTTCAGAGTGTCTGGGTGTCAATCTGAGGACAGCACAGTTGATTTGAAAAAAGTTGGATGAGTCTAATGGTGATTATAAAGGAACGGCAGCTTGGGAAACTCACTCTGGTCGTTCTAATAAGAAAAGAATGCCCAAATTCGTTGATGAGGGCCTCAGACTCAAAACAGATGCCTACATTAAGTACCTTGCAGAGGTAGTGTTGCTCTGGGTCAAGAGGTTAGCTGCTGGAGGACCCTATGTCTGGCAACAGGACTCTGCACCATGCCTCACAAACAGTAGAACCCAGTCATGGCTGTCAGACAATTTCTGCAACCACATCACCCCTTATACCTCGTCACATTACTTCCCAGGTTGCAACCCCCTTGATTATTATGTGTGGGGCACAGTTGAGTGAGAGACTAGCAAAACTGCTTATAACCCCAAAGATTAATTGAAGGCAATAATTATGGCAGCATTCATCGAATTAAACAATGAGACTATCCAGAAGAGTTTCAGGAGATTATGTAATAAGATATATATCCAAAAGTAATGATAGTCCAAGAATGAATTCAAATGTTACTGACAGAACAGTGCTACTTGTATAACCTTGTTATTATCCTCCTACTCAATATTAAAAGATGCACTTTCTCTATTATATTAAGATACAAGATTCTCCTGCTTGTGTGGCATGGTGAAGAGACCATTTGCCAAACATAGGGCTTTCCAACAGCCACCTCCTTTACCTAGTGCAGCACTACCTCCTCACGGCACTTGATGTAGGCCACCATGTTCAGATTTAGGTCCTCAACAACAAATTCAAGAGTTCTTTTCTTATAAAGACAATCAGAATGAGTTTTTCAAGCTGCCATAACTTCATAATCACTATTACACACACACACACACACACACACACACACACACACACACATATATATATATATATATATATAAGAGAGAAGCACTCTACATAAAGCATCTGGCACCCAGCATCAATCTCACTTTATTTAACAATGGAAGCTTGATAGAAAGATGCCAACTCAAATACTGGAAAGCACTCAATATCATACTTAGTTGTATTGATCGTCAGACAAACCAAAGGCCAAGGTCACAAACTCACATCAGTATATATATATATATATATATATATATATATATATATATATATATATATTATATTTCAATAAATATTTTCATGCATAAACAGGTTCGTGGTTTTTGTATATTATTTGAATTGTTCGCGAAGATGGATTTCTCGCCAATTAAATCATTAACCTTTGTATTTGTTTTTTGTATGAATAATTCATGAATATATATATATATATATATATATATATATATATATATATACACACACATACACATTAAATGCAAAACTTGGAGTTTCACGCCAATCAATTCTCAAGTGCTGGAATTATAATATTAATTTTTATTTCTATTCATATGTTGGAAATATTATAATTACTTGAAAATTGCTTCAGCATGAAACTCTGATTTTGGAAATTAATATATATATATATATTTGTCATGGTAATTTTTCCTGCCTTTTCACATATATTTTGTGCTATATTTAGCTCTTGCTTAGCAGTCAAGCACTTTTTTACGGTGTGTATATTGCACTCCATTTTCTACCTTACCTGACATTTAGCAATTAATTTCGCGACACAATGATACACTTATTCTTATAATTATACATGAATTTAAAATTCGGCACTCATTAAAATAAAGCTCCTATATATATATATATATATGCTAACCCTATTAAACAAGATAGAAACCTTTCTTGCCAGATTGAAATGGAAGGCTTTGTTTGCCTTGAATAAATTTGCAAACAATAATGAAAACCCCGAAATACCACTGTTTAAAATCAGGAAATGCCAAAACACACACTCCTGCAGTAGAAGAATTTATCTGGATTGGTATTTTGATAACAAAGTTGAGGAAAAGCAAAAATATCTTTCAAAAGTAACTATTGGCAGAAATTGGAGAGCTAAGGAAAATTTTGGTAATGGGAGATAAAATAAAGAAAATGTATGAGTCTAAAAGCTTATAAGAAAAAGATATCTGAAGAATTTACCAAATTCTATAAAAAGGCACCCAATTCTTATGTAGAAGAGATTAACAAATAGGTAAGATTCATTACTGCCAAAATAGGTATCAGAGATAAAGTCCAGATAATTTCTACCATTGACACTTAATTAATCCAACTAAGACAGAATTAGGCATTATACACTGTAAGATTATACAAAATATATTAGGCATTATATGCTGTAAGATTATACAAAATATATGCAAACTACTTAAAGTAGCAACAACAGTAAATCAGTAACAGGGCTCCAGCAAATGTATCTCCTGGTTTAACAAGACTGAAGAGAAAAATAAACAGGTATTCATTAAATATGATATTAATGATTTTTAGTCTTCCATTATGGAGAAGAAAGGTTTACAAGAAGCTCTATATTTTACTAAAGATTTTGTTAGCATAACACCTGATCAGATTGAGGTAATACTGTATTGCTGTAAGTCTGCTTTGTTCCATGAAGGGGAAGCCTGGGTGAAGAAGTCTACAGGTGGTAATTTTGTTGTCCCCCAAGGATCTTTTGACAGGTCTAAAATTTCTGAATTGATGGGCATTTTTATTTTAAGTAAAGTTAACAAGTTTGTCCACATTGACAGACACAGTATTTACTGGGATGATCATAGTACCAAAGAGCTCATGATTTCATCAAGAAGAAACTTTTTAAACTATTCAAGGAGTTAGATTTTGACATTACTTTCGATATAAACAGAAAAGTTGTTCAATATTTGGATAGTGAATTTGATTTATTGACTGGTACGGTTTCACTCTACCTGAAGTCCAACATAATATTGAAATATGTGAAAACAAAGTCCAACCACTCAATAAGTGTAATTAAGTACATCCCAATGGAGGTTGAGTGCAGGTTATTTTGGAATTTCTCAACAAAGGAAATATTTGAAGAAAAAGGAAAGAATATATAGCAGCATTAAAGGAGAGAGGGGCATAATATAAGACTGAGATTTAAGCCTCAGGTAAAACCATGAATAAGGAAAAACTGGCCAAGAACAAGAAAAGTTATTTGGTTCAGCCACCCCACCCCCAGACACACACACATACACACACACATCTCAACAGGCAGGTGAAAACTAATATTGAAAAGGTATTTTCTGGCCTCTTAAGAAAACATTTTCCTAAATCCTCTGAATTTTCAAAGGTTTTTTACAGCAACTCTGAAAAATTAAGTTATAGTTGTACTGGCAATTTTGAGTAATATAGTGAAGAGGCAAAATGCAAGGAATTTGGATATAAATGTTCAAAAAAGCAGTGAACGAAATATACTATGTAACTCCAGGTGGAAAAGTAAATGCCCTTTGAACAAGGTGTACTGCACAGAGAGTGTGGTTTACCAAGCTGAGGTTAGTGATGACAATGTTCAAAGGAAAGTTTATATTGGATGTACTGGGGGTTCTTTTAAGAAATGTTAGTGGTGTGGAGTTATTTCGCAGTGGAGGCTTGTATTTGTACTAAATCGGTCCTAAATAAGTTCGACATACAAAACGTTAGGAACTTGATACAATAAGTATTACGCAGAGTAATCTTGTTGTGGTCGCTGACTACTTTTGTATTCGACTAACTGTCGACTACTGTTGTCTGACATCGACTAGTATTTAGTTACCCCCCCCCACGAGGGTATCATGTGGCACAAGGCCGATTTAACATGGGATCTCCGAGCCCATGGGCTCAGCCAAAAATATACCCTTTGAACCCGTATAAACGGATTCAGGGTCAGTTTACCTCCCCGAACGAGACTCCGCCCTTCGGCGTAGCCTCATTTGGATTCCTCCCCGCCCAAAGGCAGAGAGTTCAACTGTTCAGCCGGTCGTCCAACATCGACTGACCTTTGTTTCTCTTAGTACTCCTACTTATATTAGGTGGGAGAGTCTATTAACTATAGAATAGGGGTGTTTCACCATAACAGTTAGTACAACTATGCTTCTTGTTTTAGGGTGCAGAAGCACAGATGTAATACAAAGCTGGCAGACCATGTCTGAAAATCAAAAGAAGGACATGTTAAAAGTCTGAGTATAAAGTGAATCATTTTGAGAAGAGTAAGATCTAGTAGAATGAGTGGCAACAGCTGTAGGTTGTGTCAAGAGGAGAAGCTGGCGATAGCTATGTATCAGGACAATGTGATGTTACTGAATGAGAGAACGGAAATCATGTCAAAGTGAAGACACATGGGCAAGAATGTTCTTGGACTGTACAATGCTATATTATAAGGTAGAATACTTTTTTCTGCATAGCCTCCCCTTCTTGATTTCCAGTGCAATAACAGAATAAAATTGGTGTTTGTTGAGGAACACTTGTTACCTAGCAACTTGATGAAACCTCACGGTCAAAACCAAGGTAGTGCAGTAGAATATAGTGGTTTTTTTAATTATATTAACTAGCTAGGCATGTTTGTTTTTTTGAACACTGTACTGTGCACATTTTTATATCTCTGTTTTTTGGAACAGTAATTTTCTCGTCCTTTTCACATATATTTTGTGTTATATATATGTACATAACTATTGAAAACTAAAGAATATATGTATATATATATAATGATTTGCTGCACAAATTCGCTTGAGAAATTAATCTAATATTTATTTTGCCAATCTCTCTATTAAATTTAACATGAAACAAAGTCACAAAAGTGGGGTACTAAGTCATGGTCACAGTAACAAATTAGCAAAATCCTTATATCACAAACCAGATATCAGAAGTTTATCGAACAGAATTTCCGATACATCCTGATGAGTGAAGAGAAGCAACAAAACTATTACACAAAGATCTACAAAACTCTAGAAGACAGCTGCTGAATGCTATCAAACAGTTTAGCGACAAATGTTACTTTTGTCTTACCAGACATTGAATTATTGCAATTTCTGTCCTCCACATATTTTCACTGACCTTTTAACCACCTAATGAATATTCGTGAACACCTGATGAATATTCATGAACATTCTCAAATTTAAAAGCCTTGATAAACCAATGACATCCTTGCTCTTGTATATAAACACATGCAACAAAATACATCCTACATTTGCCTTGATAGAGTCCCTAAGAGGACAAAACACATCGACTAAGAATAGTCTTTCCTATTATTTTTTTTATTCACTTAGTTACACTCTGAAGATAATATATATATATATATATATATATATATATATATATATATATATATATATAAAGTAAACATTGAAGTCAACACTCAGAGGTGACAAACTGTTTCATGCTAAATCCAATGATCAGGCCATGATGATTGTGGTTAGCATGAAACACATCTGTCACCTCTGAGTGTTGGCTTCAATGTTCATTTTTATATTTACATATGCTCTAACTCTGATATTGAGCACTTTATCCCATAAATAGAGCACTCCTTAAAGCTATATTTCTTCATATATATATATATATATATATATATATATATATATCTTTATATATGCACGGTGGAGTAATGGATAGCTGCTTGGATTGAGGGATCGCAGAGCCGAGTTCGAATTCCAATCGAAGCCATTACATTCACTTATGTGCTAATACCCTTGGGAAAGGTATGAATCCTCTTCTTCTCCCTCCAGCTATGGGTGAATAGCAGGACTGACTGGGTTCTATAGCCTTGGATGGCAACTGGTCTAGGAGAAGGACAACTCTGAATTCAGAACCTGTGGAGGGTCGTTTGGGGACCGTGTGGCACTTAGTGCACCAGGTCTCTGTATTTGGCCCTTCAAAAAGTGTGGATGGTCCTGCACGAAACCTTCACCACTATAATCAAATCTCATGTGCTGTTGTCGGGCTGTCAGTTTCCTGGGAACTGATCTGCTTGACCCTCATATATCGAATTCGATGGGAGAGTCAACTATATATATATATATATACATATAAATATATATATATATATCTATATATATATATATATATATATATATATATATATATATATATATATATATATATATATATATATATATATATATACAGGTAATAAATCTGTTGGTATATGATCCAAGTGGATCCTAATAATATCAAGTATGAAAATTGATCCACAAATAGAGCTCAATATATTTATTACTAGCAGTAGAGCCCAGCATTGCCCGTGGATGTAACAGTAAGAGATAGATCAAGTATCGACCATCATAAAGACTGAAAAATAAAATTGACAAAGATTATTGTTTAAGGTTGACGGACACGCATGTCTTAATTATTATTTTTTTTTTTTTTTTGGTCAAACTCAAACAAAACATTGGTCAAACTTGTCTTTGTAAATGGAATTTTTGAAGCATTCTGTAAAAAATAAAAGAAAAAAAGTTCAATAAGAAACACTACCTGAGTCTCAAGTTTTGTTGAAATTGTTGAAAAATGCAGGAATAGAATTTTATTATAAACAATTGTCTTGTTTTACCAAATGGAATTTTTGAAGCATTCTGAATGTAAAATAAAAAGAAAAAAGTGTGCAAGACAATAACAAACACTACCTGCACAAAAAAAAGTCAATTTTGTTGAAATTGGTTGAAAAATGTAGGCCTTGTCAACTCCGATCCCATATATAAATGAACACAATACGCAAACAACCTGGGTTTTATAATAAGTATAACTCGATATATATTATATATAACCCCCCTTTCTTTCTCGTGATGCCTTTTAATCGTGATTTCAAATTGATTTTTATGCAAAAACAATTGTGTTTTCAATATTTCGTGCTGTTAGAACCACCATATGTCTTAAAAAGGTAATTTTAAATCAACTTTTAAGCTGTCCTGATGAAGTTTTGTTGAAATCGGTTGAAAAAACAAAATGTATATTTGGTAAATATATATCCAATATATAAATACACACACACACACACACACACACACACACACACACAAATGATTCATTTATAATATAAGTAAGATAACATTTGATATATATATATATATATCTTTATATATGCATTACATAGAATAAAAATATAAATTTACTTCATTCGAATAGGGAATTTCTTCTCCCTCCAACGGGGTGAATAGCAACTGACTTTCCTTGTGGCAGGCCTTGTCAACCTCACACCAGGTCTCTGTATTTTGCCCTAAAAAGGAAGAAAAAATAATCTCTGAGTTGACAAGGCCCTCATATATCGAAAGAAACTCTATATATATAAATATACATATAAAATATATATATATCTATATCTAATTTTATTCTGTAAATATATATATATATATATATATATATATATATATATATATATATATATACATGTATGTATGTATGTATGTAATAATATCAAGTATGAAAATTGAAAAATAATTTTTTATATGTCCCAGCATTGGTAAAAATATTTGAAGAAGACCATCAAAAAAATTATTGTTTAACTGGAGTCTTTTAATTTTTTTTTACGAATAAACAAAACATTATTTCAATTTTGAGTCTACCGATTGAATAGAATTTTATTATAAACAATTTCTTGTAAATGTTTTTGAAGGTTAAATTGAGACAATGGGGTTTGAAAAATGTGGCCCATATATAAATGAACCATGAAACATGTCTTAACTCGATATGAGTTGTATATAAAGTGATGCCTCTTAATCGTGATTTCAAATTGATTTTGTGCAAAAACAATTGTGTTTTTCCAATAAAACCACCATTGGTTTTAGACAAAAATCAACTTTTACACACACACACACACACACACACACACACACACACACACACACAATCTGCATTTTATAATAAGTAAGATAACAGAGCATATGACGTACATAGAATAAAAATCAAATTTACTTCCAATAGTTATTTCAATCCAAGTTGTCCTTGTCAACTGGTGAAAAACAAAATGTATATTTGTTATTAGTATATATATATATATATATATATATATATATATATATATATATAATTTAAATTTATGTTATAAAAAATAATTTTTTATATTCACCAAAATTTTATATCATTAAGAATAATTATTTTGAGTAATTTTTCACTTTTTTAAATGAATGATTCATTGTAATATAAGATTGCATAGTGGTAGTCAACTTTTAAGCTGTACCTGATTTGATATATCAAGTCAGTTACATATATATAAAAAACAAAATATATTTGTTATATATATATATATATATATATATATATATATATATATATATTAAATTTAGTTAGCAAAGTGAATTCACCATTTTATATCATTAACTTTACAAACTTTTTTTTGTATGAATGATTCATTGAATTAAGATAAAGTTACATATTTGATTTATATATATATATATATATATATATATATGTTTCATCAAAGATGACAAACAAGGTACTATGATTAAGCTTTTAATTTATTTTTTCTTGTATTTGAACAAGTATTTTCTTTTTTGGACATAGAGTGTGTAGAAACTGTCCAAATGTTCTATAATTTCGAGCGCTTGCCTATTTCGTTTTCTTTTTGTCAAGTGTCGGATTTTGCTGCAACACCCTGTAAATATATATGTAAAAGTTTCTTACTTGATGTCTCTCTTTGGGAGATTAAAGCTTCAAGCAATAATTTGTTTCTCTGCTTACTCTCATTCATCTATTTCTCTATTTTAGCTCAAATATCTTCATATCTTTGCTGGTGTTGAAATATTTTGGTTGACTCATTCTTGAGCCCTCATCAGGTGTAATCCATGGCAAAAATAGAAACATCTTTGCACCCCTCCTGCCAAGAAAAAAACAGTTAACAAAAAATTCTTATAGGCCCACAACCTCCTCACATCACTTTCAAAAGACGCCTTTGTTTTTTTTTCTTTATATTCTGATTGTTTTGTTTAAAGTTTATGTTTTCTTGATTTCAAATAAAAATTTGGAAATTGTCCAACATATTTCAGTGAAATTTTCACTTTCCAAAATTATAAAAAGATATGTATAGAAAAAAAAATGTCATTTTAAATTAATGCCAGGCATATATGGGTTAATCTTCATTTTTCCATATTTTCTGACCATTTTATCTAAAATTCATAGTTTCTTGATTTCAGATTAAAAAATTTGAAAATTTTCCAGTATATTTGAGTGAAATTTTCACTTTATAAGATTAAAGTTTATAATTATAGTTTAGATATACGTTGAAATAAAGAAATATAAATTCAAACTAATGACACGATAAACTGAAAACTTTTTTCCCTTATATTGTGGCAATTTTCTTTAAAGTTCATATTTTCTTGATTTCAGATGACACCTTGGAAATATTCCAACATGTTTCAGTGAAATTTTCACTTTACACAATTATAAATTGTAATTACAGCTTAAATATTTGAATAAACTGACACCAAGAAGATACGGGTTCAATTGATGCCTACATTTTTTGACCATCTTGCTTGAAGTGCATATTTCTTGACTGACTTTGCATTTCCCAACTCCCATCAATGGTGGAAATAATCGATTTTTTCATGCTTTTTTCAGGCAGTTTTCATGTAGATGCGGCCATTTTTTACTGGCCACAGTGAGAGCCTATAGCTGGCTGCCACGAATAGGCAGGAAGATTCTATTGGCCAGCGTGAGAGCCAACAGCTGACTGACACAAATGTTAACTAGCATGCTAGCATGCAAAAAAATCGATAGCTGCATTCGTCACAAGTGGGAAAAATTTAAATGTGCATGGCACTTTACTCCAATTGGCTCATTCACTTGCTTAAACTCGACATTGATTCTGATTCCGCAGAACTGGGTTGGGTGTGAAAAAGTATTTGTTGTTAATATTCTTTTTCATTCGGTTTTTCCAGTTACGAGTCCTTTTTTAAAGCTGATTGTTTTGTGTTCATTTTGTTTAGTTCTTTTTTTGTAACAGATTTAATGTTTAGTATAGAGCTTAGAAAAAATTTGCAGTGTGAGATAGGCAAGAAGTAAGGCATGTAGCGACATCAGCACAGCAAAGGGCACTCCTTTAAAGGCAAGGAAGGGCAAAAATATTTTAAGTCAATTGTTAGCGTTTGCTGTATGAGTCATACGATTTTTGAATCAAGCACAGGCAATGCCAGGCCATGCTGCTAGTACATTATAATTATGACTTAACTATTTGAATAAAAAAGGTATCAGTTCAAACTGACACCAGGAAGATATGGGTTCAACTGATGAAATTTTCCAACATATTTTAATGAAATTTTCACTTTACAAAATTTATAATTATAGTTTTGCTGTTTTTAACTCTCATTTTCATAAGAGTATGGGCAGGATTACTTATCTTTGTACTCGGTAGAGTAAGTGATTGCAAAGGTGGCTTGTAAGGGTGATTCTTGCCTGGGATCAGAAGGGGTAGCAAGAATAAATAATTGTTCCCAGAGAACTGGGTATCTCTGCTTCATGTTTTCACTCTTGGAACAAAAAATCTTTTGTATCTATTCTGTCATTTTTCTTATACAATGTGTGATAGATAAATTGTTGTCTAAATTATGCAAAAATGAAAATAACACTGACATCTCATTTTAACCGATATATTTACCAAAATTGCACAAAAACATTTTGAAATACTAAAGAGTAAATTTATTCAGTAAAATCACCATTGGCCTTACAGACAACTTTAGAATCTCCTGCAACTTTTCTAGACAGTCTTCTCATTTAATTGGTGAATGCCTACCATCAGTTCATCTTTGGTTTTACAAGGAGTTTTGTTGGTCACTCACTTAACTACACCTCACACATAATCAAGGGGGTTGCATTCTGGGGAGTTAGGTGGGTATATGTAAGTGTAGAACAATCACGCAGTCAAGATAAACATTCAATTGTGGAGCAAGCTGAGTGAATAATAACTCAACCTTAAGAGAGCTATTTATGGTGCCATGGAGCATCTCATTGTGCTAAAGTGGGATAGTCCATTGCTTGGGCTGTGATTGGCTGCTGGTACATGAGTGGAGGTATTTCTGTATAAATACCAGCTTGATTCAACAGTTAGTTTGCAGGGTTTGTATTGAGTTACAACCTGCTTTATTTTTGTCTGCCAGCTGGACGCTAGCTGGGACCCTTATGCCGGTAAGTGCTGTTTATTGTATTATTATTCGATCGAGTCTAGTTTAATGATCACAATAGTTAAAAGCACAAGGCTTTGAGGAATGCAAATCATGTTTTTTTTTTTGTTGGAGTAAGCCCTTTATACTGTAGAGCAAGCACGTAGCCAAGATAAACACTCAGTTGTGGAGCAAGCTGAGTGAATAAACACTCCACCTTGAGAAAGAGAGCTATTTATGGTTCAATGGAGCATCTCATTGTACTCAAGTGGGATAGTACATTGCTTGGGCTGTGATTGGCTGCTGGTACATGAGTGGAGGTATTTCTGTATAAATACCAGCTTGATTCATCAGTTAGTTTGCAGGGTTTGTATTGAGTTACAACCTGCTTTATTTTTGTCTGCCAGCTGGATGCTAGCTGGGACCCTTCTTATTGTTATTCTACAGTAAGGAGTGATGTGGTTGCAGAAATTGTAATGACTGGGTTTTCTTGTTTGTGTGGCATGGTACTGAGTCCTGTTTCCAGACATAGGCTCTTCCAGAAGCCAGCTTCTTAATCCAGGGCAGCACTACCTCCTGAAAATGCTTGATGTAAGTTTCTGTGTTCAGTCTGGTACTCACCAATAAATTTAGATCTGTTCTTATCGATTGATCAGAGTGAGTTTTCCAAGCTTCTCTTCCTTCATAATCACCATTAGACTCATCCAACTCTTTCTGAATACTCTGCACTATCCTCAGATTGATACTCAAACACTCTGAAATATTTGTATTGAAGCTTCCAGCACAAATGCGAAGCAGTACAGCATGCTGTTTCTAAATTTCTGGTAGAGTGAATTGCATCATGGTGGTCTTTTTCTTACAAATGGTGCCCAACTGACCCTACTATACTGTGAAGTCAACAAAATCAAAATCAAACAACATGCATGTACAAAATTAGAAATATAAAATGACAACAATTTACCTATCACACCCTGTATAAGGGATGTTTGCTCTAACTTCCCTGTGCTTTTTTCTATATGCATAGGCTATTTTGCCTGTCTGGGTAAAAGAGACACCCAGACTATTTTGCTAGTCAATATAAATAGTGTTTTAGATCTAAGAATAAATTATATTTGAGATCATCAGTGCAGTGGTTGTGTGAGCTGTGTATGCAGGATTTGAACAACATGGATTTTGTGGTCTGTCACTGTTGTCTTCAGTGTGTGCACTTGAAGTGTATTGGCAAGAGAACCATGCCCTTGGGTGATTTTTGGATTTGCAGAGACTATTATGCCTAAAAATGTTTAAAATATTCAGACTTCTATATTTCTTTTAATAATTGGTGAGAAACAAATGATTTTAACTTGTGTTTTAATAATTGAGAGTGGAAAAGATTTTAAATTGTCTTAACAATTGATGGTGAAAATAAATAGACTTCAGTGTTAAATCTGTGTGTTGTTATTTTTAACGTTACCTGCCTTCATAATAATAAAAATATTTACTGGTGGGTCAATTTTTTGGGACCAGCAAAATAATTTCTTCCTCTTCTAAAGAGTGTTCCAGTAACTCAAACTGATTTTAAATGTGAATTAAGTTTAAGCGGCTAATGATTTTTTCTTTTTCTTTCAGATTTGGCAGACATTTGGGCAATATTATTTTTCACACATAATTGCCATGACTTAAATAACATGATCCAATAGAGAAATAAATAAATTTTCACTGATAATGCTTATTTATTTACTGCTGACTTTGATCCATCTTAATGAAACACCCTTATATATAATCCGTCTTAATGAAACATCCTTTATAAATATTTTCATCATAACTATTCTGATGACTTTCCTTTTTAGTAACTCAAATTTACAAGTTTAAGCACAGTACTAGATTGGCAGCTAGGTCTCCTTATTTTACATTTAAAATTGCAAGATGTAAACATAATTTCTATATTAACAGTTTCTCCTGCAATTCCTGCTTGTGGAATATTTTCCAGTTTCTTTCTGTCTAATCAAATTTGATCATTAAAAAATTAATTGCAGTGTCAGTTGTCTTCTTTTGACTCCTTAAATCCTGTTCATTTGTTGACCTCTCTCCTTAATATGCTTTTTTTGATAAATATTTTCATTATTATGTTATTTTTAATACTTTTAATATTTATGTTTTAAAGTAGTTGAATAGAAACATTGAAATAAAGTAAGTTCATATTTGTGTGTGTATTTTTAAAAAATCTATGGTGTTATTTCATAACCTTTAAATGTATACACTTTCAAAATTTTGCTAAGTGTGCCATGATATTTCCATTTGCTCCTAGGTCAGCCATTGCTTAAAAACATTGAGAAACACTGAACTAAATAAATATGAAACAATTGAGAGACTATTAAAACTAGGACTGGATGACTGTGATGGTTCTGACACGTTTTCCTCTTAGGTACCTCGACTTTACAAATCTTAGCACAGTACTAGATTGGCAGCTAGGTCTCATTATTTCACAGCTGAAATGGATAGATGTAACCATAGGTTGTATGCTAGGGATTTCTTCTGGTTTCATTCTCTCCAGTTAAATTTGATTTTCAAAAAATTATAAGCTCTATCAATTGTCATCTTCTGTCTCCTTGAATCCTGCTCATTTATTGAACTCATTTCTTAATATGTTTTTCTCTTATTATTTAAGCAATGTACTAGATTGGCAGTTAGGTCTCATCATTTTACAATTGAAATGGCTAGATATAAAGTTTTATGCTAGCAGTTTCTTTTCTTGCACTTCTTGCTTATGAAATTCACTTCCAAATTCTTGCTTTCAAGTTAAATTTGATCTTCAAAAACTTAAAAGCAATGTCAATTGTTATCTAATTCTTTATTCCTCTTCTTTTATTGTTCTTTCTCCTTAATAATGTTTTTCTTTTCTTTATATTTAAAGATCCTTGATAAAATCCAAAGAAGAATCTGCAATGTCATTGGTCTTAACCTGGCATCCTGGCTTGAGTCACTTTCCCACAGCTCCCCTGTGCCTTTCGTATAAATACTTTCATGGTAATTGTTCAGATGAACTTTTTTCTATAGCAGTGCTTCTCAAACTATCTGATATGGCAGACCAGCATTTTTTTTTCTTCTCAATGTGTCATGTACCTGTAATATTTCATGGTAATATTAATTTATACCGGAAATGATATATATAATAAATATAATAAAAGTTGACTTTTTTTATCTTCCATTTATTTTGAAAAAAATAATTCAATATCAAAATATATAAAAATTAATAAAAAATAAGCTTCAAATAATTCCTTAGCATGGCCTGGACACTGGCGGCATATCAGTAGCTGATACTTTGTGTAATGGCACCAGCCCGTGGACCACCACTTTGAATAGCACTGTTCTATGGCACCTAGACTTTATGAATTAAAGCAAAGCACTAGATTGGCAGCTAGGTCTCATCATTTTACAGTTGAAATGGCTCAGTGTAAACATAGGTTGTATCCTAGGGGTTTCTTCTGGCTTCATTCTTTCCAGTCAAATTTGATCTTCAAAAATTATATGCAGTCTCAATTGTCATCTTCTGTCTCCTTGAATCCTGTTTATTTATTGAACTCTCTTCTTAATGTTTTTCTCTTATTTCTTAAGCAAAGTACTAGATTGGCAGTTAGGTCTCATCATTTTACAGTTGAAATGGCTAGATATAAAGTTTTATGCTAGCAGTTTCTTTTCTTGCACTTCTTGCTTGTGAAATTCACTTCCAGATTCTCGGTTTCAAGTTAAATTTGATCTTCAAAAATTATATGCCGTATCAATTGTCATCTTCTGTCTCCTTGAATCCTGTTCATTTATTGACCTCCCTCCTTAATATGTTTTTCTCTTATTATTTTACTCCCATTAACCTCTTGTGTGTTAGTGGCTTCATCAACTTGCATGGGGTGAAATGATTAAAAAAAAACAAAAGCTTCCTTGGACGTCATTATGTGATCATGGGCAAATATAGAAAGATGATATCTGAGTGTCCTATGTTAGTTATGCTAATAACTCGTCACAAAGTTACAAACAATATTACTTTATCATCATGGCATATTGTTAAAGATCAATTTGTGCTTAAATTGGTTTGAAATTATTTAATTTCTTGGTCAGGTGTCAAGTAATCAGCACTTCTCATTGAGATTCAAGAAACGTGCCCAAAGAAAGGTTCCAAAAACTCTTTCTTCAATTAACAATCAAATCAAGGTTAACAAGGGTAACTCAATGGGTGCCAAGATCAAAACCAGTAACTATTAATAAATTGGTTTCACTACCTGTTACCACCATTACCACTACAACCAGCCAATGTGGGTAATTCCAAGACTCACCTAGAAATTGGGGAATGTTTATCCAGTTAAAGGAACTTTTATCTGACATCTTCAAATTGTATATTTTACACAAAGTATCACTTCATTTTCTTTTCAGATATTATGAATGCTTATTTATTTAGATAAGAAGTTTGGGCATATGGCCAAATCACATTGGAACATTGGCTTTCATATGATCACCAAAGTTAAGCAATGTCATACCTGGTCAGTACTAAGATGGGTGACCATTTGGGAATACCAGGTGCCTTACTCTTTGATGGGCAGGTAGTATAATAAATAATGGCTTGGAATTGTTAATCACCCAACCAAGTTCCAATTCTTGTTCAGTTCATTATATTCACTTACGAGAAAATAAACTTGGGAAAGTTAAGAATCCACATATTCTCTCCCCAGCTATGGGTTAATTAGTAACACTTATATCACTAAATCATTATTATCTTAAAAAGAAATTCTTACACTCTAAAAATATTTTCTGGCTTTAAACAACCTGCAGAAGGTTGGTAAGCTGTAAAAAATGAATGAATCAATCAATCACCATAATTTATCAAGAAAATATGAGGTGGTAAAATGCTGTGAACAATCTAACGGTAAAAATAACATTCATAGAAAAAACATCCAGTGCTACTCTAGCTATATTTTTCTTCATTAACTGGTCATTGGGCTGGGATTAAAGTGTAGTATCTGTTCTTGTATCTAATGGTAAGATTAGTTGTTTCCTTATAAGGAAACATTCAGCATTCATTGACAAAGCAGCCAGTGCTACTCAAGTTACACTTTTCTTTATTCTCTGGCTATCAGGCTGAGATCAAAGTGTAGTATCTGTTCTCCTCCTCTCTGATGATAATGGTAATATTTCTTTATAAGGAAACATTCAGCATTCATTGACTAAGCAGCCAGTGCTACTTAAGTTACACTTTTCTTTATTTTCTGGTTATCAGAGATCAAAATGTAGTATCTGTTCTCTTCATCTCTAATGATAATGGTAATATTAGCTGTTTCCTTATAAGGAAACATTCAGCATTTATTGATTAAGCAGCCAGTGCTACTCAAATTACACTTTTTCTTTATTTTCTATCAGGCTGAGATCAAAGTGTAGTATCTGTTCTCATCTCTAATGGTAATGGTAATATTAGCTGTTTCTTTATAAGGAAACTTTTAGCATTTTTGAAAAGCCAGTGAGTGCTATTCAAGTTACACTTTTCTTTACCCACTGGCCAAATATCTGGAACATCTATTCTCCTCATCTCTAAGAAAATCTCAAATGGAGCAATAAAATCAATTCAAGTGATAAAAAAACAAGTTATGTTGGTTAGTTAAACAAATGCAATATTGACCATCATTAGGTTATTTAATGTCAAACATGACAAAAACTATAAAAAATTAATAGACAAGTAGACACAGGCCCAGTTTAAACCTGAGTCAAAAGGTAGATTTATATGTTAGTTAAAAGGGAGGCCTAAGTTCACAAGTAACCAAAAGGGAGATGGTTATTTTTGATGTGGGTTGAGTCTTATACCACAGCAGGTGATGCATTAAGCTTTCAACTATGATAACAGATCATAAAAGGTCAACTGCTGTGTTAAAAACATAAAAAAAATTAGCAATTACACTATGAAAGCCTATGGCCAACTGCAGTGGTAAAAGCACATGAAAGGTCAACTGCAGTGGTAAAAGCAAATGAAAGCTCAAATGCAATGGTAGAAGACCATAGAAGCATAGCTGCAGTAGTAAAAGACCATGAAAGGATCATTACAGTAGTAAAAACCCATGAAAGGTCAATTGCAATGGTAAAAGAACATGAAGAGTCAACTGAAATGGTAATAGGCCATGAAAGGTCAACTGCAGTGGTAAAAGCACATGAAAGGTCAACTGCAATAGTAAAAGGCCATGAAAGGTCAACTGCAGTGGAAAAGTCAAATGCTGCATTAAAAGCCCATGGGAAGTGGTACAAAATCATGAGAGGTCAAGTGCAGTGGTACAAAATCATGAGAGGTCAAGTGCAGTGATAAAAAACATTCTAAATTTCATTTTATGACATATCAACTTTTATTGTGTTATTTAATATCAAATCCCTTTTTTATTTATTGTTCTCTTTATTTTCTTAAAATCCAAAACTAAATATTTAAATCTTCAAGAACAAAGGTCATAAAAAATTAATAGTTCCAATGTTACCAATTTTATATTAATTACCATCAAGATTTCCATAAATTTTGCAATGTTTTATATAATTAAAAAGAAAAGAATATTTTTTAATTTAAAATCAATTTAAATATGAAAATCAAAAAACATTTATATAATTTTAAGTATTAGCTTCAACAGTTAAGAATAGGATCTTTAAAACAGTTATTTGTTAACAAGGAGAAGATAACTCTTGCTAGAACAATAAATCCATTGCGAACTTTCCTTTAACTGTATCAGCTGTCAAAACAAGAGAGAGGGACAGTCAGATAGTATTTAAAATTGACTATTAAGTAAAGTAATTTAAACTTGTGAAGAATGATTTGAAAGGGAAATTAGTTCTTTTGACAAGTGCTTCCATTAAATGATTTTTATGGGTGTTATTTATTGGAAATTTTTGATTTGGTTCAATCTTTAGCTGAGAGGAGTGTCTTTGGCTTCCATTTTTTTTTTAAATATATTAAAACAATTTGATTTTTCTCGTAGAATTTTGGAGTTTTTGGCTTCTTTTAGTTGTGTAAGTTTGCATTGAAAAGGCTTGCTGGCATGGTTTATTTTCAGATAACTTGGTTCTTGCCATTTTGAAGATTTCTCTTTTGTGATCATTGTTAAGGAAGATCAACTATAGACAGGATTGATCAGATTAGAGACCTTTATGCTCTCTGGTTACAGGAATTTGGTTTGGTTGCTATTTTGGGGGCTCCCAAGAAGGGGTTCTTTATTGAGATACTTTTTTCTTGTTTTTAATTATTTTGTTTTGTTTTGGTGGTATGGTTAGTGATTTTGAATTTTTTATGGGTTTTGAAGTTTTTATAGGGATTAAGAGTGAATGTAGTTTTTATTGGAATTAACAGTGAATGTAGTTTCAGTTTTTCTTCAGGATGTTTTGGCAAGTCATCCAGTCTTTGTTTTAATAGTCTCTCAATGATTTTTTTGTATTTATTTAGTTCAGTGTTTCTCATTGTTTTTAAGCAACACTAGGAACAAATGAAAATATCACAGCACACTTAGCAAAATTTTTAACGTGTATACATTTAAAGCTTAAGAAATAATAAATACTTCAAAAATATACACACAAGTATGAACTTACTTTATTTCAATTTTTCTATTCAACTATTTTAAAAAATAAAAGTTAAAAGTATTTAAAATAACATAAGAATGGTAAAACGAATTATTTGAAAAAAGTTTAATACTTATTCAAATAACTTTTTTTATTAACAAAAATGAACCCCTTGTCAGAATGACTAGATCTCTCTGTATCCTTGGAAACAGTGAATTATAAATTTTCTGTGCCTTTAAAACTCAGTAAATTTAAAAAATAAGTTACTCCAAAATTTGCTTGAGGATGAAATGGAACTAATGTTTTTAATTTAATTTGAAGCTTTTACATTCCATTTTTGAAACATGGTTATTATTGTGTAGCAAAAAAAGATATTTTAAATCAGTTAATTTATAATATTGATGCTCTGTAAATTTACATTGAGCACTATTTTGTAAAAATAACAATATCAATAAGAACGCCGGATTATCTTACTGTTCTTTCCTTTTATTTATATATACATATACATACATACATACATATATATATATACATGAATTATTCACACAAAAACTAATGCAAAGGTTAATGATTTAAATGGCGAGACATCCATCATCGCAAACAATTCAAATAATATACAAAACCTCCGTATCCGTTATGAATGAAATGATCCTTGTTTATATAAATTTCTGAGGTTTTTGTATATTATTTGAATTTGCACCAAAATTTACATGGACATGCTCCAAGTTAGCGGGAAGGACAAGACTGACTTTGCATTTCACAACTCCCATCAATAGTGGAAATAATCGATTTTTTCACGCTTCTATGGCAGTTTTCATGTAGTTTGTGGCCATTTTCTACTGGCCAGAGTGAGAGCTGATAGCTGGCTGCCACGAATAGGCAGGAAGATTCTCTTGGCCAGCATGAGAGCCAACAGCTGACTGACACGAATGCAAAAAAATCCATAGCTGCATTCGTCACAAGTGGGAAAAATTTAAATCTGCATGGCACTTTACTCCAATTCGCTTGCTTAAACTCAACGTTGTTTCTGATTCTGCAGAACTGGGTTGGGTGTGAAAAAGTATTTGTTGTTAACATTCTTTTTTCATTCGGTTTTTCCAGTTATGAGTCCTTTTTTAGAGCTGATCGTTTTGTGTTGATTTTGTTTAGTTCTTTTTCCGTAACAGATTTAATGTTTAGTATAGAGCTTAGAAAAAATTTGCAGTGTGAGATAGGCAAGAAGTAAGGCATGTAGCAACATCAGCACGGCAAAGGGCACTCCTTTAAAGGCAAGGAAGGGCAAAAATATTTTAAGTCAAGTGATAGCGATTGCTGTATGAGTCATAAGATTTTTGAATCAAGCACGGCAACGCTGGGCCATGCTGCTAGTATATATATATATATATATATATATATATATATATATATATATATATATATATATATATATATAAGTGAACATTGAAGTCAACAGGTGACAGGCTGTTTCATACTGGATGCATGTCTGTCTCCTCTGAGTGTTGACTTCAATGTTCACTTTTATATTTATATTTACATACACTCTACCTCTGATATTGAGCACTTTTATCCCATAAATATAGCACACCATAAAACTATATTTCTTCATATATATATATATATATATATGTGTGTGTGTGTGTATGTATGTATGTATGTGTGTGTGTTTGCGTGATTATATAAGTGAGGACTCAGGGATCACTACTGGATGGTGAGAGTCTGTTTCATGCTTAAATACAGCTTTCAGGATGGCCTGATTACTGTTTTTAAGCATGAAACTGATTGTCACCATCATATGTTGACACCTAAGTCCACATTGCATTATAGATAGGGATGTGTGTAAAAAAAATTAAATAATAAATTTTAGGTAAATTCCTGGTATAGTGAAAGGTTCTAACTATAACTTCTTGGATATTAGATTGATTTGATTTTTCATATTTATTTCATAAATATAACAATGATATAAATATAATGAAAATCTTTAAATAAAGGTTTAGACAAGGTAGTAAAGTAAAGAAGGAAGAAAGGACTAACCATCAATTGTAAGAAGCAAGAGAAACAAGATGCTAGTTATGTATTGGAGGTTTCAGAATAAAGCAAATACAGAAATTGCAATGCAAAAATACAAAGGTGCATTGAAATAGCAAAAGTTTGCTCCAAAAGCTAAGCAAAGTATTAAGAAATAGGAAAATTTCATTAGAAACAAAGAAAGCGACTTCTATGTAATATCAATCTGCCTATATTGTAGTGAAATCTGGGCAATTTCTTTGAGGAAACAGAGATGTGGCTCTACAGAAAGATGCTGAGAATACCATGGCTGTGACATTCAACCAATGTGGAAGAACCACATCTCTGCTTCATCAGAGACCTCTTCATCTTTGAGAAAATTGTCCATCTGGCAGGAGGTATGTTGTGCAAGCCTTGTCTAGGTGACAATGAAATGTGAAGCAGGTACATTAGAATAGTGAAATATGTCTTCCAAAATCTAAGCAAATTATTAAGAAACAAGAAAATTTCATTTGAAAATAGAAAATATTGCTGAGCAGCTATGTAATATAAATATTCCTATATGGTAGTGAATTCTGGACAATTTCTTCAGGATACAGATACATAGCTCACGAGATATATGCTAAGAGTACCATAGATAGAGCATGTAAGCAATGGGAATTTTTGGGGGAAAGATGTAAAGAAAAAGGACAGATTATTTATTAATGATAAATGAAATTTCTAAGATACATAATGAAGAAAGAAGGCATGGGAAAAATGACACTCAAAGAACATTTTCAAGGCAAGGGAGACAGAAATAAATATCAAATAACCTACTTAACAAGCTTGTTTAAATGAATAGTAGAAGATGGAATAAAAGACATTGCTAAGTGCTACAAAGGATAAGAAGTTGTGGAGAGCCATGGTCACCTACCTGACATGGCTGTGTAAATGGATAGCAGTGCAAGGAGTGGAAGAGATAGTAAAAAGACAAACATTGCTAAGGATAGGAAGTTGTGGAGAGCCATGGTCACCTACCTGACATGGCTGTATAAATGTATAGCAGAACAAGGAGTGGGAGGGATAGTAAAAAGACAAACATTGCTAAGGATAGGAAGTTGTGGAGAGCCATAGTCACCTACCTGACATGGCTGTGTAAATGGATAGTAGAACAAGGAGTGGGAGGGATAGTAAAAAGACAAACATTGCTAAGGATAGGAAGTTGTGGAGAGCCATGGTCATCTACCAGACAAGGCTGTGTAAATGGATAGCAGAGCAGGAAGTCGATGGATAGTAAAAAGACAAACATTGCTAAGGATAGGAAGTTGTGGAGAGCCATAGTCACCTACCTGACATGGCTGTGTAAATGGATAGCGGAACAGGGAGTGGGAAGGATAGTAAAAAGACAAACATTGCTAAGGATAGGAAGTTGTGAAGAGCCATGATAACCTATTTAATAAGCCTGTGTAAATAGATAGCAGAGCAGGAAGTGGATGGATAGTAAAAAGGCAATGTTAAGAGCTACAAAGGATAGGGAGTTGTGCAGTGCCATGAATGCCCACGTCTCAAAGTGACAGGACTAATAATAAATGAAATAGATCTAATATCCAATAAACTATAGTTAGAACCTTTCACTATATTAACTATTTATGTAAATTATTTTTTACATGCATTCTTCTCCATAGCAGAAAAATTTTGATCATATGAAAATTATCTAATGTACAATTTCAAATTAGATTACATACTGCAATTTATAATTAAATATTAAAAGTTAATCTCTTTTTAGAGAAATTTGAGTTATGTGTTTTTAGAAATATATATCAGTAGCCTGGTGTTCTATATTTAACCCAAGTCATAGTGCAACACTGGAGTTCTATCTAAAATCTTTTTGTTTCAATGGGAGTGAAGATTTTTAATTGCAGTTTGTTTTTCTAGTGTAGTCATAGTGAAAAATGTTAAATTAAATTCAAGTTTCCTTAATTAGATATTTTTTTTGTTTTGCAATAAAAAGTTAAAATAATATTCCAAATGTAAAATGAAAAATATTTAAAGCCAAATACAGATAGCCTAAACAAAAAATCTTTGTTCCTCATGGAACAATGAGATTTGAGATAGGCCTCCAGTTCTGGACATCAGTTACACTATGATTTGGCTTGAAGAATGCCATGATCTGTAAATAAATTCAATGTTACTATCTGAAACACCAATGGATAGATACCATTTTTTTGAAACTGTGAGTTGGGAAGATGAGTTGAATTTTATTTGTTCACTATATATGTATACCTAGGGGGAGAGATAAGAGAGTCAAGGAAGGGTGCCATCCGTAATGGATATGTACTTTTTTAATGTCAGTATGAGTTATGGATGAAAATTTAATTAAATGTTGCTATAATAAAGAAAAGTTTCCTCAACATCAAAAAAGTGGTTCTTTGTGTACATAAAAATGGTTGCCCAGTCTGAATGTTTATAATTGTGCCAGGTTTTTTTTCTTTTTTTTTCTGGACATTTGAAATGCTAAAACGAGAAATCCTTTTGACATAAATATTCAACAATTTTCTTTCATAACATTCTTTTTACATCAATAGTTTATTATGGATGTGTTTCATTAGCTTTCAGGTCATGACGTTAACATTTTGGGGGGAAAGAGGTTATAAGCCAAACAACTAACAATTTGAGGGAACTCCCTTAATCTGTCTCTCTCTCTCTCACTCTCTCACTCTCTTCCTCTCTCTCTCTCTTTCTTGCTTTCTCTCTCTCTGTATATATATATATATATTTATATATATATATATAGAATTAATACAAAGAAAAATTTTTTCACTTAGATGATTGGTGTTACCTTCAAGATCCTAACTCTAGACTTTCGTAGACGAAACGTCCAGCACACTATTTGCTCATCAGAAATCATGGTACGTTCCTTGGTCTCATTAATCATCAAACAACAAAGCTTATATGTGATTATGAAAGGATATTATTGAAAATAAACAATTACAACATATCAGAATTGTTTACTCAGATATGCTTAAATGAAGATATGCTGCTAAAACATATGGAATATATATATATATATATATATATATATATATATATATATATATATATATATATATATTATTTTAAAAGAAAAACAGACCACTTTTAAGGTTCCATTATAATATTATTATAATGGAACATTAAAGTAATCTGTTTTCTTTAAAATATTAGCTCTGGATTTACATTGAGCTCTCAGGATTTCATCCTCCTTGAGACTACCCATACGGATTACCAAGTTTTTCATAACTTAAATATATATATGTATGTGTGTGTGTGTATATAGTTAAACACTATATACATATATATATATTTAATACTATATACATATATTTTAATTCTAAACATATATATGCATTTTAACACTATATACATAGATATATTTTAACACTATGTGTTCATATGTGTATATATATATATATATATATATATATATATATATATATATATATATATATATATATATATATAAAGGGAAGAGGTTAAAGTAGTTCCAACGAGAGAAAATATGTATATTAAAAAACAGAGAGAAACCGCAAACATTTTTGGTTGTAATGTGGATTTCTTTAATGTTCAAATCCTACCAAATGGAAAAGATGAGACATTAACTAAATTTTCCTTGACTGTCATATTTAATGAAAGATGATTAAAGTTGTTGCCCAACTATATATATATATATATATATATATATATATATGACTGGACACACATACACATGCATGTATGTGTGTGTCTGATCATGTAAGAAACTGCCACCATTCTGTGTTGACCTCAGTGTCCACTTTCTTATATATATACATATATATATATATATATATAAAAGGAAGAGGTTATAGTTGTTCCAATGCGAGAAAAGTGTATATATTAAAAAGAAGAAAGAAACCACCAAAGTTTTTGATCACAAAAAAGACAATGTCTAACATTGAGAATGTTTCACGTCACAAAACATAAGAAAAATTAATTTCTTTTTAATAATGTGTGTAAATTTCCACTCTTTTCCTGATGAAAGTCATGAGACTGGAAACACGTGTAGCAAAAATTATGGAAAATAAAGCATAATCTATTAAAAAAGTCCACATTACAATCAAAAATATTTGTGATTTCCCTCTTCTTTTTAATATATATATATATATATATATATATATATATGGTGTAACAGCAAAAAATTGTCCAATCTCTTAAATATATATATATATATATATATATATATATATATATATATATATAGCAGGTCACTCATATTCGAGGATACCCGTCTACTAGGGCAGCTAGTCAATCCAGACACTTGCTCAGGCACATTTGTGTTTGTTCAACACCCACAGAGCCAACCTGTGGTTTATACTGCAACTATGCTGAGCAGATCATAGTTCAGTTTTTGGGAAAGAGCATGTTATCTAGCATGATCAACAATTTGAACAAAGCCAGCATGCTCAACCCCTCGGCCATGATGACTTGTGATTTTGTGCTAGCACAGCTATCAACGGCCCCTGAGGTTTCTGCCTACCCAATTTCACTCACAAGGGTCAAACTGCAGTATGGGTTTCAGGCACTTTCCAAAGGTGCTGCACAATGGGACCAGGAAGTCTTCTTCCCCCATGGTGACATTCGAACCTCAATCTCATGGTCAAAATGCAAATGTTCTAACCACTCGGCCACATGCCCATATGTATATATATATATATATATATATATATATATATATATATACTCTCGACTCTCCCGTCAAATTCGATGTATAAGGATCAAGCAGATCAGTTCCTAGGAAACTGACAGCCCGACAACAACACATGAGATTTGATTATAGTGGGTGAATAGCAGGTCACACTGGGTTCTATAGCCTTGGATGGAAACTGCTCTAGGAGAAGGACAACTCTGAATTCAAATCCTGCAGAGGGTCGTTTGGGGACCTTGATGTACGTAGTGCACCAGGTCGTTGTATTCGGCCCTTCAAAAAGTGTGGATTGTCCTGCACGAAACCTTCACACACACATATATATATATATATATATATATATATATATATATATACCAGGTGTAACAGCAAAATTGTCTAAATTGTGCATCAGCAAAATTATTTATTTGTTAGATTAAGTTCTGAACTGTTGTATCTTAGAAATGATTAAAGATATCTTACTGAAATTTTCAAAGGTTTTTATAACATTATTGGACTCTACATTGAGCAATAATAAATTATAATAACTCTCCAAGCTTAAGAAAATGATTGTGATGAAATTGATCATAAACGAATATGACATGTTCATCATCAGTCAATCATAGGTAAGGATCAGAAATTATGAGTTCAATGCCTGGCCACAGCAGAGGGAAACAAATAACTTGGAGAGTTGAGTTCAAGGGAAATAACTGAAACTGAAATAACCAGAAGAGGCCTGGCACATGGAACTAGAACAGTTTACCCTGGTGGAAGAAATAAAGGGTTTGGTTTGAAATTTCAATCACCTGAAGAAGACTGGAGTATACAGCAGCAGAAACGTTGTGAATATAACAACAAAGATGAGGAGAACAGTTTAAATAATGTGAATAATTACCAGAAAATTGTTAGGAACCTTAGGAAACTTGCAACTTTTAACAATACGAAAAAGTTATTCGAAAACATTATTAAATGCAAATTTATCATAAAAATTTCAAGTTGGTAAACAAGGTCTGAAAAATAAGAAAGAATTTTTTTTATTTTAAATAAAAGTCTGTCTAATTTTTAAAAAAATTACATTTATCATATTTTATTTTTTTAAATAATTAAATAAAACTGTTTGTAATGATTGGTCACTTCATCTCTCCCATTCCACTTCGGTCTGTTTTGGAGATAAAAGAGGCTCTTGCCTTATTTGACCAGACATTATGGAAATGTTGGTTAATGAGGAAATGATATAAATCAATATGAGCAAAGGAAAAAAATTTTTTAAATATAATTGGCAAAGTATCAGATGATATCAGATTTGAATTTGATAAAAAAAAATATCTGAAAGAAAAAAAAGAAGCTTCTGTTATTTTCATAATTCTTTTGGTTGATCATGTATGGAAGGTAAAGGGAGCACACCAGCTTGTATGAAATTATAAAGCTTTGTTAGAGAAAAGGAATATTACACTCAACAATTCTCAATTAGTATTACTAATAACCAGTGAGCAGAACTCTCACTGAAATAGAATAGTAGGCTTTGGTATGATTTGTTTTGTTTTACAGCATATCAACCTCAATGGGTTATTTAATGCCAACAAATTTTTTATTGCTGGTAATTTTTTTTTTATTCAAAAATCTATTGCTGGTAATATTTTTTTCAAAAATGTATTGCTGGTAATTTTTTACAAAAAAGTATTTTTGCTATTAAAATCTATTTTTACACTTTCATAGTGTTTTGACCCCAGTTTGGACGTTAACTATTTGCCCCATAGCTGGGACACTAACAGGTGCTACCACCCTGTATTAGGGTGGACCTGGGAACACCAGCAATTAATATGTGCTCCTCAAAACCTCCTGATCAGAGGCCTTGCTGTCGGACATAGTTTATCGTCTTACCCAGAACACGGATGTAGTTTATCATCTTACCCAGGACACAGATGTAGTTTATCATCTTATCCAGGATACAGATGTATTTTATCATCATACCCAGGATGTGGAAGTAGTTTATTGTCTTACCCAGGAGATGGATGTAGTTTATCATCATACCCAAGATGTCGATGTTGTTTATTATTTTATCCAGGACACGGATGAAGTTTATCATCATACCCAAGACACGGATGTAGTTTATCATCTTACCCAGGACGTGGAAGTAGTTTATTGTCTTACCCAGGACGCGAATGTTTTTTATTGTCATACCCAGGATGGAGAATGGTATGAAGATACAAATGTATGTCATGTTATGCATGCCATATAACATTTATACACAAATACACAAATATGTACAAAATACTAAAGATTAAGTTTTCCATGTTGCCGCATAAGTTATTAAAGCCAGGTAATAATAACCAAAAAAAAATGTTGAAAAAAAAAAAGAAAAATCCTCTTGCTTGAATGCCATGATAATTCCCCAGAGATAGCCATATGAAGCCGGTATTTCTCCCTGTGAGAGCTACAGAATATGTTTGTCTAATTTTTGTTTGTTAACTGAATGTGCAGACTATTTTCCCACTGGTGCAAGTTTGTTGCATGACACTTCATATGTAAGGGAGATAAATATTTTGTAACCCAGCAAAGAACATAATTGACAGAATGACTGAGAAATAAGATAATTGTCCTATTAGAATAGCTTGTGGCTTAAATTGTTAGTTTGTGTATTTGCTGATATAGTAATTTTCATGTGTCCTTACCTATAACTACAGAATGAACTCTTCCTAACACTATGTATACTATGCCTCTCAAGAGAGAGAGACGAATCGAGTCGAGCCGATAGTAGTTCACTCCAAACCAGACTGACAGTCATACTAACACCTTCCACATCTTGTATTATTATTTTGTGTAATATACCTTCGTTATTTCTACTCTTGTGTTTGTGTTGTTCTTCCTTGGTCCTAACCTGGACCATAACAGTAATTGAGAGTTCAATCCCTGGGCTGGGCAGTATGTACTTGGACTCAGTAGAAACAGGCTAAGTAATAACTGAGCAATATGAAAAATTTAGAACTAGATGAAAAATCACTAAACATGAGCAGTGGAATGAGAATTGTCTTCCCTTGTAGATTAAAAAAAAGGTTCATTTTGTAATTTACTCTAGGTTACTGAGATAAACCTAATGAAGTCTGTTATTTACATTATTCGGACTATTGTCATCATCTTTGTTGCCATATTTATTACAATGTTTCAGCCATTGTACACTAATCGAGCTGAACCCTTTATTTCGCTCACTGGGGTAAACTGTTTTAGTTCCATGTGCCATGTTTAATGGATGTCAGTTATCTCCTGTTAATTCCCCTTTCCAAGTTCTCCACTGCTTGAACTGGGTATTGAACTTACACTCTTTGGGTCCTGTCACTGGATCTAACTAATGCCTTTATCCACTGTGTCATGTATCCTTGAGGACATCTGTGTATTAATTTTTGGGTATTATAAACCTAATGTCAACAGCATCTTTTTTACCAGTGCTCATATTCCAATTTTTTGCTGTTATCATTGCATGGACAGAAAAGGGAGATCATAGACAACGAACACCATTGGAAAATTCATAAACTTAAGGAATCAGCACATATGTTAGGCCACAAAAATCTTTTGAGCCAACCAAGCATAGAAATGAATACAATATGGGAACCAGTAATAAGGAGTGCCAGAGAAAAGCAATAATAACAGCAAAAATTGCAATATGAGCTCTGGTAAAAACATAAATGATAACAGCAAAAAATTGCAATATGTGCATTGGTAAAAAATGGTTGCTGAAGATATTAGGATTAAAATACCCAGAAATTCATGCACAGATATCCTAAAGGACACATGGCACAGTGGATAAAGGCATTAGTTAGATTGAGTGTTCAGTGACAGGACCCAAAGCGTGTGGGTTCAATACCTGGATAAGGCAGTGGAGAACTTGGAGAGGGGAATTAACAGGAGATAACTGATAAAAAACACCCATTAAACATGGCATGTGGAAATAGAACAGTCTACACCAGTGAGCAAATTAAAGGGTTCATTTTGATATTCCAACCAGCTGAAGAAGGTTGGAGCATGCAATGGCCGAAATGTAATAAATATAATGACAAAAATGATGACAATAGTCCAAATAATGTAGTGTAGATAATACCTCATCTCAGAAATATAGAACAAAAATTTTCTATGAAAATTTCTCGGACATTCAGGCCGGTAAATGTTATTTAATACTGTTTATCATAAACAGAGCATTTGCTTAAATACTTGTATCTATAAAATAACAACGTTAAACATAAAATATGTCTTTAATAAATATATATGTAAATGAATGATGGTCCATATGTGCTTTTTATGATATGTAGGTTTAATATACAGGTTAATAAAATTTGGGGAATAAAAAGGCAACCGAATTATAACAATATTGTTAATATGATAAATGATATTTATTATATGTTAGCCTTTTGACTAAACTGAAGCATGGAGGAAAAGATTTGAACACAAGAGTTCAGTCTGATGGGGTTTTTATATGGTTCGATGGTAAATAATTTTGATTTTAGTTCTATATCTTCATCAAGGTATGGGATTTTGTTATTAACCATGAGTTCATATGTCAATTTTAGTACTGAGTTTTTTTCAAAAACCAATTTTAGATTTATAATTGTGTCTTTATTTTTTATAAAAAACAAAAATGACATCAACATACCTTGTGTAGATTTGTGATTTGTCATTTGTTTAAAACACTTTTTTTTCAATATGAAACATAAAAGTTAGATAAAACAGAACATAATGAAATTATATATATATATATATATATATATATATATATATATAAATGAAATTTTATATCTATATAACTATTCTTTATTTTAGGATATTATATTGAAAAACATGTCAAAATCACTACACAATTGCAGATGCATTTCAATGCATATCAATGCATCTCATCAGGTGATCGCAAATTATAGCACTCACCAGTAATTTACAACCGCCTGGTGAGATGCATTGATACTCATTGAAACATGACTGCAATTATCAGCAATACTGACATGTTTTTCTATGTAATATCCTAAAATGAAGAATATTTCTCTACTTTGTATTGAGCAGCCTTTTAAATTAAATGTTATGAATGTTGGAATTACTATTCATTCTCATCTTACCTGGATATCTATATAACTATAGATATATGAAATTATATATATATACATATATAAAAAAGTGGACAGTGTTATCAACAGTAAATGGTGACAGTCTGTTTTGTTATTGAAAACAAACTTCATGTCTGCGTTCAAGTATAAAAGACTCGCTTTTCCTTGTGAGAGTGAAGGCTAGGTAAATCTTGCTACATTATCCCGACATTGTTCAAGTGTGAAGAATAAAATATAATTTCAAAGTTTGATATTAAGTTAAAAAATCATAAATCAGGACATTGTAAATTGAAGAGCATCATTATCTAATGTCTATTCAATCCTTGTTAACCAGGTCATATTTCCCTCTTATGTCCATGTCACATTGAAATTCTCCAAGCCTTCTGTCTGAATTATGTGCTCCAGAAATTGCAACTGTCACTTTCTGCACACTGTTTACATTATTCAGACTATTGTCCTCATTTTTGTTACCATATTTATTACAATGTTTCGGCCGTTGTATGCTCCAGCCTTGGATGTCAATTATCAGTTATCTCCTGTTAATTCCCCTCTGAAAGTTCTCCACTGCCTTAACCGGGTATTGAACTCACACTCTTTGGGTTTTGTCACTGGATCTAACTAACACTTTTATCCACTGTGCCATGTGTCCTTGAGGATGTCCATTAAACATGGCACGTGGAACTAGAACAGTCTACCCCAGTAAGTGAAATAAAGGGTTCAGTTTGACATTCCAATCACCTGAAGAATGCCGGAGTGTACAACAGCCAAAACATTGTAATAAATATGGTGACAAAGATGAGGACAATAGTCTGATTATCATGTTGGAAATATAGACAGATACTGTCACTTTCTGATTCTGAGTATGATTATCTGTTCTGTTCTCATTTTCCTTAAAACTTCCTTGTTACTCACATCCTTGGCATTCTCAACATCCTTCTGTAGAACACCATCTATGTGGTCTCTCTTCTTTCTTTCTAATGAAATTTAATTGTTTCTGAATATTTTACTTATGCTTACAACATATCTTCTTGAAACACCAGTTCTTATCTGATCATCAAAGTTAAGTAACATTGAACCTGGTCATTACCTAGATGGGTATAGGTTAAATAGTCGAACAGACTGGGTCCTAAAGACTCGCTTGGTAAACAGTCTACTGCAGAAAGTAATGGCAGCCTACTAATTCTTCCATCATGAGTCAAAAAAAGATAGGATTGCCCAAGCATATCACATTTGCATCTACCAAGAAACCAGCATGGTAGAGTAATCACCCATTTCTCTCCATGAGATGCAAAGAAGGTCTACATCTTACAAAGGAACTTCATAAGCTGAGAAGAAGAAGAATACTTTGCTTAGCTTTAGGAAGGCATCTTTTTTATATTTCAATGTGTCTTTGGTTTTCACTGTCACATTTTCTGTTTTCTGTAAAGGAAAGGAAATAGAAAGAAATATGGGGAAATAGGAAGTGGTGGAGAGAGAGAGAGAGAGAGAGAGAGAGAGAGAGAGAGAGAGAGATGTCCTGGAAAGGGATATATTTGTTTGAAGTAGCAAAGTGGTTTTGGACTACTGTAACTGGTTAGAACAGTCTAGCAGGTAACCGTAATGGACTGGTCCTCATCGTAGTGGTAGGCAATAGGCAAAGACAGTAGGCGTAGCCAATAGGTGTCATCAATAGGTGTACCCCTGTACCTCCACATCAGTCTGTATTTATGGTTGACACCAGCCAATCATATTACTGTGAGGGGGGAACAGGTGTATGCATATTCATTACATCAGAGAGAGAGAGAGAAAGAGAAAGAGAGAGAGAGAATATTAAGGAAGGATTGGAAGAATCCAAGACCAAAAATGGTGCAAGAGAGACAGCGTGAAGAAAGTGCTATCATGCAAACGGGATAAATGTTAAACGAGTGAGAAAAAAAATATTTAAACTTAACAAATCTGTCTCAGAATATCTGAATGGTGTGTTTGTATAAAATATATCTTGTAAGCGTTAGTCTTAAATAAAATTTCTCCTCACTTAGTATTGACCGGACATCAATACAAAGTATCAATAAATGGTTGATGGAGCTGATATGCCTCTATTGAAAACCTGCAAGGAAACATTTAAGAAGGAAAAAAAAAGATACAGTCAAATGTATTTCACTAATTGGTTGTGTATCAGAAAAAAAACAAGACTTAAAAAACAAAACAAAAAAAAACACATCCATCTAAAACTGGTTTTCATCAACTTTCTTTTATGGCAGCCAGACGGTTATCTGATGCCAGCTATATAAATATTTGTAAAAAGCTATTTTCTTTGACCTGTTTTGTGGTTTAAATCATTTACTTCCCAATGTTGCAAGAGGTTCAGGTTTAAGTTCAGGTAAAAGCAGTAGCGAGTAATGCTGATTTTCTAGGGCAGATTCTCTCAACGCAAAAAAATGGAGCAATACAATCATCTTGCAATCATAAAAATATGAAAAGATATTCAATAAAAAGATTTAATATATTTTTATAATTTCATATGGAAAGGTTCTTCCATTCAGTAATTTCTTTTTTTTTTTTACAATGATGTTCACCATTTAAAAGGCCCAAGAGCTACTCGAGACAGAGGGTTAGAAGGTAAGAGGCACATTTTATTGGATATATGGGGAAGATAAATGTTAAACCTAGACTTGAACAGGTTAAGACTGTAGTGATTGGGAAAGCAGCCTCTTGGGAGTTGGTTCCACCAAGAAGCTGCTCAAGTGGAACTTACATGTCACCAATGGAGTACGAAGGAAATGAGGGTGATTTGCTGCAATGTATGTGGTATATGCAGGTCTTAGCTATTAAGGTTAGAACTTAGAGAACTAAAGAATGTAGTTAGTCTGAGCACTTTTCATAGAAATAGTGATAGAGTAGTCAATTTCCTGTACAGTGCAATGCATACTCTCTTCATTACAGCACCATGTCCTGTGCAATGTGTCACAAGTCAGATGATACTAGAATCACAGGTTTCTTTTGAATCAGTTTTCCATTTCCTAGTTGCATGTTGGCTATTGGCTACTATAATAGACTCATACACCCTTTGCCGATCATCTCCACACTAGTTTAGATTAAGAGTTTTCCTTCTCCTAGACTGGTTCTTAATCAAGGCTATGGATTGTTCTCTTATTTAACCCATAGCTTGGGGGAGAAGAGCTAGATTTATACTTTTCCCAAGGGTATTTATGTATAAGTTAATGTAACAAACCATCTAAATTATCTACTAAAACCCATCTAGGTACTGACCAGACTCAACATTGCTTAACATCAGTGATTAGTTTGCTTTGGTTTGGTTTGTTTTACGGCATATCAACACCTCATTGGGTTATTTAATGCTGACAAAATTTTTTATTGCTGGTAATATTTTGTTTTGTCAAAAATCTGTTTCTGGTAATATATTTCCTTCAAAATTGTATTGCTGGTAATAATTTTTTCAAAAAAGTCTTGATGCTAATAGTTAACTATTTACTTATAGCTGGGACCCTAACAGGTGCTACCACCCCGGATTAGGGTGGACCTGGGAACACCAGCAATTAAAAGGTGGTTCCACATTCCTCAAAACCTCCTGATCAAAGGCCTTGCTGCTGGACATAGTTTAACGCCTTACCCAGGACTTGGATGTAGTTTAATGTCTTACGCAGGACGGATCAGTGATTGGACAAAAGCTAGTATTTCAACATGATATGACTGTATATCCTTTCCAGACCACAGCTCAACAGGCATCAAGTTGGACCTGGTCAAGATTCAAAATAAACAAAGTTAATTAAAACCATGCTCACAACACAATACTACTTCTGAAGTGAAACACATCTGTTTCTCTTCTATTCTACATCATTGATAACGGTCACTACAAGTAGTGTATTGGTTAACAATCAAAAGCAAACACTTTTAACACAACATTAAAAATTTGACTTGCAGTTGCATAAAAATTGCAGACACTGATAAGTCTACAGAAAAATAATACCCTGTTCAGTGGCAAAATCTGCTGGTTGCACCAGGGATAGAAGTACTAACTCAGCCACTGAAACTGTGTTATATACCCAGGTTGGTAGCTGATGAGGGCAGGGTACCGCACATGCTTTCATATAATGCATGTAGGAAAAAGTAAAGTATCAGGTTGAGAACTGGCGCGTGTTAGCTGCCCTTGATAAGGGTGAAAGGAGTCTCTCTGAGCTTTCATTAGCAATCCTTTTGTTGGTTTCACAATAAAAAGACCTCAGAACGGGAAGGAAAACTCATGACAGCTTAACTTGGTCATTATATTGCATGTTTCTGCCGAGAGGCATGTATTGGCTGATATTGACAATAATCCAGAGAGGTTAAACTCCCCGATAATATCACACAAGGACTGTCGTTTGGAGTTTCTGTAGCAAGTCTTTTGCACCGTTACTTTTTTATCGACAGATCCAAAAAGTTTGGATAGTCTGACACAAGCCTTCGCCACTTGAAACAAATCATCATGTTGGTTTTCTGACAACTACATCTAATTAGTTCCACACATATCCAGCTACTGCAAAAAACTCTACAAAGCAACATCAACTTCATCTTAGCTTTTGAAATGTACGAACTCTCCAGAATTCAGCATTTTCTCAGCTTAATAATTCTTTCAACTCTCTAACTGTGAACATTTTGAGCAGCAAGTTTATTCTACTTTTATGAGCACAGATAAAAAAGTATTCCATTAGTAAAAACTTTAATTCAGTCAAAGGTGTTGTGGACCTGGTAGCATGCAGTGCTGGTTTATTAAAAGGTGGCCTTGTGCCAGACACTACTTATGACTACCGAATCCACAAAGTAAAAATATTAAATGAGTGATCTTTAGTGAGGAAAAAGGGTCATTTAACACATGCACAAAAATAGTAAAATATAGATAGCCAGGAGAAAACGACAAAATTAGTCTGGTGGAAAACAAATGAGAAATTTTATTTTAATAACAAATAATCTTGTCTCAACAGTAGAGACTATCAGAAAAGGAAAGGTCTGTTTTTAGCCTGTAGGCTGTTAGTAATATGTAGAGACTAATAAAATGTTAAAGTTCCGCGCCAAAACAAAACCAAAATGGCTAAGGCGGGAAAAGTTTCTTCAGAATGAAAGTTATGGAATTTAGTCTTCTTGTACAAAAGGTGTAAGCATACACAACAAGGAAAAATACTCACAGCAAGGTTTAATAATGTGTGTGTAATGTTATCTTTTTTTTTTAAAACTGGTTCGTAAAGTTTAGAATTCAAAAGAGGTGTATGAAAAGTTCATCAATCTTCAGTGAAGGAAAATTCTGAGTTGTTCGCATCAAGACGAGGAATTGGTCTTGGAAATATGTGGTGACGACAGTGTCGTAGATTCTGGTAGAAAATGAAGTAGGTTCAAACATGTTGTTCACTTCAAGACGAGGAATTTGGTCTTGGAAAAATATATTGACGACAGTGTCGTAGTCTCTACATTTTCTAGCTGAAAACGGAGGAAAGTTCAACATGCTGTTCGCATCAAGACGAGTAAAAATCTTGGAAAAGTGTGATATCGACATGTTTTGGTTAGTTAAGAATAAGATATTCCGGCCCGCGTATGGGTTAGGGGCACGGAATAAATGAGTTGACCTTCTAGCCTGAAAATCAGGCCGCAACTGACTTGAAAACGCTGTTCATCGGTGACGTCAGGACACGCGCGGGAAAATTTTCAAATTCTGATCCTAGACGGTATCAGGAGTAACCAGCAACCTTCCTCACGTCAGCGTTTACTGCTATATCTAGCTGAACGTGACAGGAAGGGGTGCAGTCCGCGCACGCGCACACACACGCAAAAGGGTGGAATTCACGATTCCACAAAGGAACATAACACTAACAAAAATAGTAACCTCTATGCTTGTACATCATTATACAAATATAAATATTGTTGTCGTTATAAAACCATTTTGTGTTCCTTCTTGTTGTTTCATATTTTGTCGTATTTTGCATTAAATATAAAGTGAGAGGACATATCAACTAACTGGCTACTACAAATAATAACCCCGACATTTCAAAAGGAATAAAAATAAAAAAAAAGTCCACAACACGAGGACCATTTTGTTCAATACAATACACTGAATACACAAAAAATAAAGGCAACAAACCTATTTATTTACCAAAAAGTTATCAAAGAAGGTGACATTAGCAATAAAATAGTTATATCACACCCAGTGTGCACATAGCCAAAACTAACAAACTAAGCAGCAAAAAAGATTCGTAAGATTTTTGAAACAGCAGAAAAGGTTAGTAAGATTTAATATATAATCAATATTTGCTTTGGAATTGCTGTATCTAATGAAGACAATTGCTTTCAAATGCTCGTCAGTCAATCTCGTTACATGTGCTGACTTCACATACGTCATTTTTGAAAATGTTTACTCAAAGACATAAGTTGTTCCAAACATTGATGCCATACAAGAGGCAAATTTCTTCAACTTCTATCACTTTTCTTAGAAACTTCATTACAGGCGCTTACACAAAAGTGCTCGGATATCAAAAGTTGCAAAAGGGTCGCCAAATTCTTTAATTCACCGATTTTCATAAAACTTATATTACCGTCAGATGCAAAAATCAGATTTGACAAATTTTGACATTTTTAATAATTACATTAATTTTATTTTTTCTCCATAGTAAGTTTAACCATAAACTATTGATAATTCCATATAAATAATTATATTTTAGCTCATTTGTGGCACAGTGCAGTGGCAGGCTGGACCAACTGACATTGTGAGCCATAGTTTCTTGTTATACACTAGTAAGTTATATTATTGAACAACGCAATAGGTATATTTTTTCATTATTTGCATTAACCTTAGGATTTGGGCCAGTAGTGTGTATATATATATATATATATACCGTCATCCACAGACAGACTGTTTCGCTGTTTCACAGCTCATCAGTGTGGCTAGACATCCGGTTGCCTCCAACTAGGGTCGAAACCCGACTGAACTGGTATCAGTCGGAGATTCTAAACATTAAGCCATCGGCGCACGGTAGGGAGGAAAGTGGATTTTTAGCGTGTTTATCTTTATAAACACGCCCAGTGACCAGGAGTGACTCAATTCGCATTAGCGAAGAGTCTCGCTATATAGCTATAATAGTCACTGTTTACCAACCCACATCTCCTCCCCAGAAAGCTCAACTGAAATTAATTTTTCAGGAGCCAATATATATATATATATATATATATATATATATATATATATTTGAAAGAAAAGATGGATGACAAATTGGAAAAAGGTTTTGTGTCATGTTTCATCCATTAGGTCTTCATTGAACTGGGTTTATTGATGTTGTCGTAAATGCACATGCACACGAACAAGAAACATTGGTAGTTTCAAAATTTTTTAAAGAATTTTTTTTTTTTAATGTAGCCGAATTCATCTCTATTTTTTTTCTTTCCATCATCTTTGTTATTAAATATCCCACATTGGAATAACAGAAAATCTACCAAGAATGGTGAAAGATTTTAAGAACCTGGACATAAATTTACTGTGCGGATGAACTAGTGATTAAATCACTTTCTGGACATTTTTGCCGTAATGAAAGTGACCACGATTTTGACATATAAAATGCTACTCTAATTAAAACAGAAAATAATTCACTTAGATGAAGATGTTTTGAAATTGCTTTAATTGCTGATTCATCTCTGAACCTTATTCGAAACAAAAGAACTATCAGATCTCAACGGATGAACTGAAATTCATTTCTATACATATCCAACAGAGAGGGTCATGTGGAGGGTGTTTCTTGTATACCCCTGTATCACCTGTCATCAAATAAATATTAGTAATAGGCACCTGTCAGTATCAAGACAATTCTAGTTTCTAGTAGAGTGGTAGGCTAATCCTTGTTGCAGATGCCTGCTCAGGCATATTTCATACTTCTTCAATACTTAAGGAGCCAATCTTTGCTTTGTACTGGTAGCATGATGAGATGATCTTAGCTATAGTTTCTGGGATAGAGTGCATAACCTGTGATGATCAGGAGTTAAACAAGGTCAGGACACTCAAACCATCATGACTTCATGCAAGCACAACCAACAACAGTATTCAAACAATTTCATCCATCAGGACTTCATTGGACTGTGTTTGTTTACATTGTTGTGACTACACATGTGCAGAAGTAAGAAATGCTGGAAGTTTCAAAATTTAAAATTTTTTTTTGCAATCTAGCCAAATTCATCTATATTTTTTCTTTCCATCATCTTTGTTATTAAATATCCCACATTGGAATAACAGAATATCGACCAAAAATGGTGAAATGTTCTAAGAACTTGGACATAAATTTAATAGGGATGAACTAGTGATTAAATAACTTTCTGGACATATTTGTCTTTTAATTTAAGTCCAGTTTGTAGCCAGTTTCATTATGGTGAATAACAAATAAATTTTGTATGTTGTTTTTTAAAAGGTCTCTTTTGTGTTCATAAAATCTTTTGAAACTACCAGCATCTCTCATTCATGTACATGTATGGTCACAACAATGTCAACAAACTCAATCCAATTCTGATTATGATGGTTGATTAGTTAAGAAGTTGACCTCTTAATAATATCACCCAGGGGAGATAATTCCAGCATGTTACATTGTTGGGAAATCCCTGAAGACCATGACACAGGTTGTCCCAAGCTTTGTGCTTGAAGTTAGGTAGACAAAACATTTGTGTACACTATTTACATTATTCGGACTATTGTCCTCATCTTTGTTGCCATGTTTATCACAACGTTTCGGCTGTTGTACGCTTTGGCTCTCTTCAGATGGTTGGAATGTTGAACTGAACCCTTTATTTCACTCATTGGGGTAGACTGTTCTAGTTCCACATGCCATGTCTAATGGATGTCAGTTATCTCCTGTTAATTCCCCTCTGAAAGTTCTCCACCGCCTTAACCAGGTATTAAACTCACACTCTGGGTCTTGTTACTGGATCTATCTAACGCCATTATCCATTGTACCATAAGTCTTTGGGGACATCTGTGTATGAATTTCTGAGTATTATAAAGTATTGTCTTCAGCAACCAATTTTTGCTGTTATCATTCCATGTTGACAGTCTGTTTTGTTATTGAAAACAAACTTCATGTCTGCGTTCAAGTATAAAACACTTGCTTTTCCTTGTGAGAGTGAAGGCTAGGTAAATCTTGCTACATTATCCCGACATTGTTCAAGTGTGAAGAATAAAATATAATTTCAAAGTTTGATATTAAGTTAAAAAATCATAAATCAGGACATTGTAAATTGAAGAGCATCATTATCTAATGTCTATTCAATCCTTGTTAACCAGGTCATATTTCCCTCTTATGTCCATGTCACATTGAAATTCTCCAAGCCTTCTGTCTGAATTATGTGCTCCAGAAATTGCAACTGTCACTTTCTGCACACTGTTTACATTATTCAGACTATTGTCCTCATTTTTGTTACCATATTTATTACAATGTTTCAGCCATTGTACGCTCCAGCCTTGGATGTCAGTTATTAGTTATCACCTGTTAATTCCCCTCTGAAAGTTCTTCACTGCCTTAACCGGGTACTTTTGCTGTTATCATAGCATGTTTTTTTACCAGAGCTCATATTACAATTTTTGTTGCTATTATTGCTTTTCTCTGGCACTCCTTATTACTGGTTTCCATATTGTATAAAGGGTTCAGTTTGACATTCCAACCAACTGGAGAAGACCGGAGCATACAACGACTGAAACATTGTAATAAACATGGCAACAAAGATGAGGACAATAGTCTGAATAATATAAATAGTGTACATAATACCTCATCTCAGAAATATAGGCAGTTACAAAACATTTATGGTTAAGTACAAAACTAATGTTTACCTATAGACTCATGTATAAAATTAAACCAATGCTTATGTAGTAATCTGGCAAGGAGCTCCTTGGGAGTCCATTCCACATTGCAACAGTTCCAGGGAAGAGGCTAAGTAGAACTTACTCCTTAACAATTGTATATGAAAGGAATGGGTCGAGTTAGTGTATGGGTCCTAGCTGTAAAAGTCTGAATGAGTAGATTTTGGTTTATTTTGTTTTACGGCATATCAACCTCAATGAGCTATTTAATGTTGACAGATTTTTAGAATAGCTTCTTACGAATAGAATATGTATTAATATTTTTTTTAAAAATGTATTGCTGGTAATATTTTGTTCAAAAATGTATTGCTACTATTTTTACTATGAAAATCTATTCTTATACTTTCATAGTTTTTTAACCTCAGTTTGTGGGTTAACTTATTGCCTATAATTGGGACCCTAACAGGTTCTACCACCCTGGGTCAAGGTGGGCCTAAGAACAACAGAAATTAAGAAGGGGTTCCATGCTCCTCAAAACCTTTCTATCAGAGGCCTTGCTGCCGAATATAGTTTATCATCATACCTAGGATGACAGACGGGTTGAAGCAAGATATGTAGTTTGCCTGAACAACTCCCATGAAAATGGCAGTAGACTAACGAGATGCTAGCAATGTTTCATTGAAACGCTATTTTGAAATCCTGTTATTCACATCAGCGTCTGTAAATTACCTTCGACTCAGAGATTAGATCTTTGCTAAAAGAAACTCTAAAGTCAGTTTTTATACTGCATGAATTTCGATAAAAGTTTACACAAAGTAAAAATCTATTTCCTTTGTATTGTTTTCTTTGAGTTGTTTTTTTCTTGTCTGTTTTCTCTTTTAATAGCTTTTATCATAAATCTGTCCATTGCTCCACGTAATTATTAAGTAAACAGAGTTCAGTTAGTGTTTGGAAAAACATTTGAACTTAAAAGAGAGAATAAAAATTACTTTTCCTGAAGATTCATGAGATATTAAGTGCTTCTTACTATTTTTGGTACGAAGAATCAGACATTTTTATTAGATTAACTTATTCAGTTATCTTTGGGCTGACAAATTGCAATTCTAAATGTGACGTGTTTATTTTATTTTTTTTTTCTAAAATTCAAATCAATACCTTTACATCGTAATCAACAAGGTTTATAAAACTCCTTCAAGTCCAAAAACTTTTCATGACATTTTAAATTACATTAAAATCTAACATACTCACTCTGACTGAGATTGTGCATGTGTGTTTATATATATATATATATATATATATATATATATATATATATATATATATATATATATATATATGATTATGAAAAGTTATTGGTCAAAGTTGAATTAGACCAGGAAACAGTATTATTAAAAAGTGCTCAATACATAAATAAAATAAAATAAAATTTAAATTTAACCTGCAGAGCTTTTAAATTCAAAAATTAGGAGATCAGTCGATCATGCTACCTTGGTTTCAACATTTCAGTAATATCAGGAGATTCAGTCTAAGGAATTTCTTAATACTTTATTATTTAAAAATAAATAAAAACACAATGAAAAGCCTAATAGAAGGGGAGAAAAAAAGCAAGGCTATCTGACAGCGTTATATGAAATGTACAGTGGGGAAAATAAGTATTTCATCTTCTGTTGATTTTATGACTTTGCCACCTTACAAAAATGGGAATGGTCTATAATTTTCAGGGTATGTCCGTCTTGAAAGTGAGAGATAGATTATAAAAAAATTCTAGAAAATTACATTGTATTAATTTTTGAACATTTATTTCTTTTTTATTGAAAAAATAAATATTTCACCCCCTACCAATCAGCAATGATTCAGGCCCCACAGACTGGTTATGTGACCAAGGAGGCATATAGACTAGTCCTATTACTCAATTATTACTCCTAATCAAGTACTCATTACCTGTATAAAAGACACTAGTTTACAGAATCCTTCAATGAATCAGAATATAATCTCCACACAATGGGTAAGACAAAAGAATTGTCTAAGAACATCCTGCACAAGGGTGGAATGGACTACAAGACGATTGGCAAGCAGCTAGGTGAGAAGGAGTCAACTGTTGGTACAATAATAAGAAAATGAAAGAAACACCAATTGACTATCAATCTCCCTCAGTCTGCAGCTCCACTCAATATCTCCCAATGTGGAGTGAACCTGATGATGAGAAAGGTGAGGAAACAACCCAGAAATACGCTGCAAGATCTTGTTGATGATCTCAAGGCAGCTGGGACCAGTCACCATTAGTAACACACCATGTCATAGTAGATGAAAATCATGTAGTTTCTCAAAAGGTCCCCCTACGCACATGTATAGGCCCGTCAGAAGTTTGCAAATGAGCACCTGGATGATTCAGAGGAGGGTTGGGAAAAAGTGCTGTAGTCAGACGAGATTAAAATTGACCTTTTTGGTATCAACTTGACTCACTGTTTTTTAGAAGGAAAAACATTTGACTTGGACCCCAAGAACACCATTCCAACCATTAAGCATGGTGATAGAAACATTATGCTTTGGGGTTGTTTCTCTGGTAAGGGGACAGGATGACTACACCGGGACAAGCGAAAGATGGATGGGGTCAAGTACAGGGAAATCTTGAGTGGAAACCTCCTTGCCTCAGCCAGGACACTGAAGATGGGTCATGGATGGGTGTTCCAGCATGACAATGACCCAAAGCATACAGCTAAAGCAACAAAGGAATGACTTCAAGAAGAAGCACATTAAGATAATGGAGTGACCTAGTCAGTCTCTGGACCTTAATCCTTTTGAGAATCTGTAGAGGGAGGTGGAGCTTCAAATTGCCCAATGACAACCTACAAACCTTAAGGATTTAGAGAGGATTTATAAAGAGGAGTGGGCCAAAATTCCCATTCCCCGGGATCTGTAAAAACTTGGTAACCAACTACAGGAAACATCTGGCTGCTGTGCTTGCCAACAAGGATTTCTTCACCAAATACTGAGTTATTTTTGCTATGGTGTGAAATACTTATTCTTTCAATAAAAAAAGAAATAAATGTCCAAAAATTAAAATAATGTGATTTTCTTTTACTTCTGATTTATAAATTACTCCTTCAGTTTTGCAAACTCCATCTAGGGGACATTTACTTTTATTTCTACACACACACACACACACACACACACACACACACACACACACACACACATATATATATATTTATATATATTAACAATTTGTGATGGGTATGGATAATTCCAGGGAGGATATTACTCCAGTGAGGGCTCAATGTTACATACAGAGCACAATAATAATAATCAAGAAGAAAACCTTAAACATTCATTTTGGTTATAATTTATTTCTTGAATATATGTATATTCATCTCTTTGGACGAAAATTTTTTAGTAAATCGAGACAATTCCCCAGATATATATATATACATACATATATATATATACATATATATATATATATATATATATATATATATATATATATATATATATATATATATATGTATATATATATATATATGTATATAAATATATATATATATATATCTATACATACATACATATCTTGCTTGATTTGAATTGATTAAAAAATGTGTGTGTAATATAGGTCAAAAATTTAAAGAGAGTTCTGATTCTACTTACTAGAGTTACCAGCTACATGTTGTGATGTAGATTTGGGCAGAGGAGTAGTAGATGAAAGTTAGAGTTTTTGTTAGTTGCAGGGAAAAGATTTGTCGGAGTTAACTCCTCCTTCAGTTCGTAACCCTTTCACCAGGGGTCGCTCTTCGCTGCTATAAATAGCCACGGACCCTTCGCCTCTCTCTCTTTTTTCCCTCAGGCCTGTGCGCCGACACCTTGAGGTAAATCTCTCTCTTTTCTCAGGCTTTCAGCTATCAACCTCGAAATGTAGGTGCTAACAAGGGATAGCGTGGAAACACGCTAAGCACAATACCCACACACGTACGCACATACATAATATTCACACATGCATGCACATACAGAATATTCACATACACTTCATCTTACGTACTGTTTCCATGTATTGTAACTTGTTATTAATATATATTTGTATATACATATATTATCGGTCTTGTGTTTTGTTTGCTTTCTTTGCCTTCTTCTTTGGACTTAATCAAAGTCCAATCTTTTTATGTAGTTGGGCCCGGCGGGCAGGAGAATCTGAACCTTACATGCGTTTCTTCTACGTCTGACTTCACAACATCACAGCCACAGCCCTCTACAGATTATCCATTATCTTTTATGGCAAAAATAGTAGTTGTCTAAAATGTCACTTACAGATCCCTAAATTGTACAAGTGAATCCCTGAATAAACAGTTAAATATATAAGAAACTCAGAATCTTTATTTCTTATTGTGGCATTAATTTTATCTTTTGTTTCCCTTATGAATGTGCAGTGGATCTTTCCCAGTTTTTATGCACACTGATGCAAATGAGAATAGAGACGCAATGCAGTGTTATTTCTCCAGTCAGTGAAAAGATCAGAGGGACCTGTTGTACGATAATATACAGTATAGACCAAAAGATTTGGGCCACTATTGGGATTTTTGGTTCAATTAACTTTTACTAAATGAGAATGCTGAAACTTTTTACCCCATTAGTGCATGGAATCCAATAATTTAGAGAGAGGGTGACCTCAATTTTAAACTCTGGCAGCATTAAGATTAACATTAGCCAGCAAGGTAGATTAGGCAAAAAGAGATAAATGTTTAAGGAAACTTTGTGCAGTAAAGGATTAACTTTATTATTATTATTTTAATTGAATATAAGATAAAACCAACCAGCAAGAGAAAATCCTCCTGGCCTAAAATGATCTAGTGAATTAATTTTGAGAAAGGCATGATCAGGCAGGGAACACAAAAGTATTAACCTAAAATGTATGTATTTGTATGTGTGAGTGTGTGTGCATATATATATATATATATATATATATATATATATATATATATATATATATGTTTTGAACAATAAAAATATTAAAAAATTTATTAAAAATTAAAATCTTCAGACACACTGGGTTGTATATAAATATTCCTTCGTTTTTATTATTATTTCATTTAGATTCCTTGACTAGTTTCGACCAACATGGCCATCATCAGGAGAAAAATAATTTTCTGCTTGATGGTAGCAATGAACTACAGAAATGAATATATATATAAATATATATTGAATTACACAGCAAAATCCAAAGTTACCTCATATGGAGGCTGGTATAGATCTATTATTTCAACCAATGAGAAGTATGTTAATCTTATTCAACCCCAGTGTAATACCTGTTCATGCTGGAATTAGAAATTTAAAATTTAACTTTGATACAGTCAAAAAATATTCTTCATATAACCCCGATTTAAAAATTTTCATATAACCCAAATTTAATGTCATAGGGTCAATATCTGGGTTAATTTTATAAAATCTCTTCTCTGTAAGGCTAATACATTCAACCATCCCCTTACCACCTACTCAGGCATTTCATCTGACTGAAACATCAAAATGGATGAATTACATACAATTTTTTTGACTGTTTTTGACTGTTGAAATTTTAAATTTCTAATTCTAATATGAACAGTCTGTACACCAGTATTGAATAAAACTAACGTACTTCCCCTTGGTTGAAATAGATCTATACCCCCACCCTGCCAATATAAGGTAATTTGGGATTTTGCTACGTAATTTATATGCTCTGTTATAATAAATAAATCAAGCTCTTTTTGTGGATCAGTTTTAATATTTGATATTACTTGGATCCACTTCGATCATATACCAATGGATTTATTACCTGTAGTATATATATATATATATATATATATATATATATATGTGTGTGTGTGTGTGTGTGTGTATATATATATATATATATATATACACACACACATATATATATATATATATGTGTGTGTATATATATATATATATATGTATATATATATATGTGTGTGTGTGTGTGTTTGTGTGTATTTGAGCAGCGATCCCTCCTTTATACAAGTTTCATTAAAGACAACTGACAAGGTATTGCAATTAAGCTTTTTATCAATTTTTCTTTGGTTTCCTCTCTGGACATAAAGTGTATGAAATCTGTTCAAATGTTCTACATACCCAAGCACTTTCAGCTATTCTATTAGCCATTATCGAGGATTTTTTTTTTAACTGAATATATTCATTTTTTATATATGTGTATCTATATTAATGGGAACGTTTTTTTATTTCCCAAACAAAGTCAGCAAATTGTGGCTATGTTCATATTTGGTTTTATTGAGTGTCATCTTTTACTTTTTTATTATTAATGCATCCATTATTTTTAGCTGTTTTTTCCATGTTGATGAGGCTATTATAGTTGTATTTTCCTATGAGTATGTTGCCGATTGAGTTTGGTAGGATTTGGTGTGTGTTTAAATGATTCCTAACTGAGCTGTGTTCTGAGAGATGTAATGTGAGACTTCATGATAAGCAGGTAGTGGTATATCCAATATCATGAATTTGGTTTAATGAGGAATGTTAAGTTACACAAGGGACATGTAAATTCATAAATAATATTGGTTCTCTGTAATTTGTGTGTGTGTGTGCATATATATATATATATATATATATATATATATATATATATATATATATATATATATATATATAATTATTTATTAAAAATATGATTCCAACTTGCGACATAAGAGGTCTCATGTTTCAAAACTTATGTCGCGAGTTGGAATCATATTTTAAATAAATAATTATATTTATGCTCTACTTTTGTATCGAGCACTATTTTTTAAACATAATAACTAAAATACTAAGGAACTGTGGATTATTTACCTAACCAGTTCCTTCCTATTTTCTATATACTTTCACATATTATATATATATATATATATATATATATATATATATATATATGCAAGGCAGTAAAACCACTAAGACACAATGGGTTATTCAGTGTGAAAAAATTAGAATCAGAAACATTATTATTAAGCAAGAACAAAAAGAGTAATCAAAAGGACAGTACAGAGCAATTGACATTGCATTTAAATTTTTGAAGATTAAAGTTGGCTGGAAAACATTGAGTCAAAAGGGTGTTTTACAAGTGAGAGAGGTGAGAAAAGAAACTATTAGCATAGAATTTATGTATATATATATATATATATATATATATATATATATATATATATATATATATATATGGTTGGATTGATATGAGTTTGTGACCCTGGGTTTCATGCTTTTGCAATTGTCAGACAAACTCACACACTTTTCCCCATATATATATATATATATATATATATATATATATATATAGAATGTAAAAACAGTAATACCAAATAACTTCAAAGAAACATTTAACAAAGGACAGAATTATTGACCCTTTTGCCTCAGTAATTAATTGTGTAACCTTTATTCTCTGTTATTTTCAATAATTGTTTTTAATAGTTCCTTACAAAATCACTAACCAAGTGATATGTATTCTGGTCTTTTCTTCCCAGGCAATGGCCTCGAGTCCCTCTAAATTCAAAGGATTTTTGTCTCCTACTTTTTCTTCAAATAGACCAATAAATTTTCAATGGAGTTTTGGTAAAGACATTGTGCAGGGTACATGGATACCTTAACTTTTCTGTCATCTAAGAATTTCATAACAATTTGGGCCATGTGGTTCAAGTCATTGCCACATTGGAACATCACAAAGACGGCTTTTGTGCACTTTGTTTTATGTCATTTTTAAGAATACCCAAATACTGCTCTTTACACATGCTACCCTGTAACTCAGATTAGTTCTCCTGGCCCAGAACTTGTAGAACATCCACAGACCATAATGCTCCCACCACCATGCTTAATTGTCGGCAGAATATTTTTTGTTTTATGAGTTTCATTTGACTTCCTCCATATATACCAGGCATTCATGTAATCAAATAATTCCCGTCTAACCATGAAAAAGTTCCTATATGTAGTATCTGTCTATGTACACTATTTACATTATTCGCACTATTGTCCTCGTCTTTGTTACCATATTTATCACAATGTTTCGGCCTTTCAGTATCTGTCTATATTTCTGAGATTAGGTATTATGTACATTATTTACATTATTCAGACTATTGTCCTCATCTTTGTTGCCATATTTATCACAATGTTTCGGCCTTTCAGTATCTGTCTATATTTCTGAGATTAGGTATTATGTACATTATTTACATTATTCGGACTATTGTCCTCATCTTTGTTGCCATATTTATTACAACGTTTTGACCTTTCAGTATCTGTCTATATTTCTGAGATCAGGTATTATGTACACTATTTACATTATTCGCACTATTGTCCTCATCTTTGTTGCCATATTTATCACAATGTTTCGGCCTTTAAGTATCTGTCTATATTTCTGAGATTAGGTATTATGTACATTATTTACATTATTCGGACTATTGTCCTCTGTGAGAATTTCTTCTCGCACAGTTTAACCCTTGGCAGAGACAAGAAAGACAAACAATTCAACAAGGCCTACCTTAAAACTTAAAGCAAATTTTATTGTATCCTTGCAAAAAAAGATTTTGCCCTTTTTTGCCCCTGGGAATAGGGTAGGGTAGTTCTTCAATGAATAGGTAGTGTCTTTTACTTCTGTAACACGATCGATCACTACAAGGTTAGAAAAGCAGTCATTAGCTGGTCGTTGCTGGAGCATTACCATTTCGGTTGCTGAAGTTGAAACTCGGCTATTGTCGAGTTTGTTCCTAAAGTTCTTCGTGTAAATGTACACATTTGACGACAGTCAATAAATGAATGAATTATACAGCCTTGAAGGAAATAGGATGCTGAACATGACTTCGTCTCTGAAGCAATTTCCATATGGTTGCTGAAAGGAATCTTCTACAGCCTTGAAGGAAATACGATCGGACATGAAGTCGACTGAAGCCTTACCATTTGGCTGCTGAAAGAATCTTCTACTCCCTTGAAGGAATAAGATGGGATTTGAAGTCGACTGAAGCATTACCATTTGGTTGCTGAAAGAATCTCCAATACCTAATTATTAGGCTTGGACTTAAAAGGCTGTGCAAGAAATTCAAAGTTGGGTCCGGACCATTCCAATAATATTCCGTAACTGTCTCTGAAGCATTACCATTTTGGTTGCTGAAGGACATTCAATGCCTAATTATTTAGGCTTGGGCGCTAATAGCCCTGACAATAGACTCAAAAATGAGTCCGGACACTTTCAAAGCTAATCCGCAACTGATTCAAAAGAGCGCGGGCCGTTCTGAAATGCCCGCGTAAAAACCAAGTCATGGTTCGACCAATGAGATTGGTCGTTACAAAATTAGCCAATAGGCGCTTAAATTGCAGAATTTCTTACACCTCATCTTTGTTGCCATATCTATCACAATGTTTCGGCCTTTAAGTATCTGTCTATATTTCTGAGATTAGGTATTATGTACATTATTTACATTATTCGCACTATTGTCCTCATCTTTGTTACCATATTAGTATCTCTAAAAAGAATACCCGCTTGGCCCGGTGGCTAGGATCAAAGTGTAGTATCCGCGCTTTGTGAGCTGCCGGGTTGGGTGTCTGTCGAACTCTCTGCTTGCAGAGAGGAACCCGGACAAAGCTCCGCCGAAGGGTAGGGTTTTGTTGGTGGAGGTTGACGGAACTGGCCCGCCTCGGCGGGTTTGGATGGTTATTTATTTTTGGCTGGGCCTACGGGCTCAGAGATATCCACATTAAAAAGGCCTTGTGCCACATTCGATCCCCGTGGGTGGATTGATAAATACCATCTTTGTTACCATATTTATCACAATGTTTCGGCCTTTAAGTATCTGTCTATATTTCTGAGATTAGGTATTATGTACATTATTTACATTATTCGCACTATTGTCCTCATCTTTGTTACCATATTTATCACAATGTTTCAGCCTTTAAGTATCTGTCTATATTTCTGTGATCAGGTATTATGTACACTATTTATATTATTTGCACTATTGTCCTCATCTTTATCGCCAAAATCGTTGCTGAAGACATTAGGCTTATAATACCCAGAAATTCATGCACAGATGTTCTCAAGAACACATGGCACAGTGGATAAAGGAGTTAGTTAGTTATGACCCATAGTGTGTGAGTTCAATATCCAGTTAAGGCAGTGGAGAACTTGGAGAAGTGAATTAACAGGAGATAACTGATAACTGACATCCATTAAATAGTCTACCCCAGTGAAATAAAGGCTTCATTTTGACATTCCAACCACCTGAAGAAGGCTGGAGCGTACAACGGCCGAAACATAATAAATATGGCGACAAAGATGAGGACAATATTCTGAATAATGTAAATAGTGTACATAATACCTCATCTCAGAAATATAGACAGATACTGAAAGGCCGAAACGTTGTAATAAATATGGCGACAAAGATGAGGACAATAGTCTGAATAATGTAAATAGTGTTCCAATATTTACTTACATGTTCTAGATATGTTCTAGCATAAACTAACCTGTTTTTAGGTGTTTAGCCTTAAGCAAGACAGTTTTGGGGAACAAGCTTGAAGGCCTATTTGATGAAGGCATCTAGTGACTGTCACCATCAATAAATTCAACCCTGCTCTTTGTACATCATGAACAATGTTCTTTGGCATTGGAAGGATTCTTTGAGACATCTGTAATAATTTTCCTTTCTCCCAGAAATTAGCCATTTTCTGCCAGTCTTTATCTTATTGTGAATAGAACGAGTCTCATTGTACTTTTTGATAATGATCTATTTTCAATATAAGAACATTAAAATGATTGGAAAGTGCTGTAAACCATTACCTTGCTTATATGTATCAACTATCGTTCTTTGAAGATTTTTCTCATGTTCAGCAGTCATTTTCAAGTTTCCTTTCTTTCTCGCTTTATTCATCTTTTACATTTTTCTTTCTTTCTCTCTTTATCTTTTACAAGACCGCTTTTTCTTTCTTTCTTTCTTTCTTTCTTTCTTTCTTTCTTTCTTTCTTCATCTTTTACAAGTTTTCTTTCTTTTCTCTTTATCTTTTTATTAGATCTTTTTTCTTTTATTTCTTCTTTTCTTCATCTTTTACAAGATACTTTTCTTTTCTCTCTTTCATATATATATATATATATATATATATATATATAATCATTGTTTGTCAATTTAAATCAAGGCTGCATGGCTGTTTCTCAAGATATTCAAAATGACTATATACTTTTTTATTTTTGTAGAAAATATACATGCTTCATCATGGCCCCACTTTGGGATTATTCTATTTAAGGGCTGTTTGTGGACCTAAAACGTCTTCTGTTTTTCCCCTTCACAGTTTTATATATATATATATATATATATATATATATATATATATATATAAAAGGCTCAAACACTAATATCCCATGGTTATAATTTATTACATTGGAATCTGTTGTGAGACCGTAACATACCTACAACATGGACTCTTCCAGGACCATATAAAGTATGCGGTATAACACTCTGGGAGAAGAGGAGGAAAGAGAGAGAGAGAGTATTCTAATACTGTAGTATCAGCTGCATACGACTACCAATATTGGACACTAGCACATAGTAAGCTCTGCTTACACTTACACTATCTTTGTAACCTTTTTGTTTAATATATCTTTCTTACCTCTAATCCGTGTTCCGTGTTTTCCTTCCGTGGTCCGGTCTTTGGGCCCACATCAGTGGCGACGAAGAATTTGAGAAACGCACTCACGCCGAAACCTCAATACCTTACCAGTCCCACATCAGTGGCGACGAAGAATTCGAGAAACGCATTCACGTCGAAAACCTCAATACCTTGCCAGTCCCACATCAGTGGCGACAGAAAGATTCGAGAATTTTGTTCTCACCATATCAATAGCGACAGAGTACTCGAAAGATACACAGAAACTCCACGCGTTCCCACAGCAGTGTTGAACAAGAAATTAAGCTGGTATTAATACATTAGCGATTTAAACGCAACACCCAGCGTCTACATATAAAAAAAATATTCCGATACCAAACAGCAGTGACGAACTAGCAATTCGACATCTACGGAATATTAAAGTCTGTCCAAATAACATTACGAAAACGATTTCTTACACACCCATACACAGAAAAAAAAACAGTTTGTTCATAAGAGAAACTGACAACACAAGAGCGAAGTACTACTTACGACTCAAGGTTTCGAAAAAAACTATCTAAAAAGTTTTTATGTAACTGAGTTGAATCTCGTGCATAAAATTATTCTCCCCCAAATTCCCTGAGGCGAGTTTTCTCTTTTTTGTACCTCTATAAAAAAATACATAAGTGTGGTGAAAATTTATACAATTACGTTAAAATTAACGGAACCACGGAATCTCAAAAAAGCTAAACACATAGTTAGTTTAGTTTAACTAATTGTCTGTCCATATTTTTTTTTTTTGTAAAAAAAAAAAAAATCACTGTCATTTTTGTTTGTCTAAATATGGAAGATTTTCAAAAAGTAATCGTCCAAATGCTAAAAGTACATTTGGATCAGCAACAAAAATCAGAAGAAAGACAACAACAACTATTTTGGGAATTACATAAACAACAAATGGAATTCCAACAAATTACGCTTCAGAATGCTGAACTACAACAGAAACAACTTAAAGAATTACTCGTAAATGCATTAAAAGGCTCAAACTCTGAAAAAGATACAATATTCTCCCAGAGTACAATCTACAATTCAATGGAAACCTTTGAATACGTACCAGAGAACGACCAAACGTTCGAGGTTTTTACAGGCGCTACGAAGATATTTTCAACGTAGACTGTGAACAATGGCCTAGTAAAAAAAGGTACATCTACTATTGAGAAAACTGGGAACTACAGAACATAGTAGGTTCGTAGACTTCATACTACCCAAGAAAACTACAGACTTGGATTTTTCAGAGACTATTAAGCTCCTATCGGAACTATTCGGGCCTAACACAACCTTGTTCCACAAACATTGGAAATGCCTGAACACAGTCAAACTCAAAGACAACCAGCAAGATTTTCTAACGTTTGCAGCATCGGTAAACCAGCTCTCTAATGATTTTAAACTAGCCGAACTGACCGCCGATGATTTCAAGTGCTTAATTTTCGCACATGGTCTAGTATCAGCAGAAGACGCCGAAGTCAGACGACAGGTACTGACCAAGCTTGAGAACGAACAAAGATTGACTCTCCAAAAACTGGCAGAGGACTGTCAAAGAGTAATATCTGTAAAGTGTGACTCAAAACACTATCGAGGAATCAGGTGTGGCTCAGATTAATAAAATCAGAAGCAAGTCTACCTCCTATTCCCCTCAAAAAGACAAAAGGCAAATCTCATGTCCTAAATTCCGCAGTAACCAAAACCCAAATAGGTTAAAGAAACCACCCGGACTACATTACCATTGTGGTAAATGGCATTGGATGAAATTCTGTCTAGTTAAGAAAAAAAATATTGCAAAAATTGCAATAAAAGTGGGCATACTTTAACTCGGTGCTGGTACGCCAACAGAACGAGAAAACCCAAAAATAAAATTAGGCAAGCTTAATCTGACAATAGTTGTCGATAGGAATTTAAGGAAATATGTAACTGTGGATATTTTCAATAATTCCATTAAATTCCAGCTTGACTCGGGTTCCGATCTTTCAACCATTAACTGGCGTACTTGGCGAAAATTAAACAAGCCGACCTTATTAAAAACGGATAAAACAGCAAAATCCGTAACTGGCGAAAAAAGATTAACATTTTAGGCGAGGTAATACTTACAGTAACACTAAATGGAGTTACCAAAAAGCTCAAAGCCTACGTATTGAAAACTTCAGATAACTGATTTGGAACAGATTGGATAGAAAAATTCAATCTTTAGGATTGCCCAATGAGTACATTTTGTCGCAAGATACAAAGTACAACGTCCAATTTGGTAAATCTCAAAAATGAACTCAAACAACAATTTCCCCAGGTTTTTTCTGGCGGCCTTGGGAAATGTACTAAAATGAAAGCTAAGTTCAAGGTGAAGGACGATGCACAACCAGTATTCAAAAGGAAACGGAATGTCCCTTTCGCTGCTCTAGAGCAAAACAACAAAGAGTTAGACTCGAACAAGCAGGTATTCTGTCAAAAACAGATTTCTGCGAGTGGGCAGCACCTACAGTCTACGTAAAAAAAAAGTCCAAGCAAATACGAGTATGCGAAGATTTTTCCACAGGGTTAAACGATGCCTTGCAAGATCACCAATATCCTCTCCCAAGCCCTGAAGAAATTTTCAATAAACTCAATGGTGGAAAATTTTTTTCTAAAATCGACCTCTCGGACGCATACCTTCAGATAGAGGTGGAAGAAGAAAGTTCCAAATTGCTCTGCATAAACACCCATAGAGGGTTGTCCAAATACAACAGACTGGCTTAAGGAGCAAAGGTTGCACCTGCAATTTTTCAGCAGGTCATGGACGCCATGCTGGGCGACCTTGACTACGCAACAGCCTATTTGGATGATATACTGGTTACTAGTAAAACTACGGCAGAGCACCGGAACCATATAATAAACATATTTGAAGAGATACAAGAATACGGATTTAAGGTTAAGGAGGCAAAGTGTGACTTTTTCTTACCAGAGATTAAATACGTAGGTCACATCATAAATAAAAACGGTCGTCGGCCGGATCCAGAAAGAGCCAACGCGATCAGAAACATGCTGGCCCCAGATAGCGTTCAAGCGTTACAAAGCTTCCTCGGCCTAGCTAACTTTTACCAAAGGTTCATTAAGAATATGCAAAATTTGAGAGGGCCTCTCAACCAACTCTTAAAAAAGGACAAACCATGGTCATGGACCCTGGAATGACAAGACGCGTTCAAGAAAATCAAGAAAACTCTTATTTCGGACCTCTCCCTCACCCACTATGACCCTAGTCACGACATCATAGTCGCAAGTGATGCAAGCTCGTACGGCATCGGTGCTTGCATTCTACATAAACTGCCAGATGGTTCACGAAAAGCTGTGGTTCACGCATCAAGATCTCTACTTCCAGCTGAGAAACAATATTCCCAAATAGAGAAAGAGGCTCTAGGGTTAATATTCGCTGTGACAAAGTTTCACATGGGAGACGGTTCATACTACAGACAGACCATAAAGCTCTAATTACAATTTTTGGTTCTAAAAAAGGTCTGCCAGTCTATACTGCAAATAGACTACTTCGTTGGGGAACGATTCTCTTAAACTACAATTTCAAGACAGAGTTCCTAACATCTAAAAATATTTGCCATGCAGACAGTTTATCGCGACACATTCCAAAAAATACAGAAGTCTTTGAAGACTCCATCATTGCTACTCTAAGGACAAATTGTGAAATCAAAAACATGATCGCGAGTACCATAAGAGAGCTCGCAGTTACTTTGGCCGACATATAAAGGGAGTCTCGAGAGGATGAATTCATTCAATCCATAAAAAGCAAAATTCGCAATAAAGATCCCAATGTGCCTGAAGTTTTCTCCCTCTGCGATGATGTCCTACTATACAATGACTGCGTAGTGATTCCAAACAGCCTTCAAAGAAAAATCCTCAGGGATTTTCACATGGGACATCCGGGGAAGAACCGTACGAAAAGCCTCATGCGCTGCTATGTTTATTGGCCAAACATGGACAAGGACATAGACATGATAGAATCATGCAAAGGATTCGCGCTTGCAGCAAAAGCTCCAACCACGACGTGCAAACCATGGCCAAACACAGGCCATCCATGGCAAAGAATTCATATCGATTTTGCTGGGCCTATAGACAATATGTACTACCTCATTGTTGTGGATAGCCACTCAAAATGGCCTGAGGTCCTACAATGCAAAAGACCAACCACAAACTGCACGATCAGATTTCTTCACGAGCTATTCGCGCGTTTTGGCGTGGTAGATTGTGTAGTTACAGATAATGGCACTCAATTCACATCAAGTGAATTTAGAGACTTCTGCAAGTCATATCAGGTGGAACACATTACAACGCCTCAGTACCACCCTAGGTCAAATGGCCAGGTTCGGGGACACTCTAAAAAGGGCTTTAAAAAAGGCACTAGGCACACTGACAGATAGAGCATTGCAACAGTTTCTGCAGGTGTATCGGATAATCTCTAATCCGAACACGCCTATGGAAAGCTCGCCTGCAGAAACAACATTCGCAAGAAAAATCAAGTTTGTCAAGTCTGTCGGCAAGCAAAGTTAAAAAAAACCGTATCGCCTCATAAGAAATATTTCAATCCTGGCGATAAAGTCTTTTTCAAGGCTTACAAAAGCAACATAACATTCTGGGAAGTAAACACCATAAAACAAAGAATTGGCGAACTGGTCTATATTGTCCAAGGACCGAAAAACACTCACAAACGCCACTGAAACCAGCTCAGGAAATGCCGGTTGAAGGAATCAGAGGAATCACTACAAAATAGCTGTGAAAAGCCGATCGACGTAATTTTCGATCACTTCGATCTCAACACGCCCCAAGTCTCTCCTGAAGTGCGACGCTCAGGAAGGAAAAGGAAATTTACTCAACCGCTCGACGTAAATCCCAAGAGAAAAAAGTATTAAAAGTTTTATGTTTTTTTTTCTCCTTTTCAAACAAGAAAGAAAAAAAAAGAGAAAACTCTTGGAAGGTGGGTGTTGTGAGACCATAACATACCTACAACATGGACTCTTCCAGGACCATATAAAGTATGCGATATAATACTCTAGGAGAAGAGGAGGAAAGAGAGAGAGAGAGAGAGTATATTCTAATACCATAGTATCAGCCGCGTACGACTACCAATATTGGACACTAGCACATAGTAAGCTCCGCTTACACTTACACTATCTTTGTAACCTTTTTGTTTAATATATCTTTCTTACCTCTAATCCGTGTTCCGTGTTTCCCTTTCGTGGTCCCAACTTTGGGCCCACATCAGAATCATAATCACGATCCAAATCATCAGACCTACAAATTTGTAGGTCTGATGATTTGGATTGCGATTCCAATGTAATAAATTAATAAATTATAACCATGGGATATTAGTGTTTGAGCCTTTTATATTATGTTCTTACTCTGTCCTGGACATTGAGTTCTACCTGGATTCTATCCTCTTGGGAATTTATGTGTATATATATATATATATATATATATATATATATATATATATATATTGACCAATATATATATATATATATATATATATATATATATATATATATATTGACCAATATATATATATATATATATATATATATATATATATATATATATCATTGACCATCATCCCTTTTCTTGTTTATCAGTGAAAATGTTAAGGACTAGTGTCAAAAATAATTAAAGATTGAGTTGAACCCAATACCAATGCACCAATTATTGCTTTTACCCATTCATTTTACGTATTGGAATTCTTGTTATATTCCAATAAACTAGAATTTTATTTCAAATTAATTTGACTTTTCAACTTTTAACCAATTTTTAAAGCTGAACTTTCATTTTATTTAATAAATTCATTTTTTTTTTATATTTTGAAATTTGTAACAACTTAATGATGCACCAAAATTTGTTTTAATTTCTTCAGGCTGAATATCTTTTACTTCTACTCTCCTGAATTCAAGGAATTTTAACAAATGTTTCAACTTACAGAATAAGAATAGCTGCCTTTGTTCAGGTTTCATTTTGGACTGCCCAAAAAGAACCAAAGAAAATAAGATCCTATCTAAAGCAGTTCTTCCTTGCAAAAAAAGGTTAACAGAGGAAAAATAGTGGGCTTCTTTTCAGGAAACTTTGGTTCTGTGATGATTCCAAAATAGTTATAAATATCTTAATCAATGATTCTTGCAAAAGAAATGGATTTTCCCCAGGAGGGAAGTAAAAAAAAAACTTTTTTTTTTCTCCTTTTCTCCCTCTCTGATTTCTTTTCCAATATTAGATGCTTTTTCTTCCTTGTTTTTCTCTTTCTTTCATTCATTCTTTCTTTCTTTCTTTCTTTCAATTTTTTTTTTAATTCTTTTTTTTTTCTGCTTCAGGTGCCATTTTGTTCTTGTTCTTCATTTTTCTGAGATACTCCCTTCCTACATCATTCTATCATGTGTTCTTTGTTCAAACTTATTCCTTTCTTGCTTTCTTTTATTCTTTACCATTATCATATTTTCTTTGTTCAAACTGTTTTTTCTATCTATCTTTCTTGCTTTCTTTCATTTTCTTTCTCACTTTATCTTTTGTTTGTTTCTTTCTTTATCTATGTTAATCTGAGTCCCAAGAACATGTTTCCTCGATCGCTGCCATTTTAACCTGTTCAAGTCTAGGGTTAACCATTATCTTCCCTAAATATCCACATAAACTGTGCCTATTATTCTGTAACCTTGAATGGTTCTCAGATTTTCTACAGGGTTGACATCAATGTAAAAAAAATTATATTCTCTTTTTTCATACTGCTTTTCCTATTTGTCTTTCTTTCATTTTTTATCCTTTACAATTTTTCTTTCTTTCTTACTCTTTTATTACTTCTTCTTTGTTTATTCTTTTTTTCTGTGAATTTCTTCTCTCATTTATTTTTCCAAGTTCTTTCATTCATTCTTTCTTTTTTAAGTATCTCCTTTTTGTTTAATCTTATCTTTTCTTACTTTATATAATTTTCTTTCTCTCTTTATCTTTTACAAGGTCTCTTTTTTCTTTCTTCATCTTTTACAATTTTCCTTTCATTCTCTTTTTATCTTTTACAAGGTCACTTTCTCCTTTTTTTCTTCATCTTTTACAAGTTTTTCTTTCTTCATTTTTTACAACATTCCTTTCTTTTTCTCGTTAACTTTTACAAGGTCTGTTTTTCTTTATTTATTTATTCATCTTTTACAAGATACTTTTCTTTCTCTCTTCATCTTTGAGAAGATCTCTTTATCCTCCCTTTTTTCTTTCTTTCTTCTTTCTTCATCTTTTACAAGTTTCCTTTTTTCTCTTTTTATCTTTTATAAGATCTCTTTTTTCTTTCTTTATCTTTTACAAATTTTCTTTCTTTCTCTCTTTTTATCTTTTACAAGGTCTCTTTTTCTTTATTTATTTATTTCTTCATCATCAACGAGTTTCCTTTCTTTATCTCTTTATTTTTTACAAGGTCTCTTTTTCTTTTTTCTTTCTTTTTTCACTCTACATTTCTTTCTCTCTTTATCTTTTAAATGTCTCTTTTCTTTCTTTCTTCCTTTCTTTCTTTCTTTCTTTCTTTCTTTCTTTCTTTCTTTCTTTCTTGATCTTTTACAAGTTTTCTTTCTTTCTATCCATTACCCCAACTGCATATTCCTCTTGCTTCATGAGGAGAAGACATTTTCAATGCTTCAAAGTTTGGGAACTGCAACTAAATTGATCGATGAAGGATACTTCATCTTTAGCTTGACCTTTCATCCTCTTTTGCCATCCATTCTACGTCTAAACAAAGTAAGATCTCTCCACCATGACTACAGAAGTCCATGTTGCAATTTTTCTACATTATAATTGTCATATAGGAATAAAGTGTCACTGCTGACACTTGTGTTTGAACACGGATCACCAGAGATCAAGCACAGTTGACCTCATCTTGAAATAATTAGATCATGTGATGGGTAAAGGAAAAATATATATATGGGGATTAGTGTCTGACCCAATATTGTTCAAAAGCATTACTATTATTGTATCTGTGATTTACAAAGTCTGCCCTACAGCTATGAACAATCAACTGACAAATAGCTCACTTCAATGATTTTTATTAGTTTCACCACAAGAAATGCTATAACACAGGGGCTTACAGGGAATGAAAGTGAAAGAAAATGAAAAGACTAAGAATGGGGAGGATGGGGGAAAGGAGAAAAATGAAACAGGGTTCAAGAAAATGGCAATTGATATTGCATTTAAATATCTGAAGATTGTAGGGAAGCAAGTAAACGGAAGAGAGTTCCACAGATGAGAAGTGTGAGTAAAGAAACTTAGAGTAAAAGTGGTGGCTGCTTCTGACTAGTTCGGCAGTAAAAGAGTGGGACCTAGTTGCCAATCTAGCCCCACTTTTAAATTCATGTGGTCGGGGCAGTAGGGAAGAAGCTCATCAGAGCAGTCGCCATGAAAATATTTCTAGAAAAAGAGAAGCTATGTTACATCAGTAAGACATTGTATTAGAAATGAAAAATGCATTCGAAATGAGTTTATTATAAAAATGCCTTACAAACGATTTTGCAATGAAAATTCATTGGAAATAATTTTACTATAAAAATGCACTGGAAATGATTTCATTACAAAAATGAATTGGAAATGATTCTACTATAAAAATGCACTGGAAATGAATTCATTATAAAAATGAATTGGAAATGATTTTACTATAAAAATGCACTGGAAATTATTTTACTACAAAAATGCATTGTAAATGATTTTACTATGAAAATGTATTGGAATTACATTTACTATAAAAATGCATTAGCAATGATTTTACTATAAAAATGCAATGGAAATGATTTTACTAGAAAAATGCATTGTAAATGATTTTACTATGAAAATGTATTGGAATTATATTTACTATAAAAATGCATTAGCAATGATTTTACTATAAAAATGCAATGGAAATGATTTTACTATGGAAATGCATTAGCAATGATTTTACTATAAAAATACATGGGAAATAAATTTACTATATAAAAATACACTGGAAATGATTTTACTATAAAATTCATTGGAAATATTTTTACTATGAAATGCATTGGAAAAGATTTTAGTATAAAAATGCATTGGAAATTATTTTACTATGAAAAAGCATTAGAAATGTTTTTAGTAAGAAAATGCATTGGAAATGATTTTACTATTAAAAAGCTTTTGAAATGATTTTACTATAAAAATGTATTGGGAAAGGATTTTGCAATGAAAATGTTTTGAAATCTAATTTTCTGAAAATACTGTTTTAATAAATTTCAACCAAAATATTTTTTTGCATTGAATCAGAAAATTATACATTTTCAAGAAATGAGTAATCTACAAACCTATTGATGAAAACAAACAGATAAAATGGCTGAACATTTTTAGTTAGCTAATAGACAAGTAAACGGAAGGGAGTTCCACAGGTGAGAAGTGTGAGTAAAGAAACTTAGAGTAAAAGTGGCGGCTGCTTCTGACTAGTTCAGCAGTAAAAGAGTGGGACCTAGTTGCCAATCTAGCCTCACTTTTAAATTCATGTGGTCAGGGCAGTAGCGAAGAAGCTCATCAGAGCAGTCGCCATGAAAATATTTCTAGAAAAAGAGAAGCTATGTTACATCAGTAAGACATTGTATTAGAAATGAAAAATGCATTCGAAATGAGTTTATTATAAAAATGCCTTACAAACGATTTTGCAATGAAAATTCATTGGAAATAATTTTACTATAAAAATACACTGGAAATGATTTCATTATAAAAATGCATTGGAAATGATTTTACTATAAAAATGCACTGGAAATGATTTTACTATAAAAATGCACTGGAAATGATTTTACTATGACAAGTTTAATATTGTTATCATCTGTTTCTCATCTCATTATTGAAAAAAATAATTCCAAAGACCATGCAATCAATAAACACAACAATAAAAGTTGCCATTGAGAATAAATGAACGAAGGTTATTTGGGACTTTGAAACTCTGAGAGATCATCCTTGATCAGCACAAAGAGATTATTTTGTGTATCCATATTGCATCAGAGAAAGTTTAGGTTAATAAGTTTAAAGACATTCCAATCCATGCTCGGTCATTCAATGATGAATAGTACTTTTATTATTTTACTAGCAGTAGAGCCCGGCATTGCCTGGGGATGTAACAGTAAGAGATAGATCAAGTATCGAACATCATAAAGACTGAAAAATAAAATTGACAAAGATTATTGTTTAAGGTTGACAGACACACATGTTAGTTTTTTTTTGTTTTTTTTTACGAATTGGTCAAACCCAAACTCAAACAAAAACATTGTTTTCAATTGTCATGAGTCTACTGATTGAATAGAATTTTGTTATAAACAATTGTATTGTAAATAGAATTTTTAAAGCATTCTGAATGTAAAAATAAAGAAAAAAGTGTGCAAGACAATAAGAAACACTACCTGCCAAAAAAAAAAAAAGTTTTGTTGAAATCAGTTTGAAAATGTAGGAAATCTGATCCCATATATAAATGAACACACACACACACACACACACAAACAACCTGGGTTTTATAATAAGTATAACTCGATATGAGTTGTCCCCTTTCATTCTGGCGACAGAATCATGTTTTATCGTGTTTTCCAATTGATTTCGTGCAAAAAACAATTGTGTTTTTTCCAATTTTTGCACTGTCAGAACCACCGCAAGGTAATTTTATGTAGTCCTGTGAAGTTTTGTTGAAATCGGTTGAAAAATGTAGGAAATCCGATCCAATATATAAACGTACAGACACACACACACACACACACACAACCTGGGTTTTACAATAAGTATGATTTTAACATTTCTTTTAATCCAGATTAAAATATATATCATATGAATACATTATCATCAAGTACATTTGCATGACAGTTTTTTTAATGTTTATATAGTAATGGTAAAATTACTTGTCTACCACTGCTTTTGTAAGATCAATGGCTAAATGAGGGTCTTGGCAAAGATCATTCTTCTTTGAACATTGTAGACTGGCTCTACAGAATCACAAGCAAGGAATTGTACCAAATAACAGAAACTACATCACAAGAGGACTACCAACAGAGGCAACAACTAAAATGGATAGTACAGGTAACATGAAGAGAAAATAATTTGGAAAAAATTTTGTTTTGTACTTTCTATAATAATTTATTATTACAGAAAGTACAAAACATAAAAAGTTAGTAATTAATGCTGCTGTCTTTGGCTCAGATGATCGTCTCAATTTGATGTGGCATTGAATGGAACAAGTTCCAGATTTTCTTATTGGGAATTTTTTCCCCATTTTTCTTGGCAGTAATCCCAAAGCTCTTGGAGATATCATGCTTTTCATTGGAGTTCTTGTTTCTTCAGTCCCCACTGTAATGGTTCAATTATATTGAGATCAGGACTTGGTTCTAGTCAGTCTTCCAAACATTGAACATCTTCATCCACAAGAAAACTTTCTATTGCATGTGCTTTTGTGCAAGGAGCATCATCATACTGAAACATTTCTCTATAATAAACTATAATAATTCCTATAAATACTTTCATGGTAATTGTTCGAATGAGTTCTTCACTATGGTACCTAGACTTCTTTTAATTTAAGTGCATAAAGATTTTATCAATTTAAGGTTGAGCTGTCTAAATATATCAACAAGTTCTATGCTAACAATTTCTTTTCTCACACTTCTCGCTTGTGGAACTCCCTTCCAGATGCATAATTTCCAGCCAACTCTGCAACAATTTAAATGCAATGTCAATCGCTAATTACTGTCTCCCTGATTACTCTTTTCTCTTCTTACTCATTATTAATGTTTCTGTTCCTAATTCTTCCACAACCTGTAACCCCTTGTGTCTTAGTGGCTTTACTGCCTTGCATGGAGTGATACCAATTAAAAATATATATATATTAAAGTATGGAGTTAGTAATTAGTGTTGCTGCTTTCACTTGAATAATTGTCTGGAACAAGGTTCAGATTTTCTTATTGGGAATTTTTCCTCCATTTTTCTTGGCAGTAATCCCAAAGCTCTTGGAGATTGCATGGTTTTTTAGTGGAGTTCTTGTTTCTTCAGTTCCCATCACAATGGTTCAAGACTTGGTGCTGGACATTTTCATCCACAAGAAACATTTTTGTTGCATATGATGTGCTGCAAGGAGCATTGTCATGCTGAAGATTTTCTCCATCTTCATCATCTGACAGAAGATTAGACTGTAATAAACTTATATCATTATCACTGTTCAGGTTTCCATTAACTTTTATCAATTTTCTTTTACCATCTCTTTTCATGTAACATCATTACATGTCCACCACCAAATGTTACCGTCTTTGTGGCACATCTTGCACTGTTTCTTTCTCCAACTTGTCTTCTTAGATATTCTCTTGGATTAGAATGTAGCTTTATTTTGCATTCGTCATTAAAAAATACTATTTACTATTTTTCCAGTTTCAATCTTCTATTCCAATGGCCTTTTTGTTGTTATGCATGCATTCAAGTAGTTTTTTATAACACTGTTATGGTCCGGTTCCTTGTACCACAGTGATAGTCCAAGGTAGAACCAATAAAGAAGAACTCGAATACAGGTATGGAATAACACAGATATATTACAAACAGGAATATATACGGAGAAGTAGAAAGTGTTAGTATGAACAATCAGGTTTAGTAGAGAGAACAATGTAGTCTCGACCAGTATCACTATTCCAATGTCTTGCAGTAATTGTCTGAACGCGACGCTGTTTCGGACTACCTCTGACTCGACTCTTGACTCGACTTGAAATGCTGACTCCTTGCCTACTCTTGAGGTGCAGTATTTATTAAGTATGGAATAGTCCATTATTATTATTATGTGTAAGGTCCCATAACAAACACTATATACTGTTTAAACTACGTACATCATTCAGACTTTTGTCCTCATCTTTATTGTCATATTCACAATGTTTCGGCAGTTGTATGATCCGGTATTCTTCAGGTGGTATACGTTGGAATTTTGAACTGAACACTTTATTTAGTTCACTGAGGTAGATTGTTCTTGTTCCCCAAGCCATGCCTTTCCTGGATATTCCAGTTTCTGTTCATTCTCTTTATCATGTACAGCAAGGAGCATTGTCATGCTTAAAATTTTCTCCATCTTTATCATCTGACAGAAGATTAGACTGTAATAAACTTATATCATTATCACTTTTCATGTTTCCATCAACTTTTATCAATTTTATTAATGTTTTTTGTAACACTGCATACTGTTTACACTATGTACATTATTCAGACTTTTGTCCTCATCTTTATTGTCAAATTCACAATGTTTCGGCAGTTGTATGCTCTGGCATTCTTCAGGTAGTATATGTTGAAATTTTGAACCAAACCCTTTATTTAGTCCAGGGGTCGGCAACATTTTGCTAACTATGGGCCAACTTAGGGTTTTAAAATCATTCAGTGTGCCAACAGCATTACATATTTTTATACAAGTCAAGGTCAATATACCTTTTCTACAATATATTTTATATAGTAATATGTAAAATATATACTTTAGTATATATTAAAATTGAAACAGCTAAATACCTTCTTTGTGTTGCAGCAGTTATGGTCATATTCACAACATTTCGGCAGTTGTATGCTCTGGCCTTCTTCAGGTGATATATGTTGGAATTTCAAACTGTAGGGAGACCACAGTTGTTTTCTCTTGGGTTGAGTTCATGGGAGTTTGGCCCCTTTAGAGAGTTTCTCTCTTCTCTCTTTTTTGTCTTTGCTTCTATTCTTGGAGGAATGACCTCTTTACCTTCCTGACCACCAGGGTGTTCACACACATGGAAAATGGTCAACATGTGCACGGCCTAGCGAAAGAAAAAAGTAATTTCTATTCACTTATCTGCAGACTATCAAAGGCCATATAGCTGGTATGTTATTTCTTTGTTTTCATTCTGTAAACCTCTTCATTCCTTTGGAACAATATGGACAATCATTTGTTTTGGGACATATGTAAATCTTTTGAATATCTGCATGCAAGTTGTTTGCCTTATTAAACGTTTTGTTTGTTACGCTCACGTATTTCATCTTTCTATATTCGCATTCAGTGTTAGTGTATCAATGGCTATACTAATGCTAATATTAGTACTCGGTATACTACTAGAAGGCTAAAACATGTTATTCTTCCTGACAAAATAGTCGGTAAACCTGTACTAATAAAACCAAACCCTTTATTTAGTCCACTGGGGAGATTGTTCTAATTCCACAAGTCATACTTTTTTTTTTTGGATATTTCAGTTTCAGTTAATTCCCTTTAGTAACTCAACTCTCCAATTTTTTATTCCGCTCTGCTGTATTGAACTCACAACTCTTTTGGTCAAGTCATTGGATTACTTCAAACAATGCTTTTATCCACTGGGCCATGGGTTCTTGGACACATGTTGCAGTGGATATTCATCACGAATATGACAATAAAGATGAGAACAACAGTTCAAACAATTTAACTAGTGTAAATAGTTACATACCTCATCTCAGAAATATAGACAAAAATTTTGTGTCAACTGAAATCTTGCTGTTAAGACTGAATTGAATCCTTATAGTACAGGTCAATGGGTACAGGTTAGAGTCGTGCTGGGATCTTTCCTAACTGTGCTGGTCAAACTCTCTGCCTTTGGGCAAAGAGGAACCTGGACGAGGCTATGCTGAAGGGCAGAGTTTTGCCGGGGAGGTAGACAGACCCGATCCTGTTTATGCAGGGTCTACAGGGATTTTTTGGCCGAGCCTCTGGCCTCGGGAACCCCCCTTTAAATTCGGCCTTGTGCCATATGTGACTGCATGGAGCAGTTACTAAATAGCGTCAATGGGTACAGGTGTTTAATTTTGAATTGCCACCCAAGCCATTCACATTCTTTCATCTCTTTCTTTTAACTTTTGTGTCCTTCCAATTTTCTTTGCATTTCCCGTAGTAGCAAACATCTTCTTGAATGGTTGGAACACTGTTTCTGGAAATTCCCAACCATCTGGTTATCTGTCATTGTGTCATCTTCCGCTTCAAAGTTGCATCCTTATTTTATCAGCACTAGTTTTAGCCATGATTTTAGTATAAATAAAGCAAGCCAACATTCAAATACAATGATTTTCCAAGACATCTTACACTCCATCATAAAAAGATGGAATGGTTCCTTCTAGAAACTTGCTTATGATCAGGATTTTATTATCTCAGGCCTTTCATTTTTTCAATAGTTTTACATGACCTTTATCAGCTTCGACCAGTTTAAAGCGGTGTATCTTCTATTACAGTGCACCTATAAAAATATAACAATTTATTTTCCAATCCACAGAAAATACTAATAAAAGAATATTGCTAAACAATCTTAACTTCTTAATAAAATAAAGGTGCACTATTTACATTATTCGTATTATTGTCCTCATCTTTGTTGCCATATTTCAGTCATTGTACACTCAAGCCTTCTTCAGGTGGTTGGAATGTCGAACTGAACCCTTTATTTTTCTCATTGGGGTATACTGTTCTAGTTCCACGTGTCATGTTTAATGGATGTCAGTTATCAGTTATCTCCTGTTAATTCTCCATTGCTTTAACCAGGTATTGAACTCACATTCTTTGGGTCCTGTCACTGTATCTAACTAATGCCTTTATCCACTGTGCCATGTGTCCTTGAGGAAATATAGTGACAGATGAGGACAATAGTCTGAATAATGTAAATAGTGTACATAATACCTCATCTCAGAAATATAGACAGATATTGATTGGATTGGTAAAAGAATCCATTGTGAAATATACAATATTTGGTTTCACTGTGAAAGAGAAATGGTATGACTATCAGCTTGAGGCAGTTGTAAAAATATGCTTATTATCTAATTTCTTGATCCATACAGATCATGTCAATATGGCATTGTTAAATTAAGCATATGGTGGCAGAACAAAGGAGAAATGATGGAGGTTTAAGATATATACAATTGTATTAACATAAAAATACAACAAATGGTAGTAAATAGGTGTAAGTGTAAAAGTTGTCCGCAGAGGTGTATGGTAGAAGAGGGAGGGTGAGTTGTGACTTACTGTGGCGAAAGCCTTTGGCAAGTTGTCTCTGGAGATGGGAGGTCGCATTCCAATGAGTGTTGTGAATCCTGGCTGTTTTGTCGTCTGACTGCTGAAGATGACCCTTTGATGGACTTTTATGTCCTTTTCTTAGACTCAGATCAGCTCCAATTTTTATTTTGCTTCTTTAGGCGGGTGTGGGTGCTATTGGGTGGAAATTCTGGATTGTATTTTCCTTTGAGTGTGTAAGCAAAATGGAAGCTATGTGCAGAGCCAATGCACAGTTGACGGAATTTTTAGTTCAGTCTTGGGTTTTTGAGCATTCACATCTGGCCAGCAGTGGAAATTTGTGTCAGTATCTCCTTCCAAATCCCTATCACTGCAGTGTGTTAATTATTTTGAGTTCTTTATGCCCCATTGTTATATTAAGCATATGGTGGCAGAACAAAGAAGAAATGATTTAGGTTTAAGAAATAAATAATTGTGTTAATGTAAAAATACAACAAACGGTAAATTGGTGTAATGTCTGTCATTGAAAGAAAGAGATAAGTGGAATTGTAAAAATCGTGTTCCAATCAGGTGTTGTGAATCCTGGCTGTTGTGCTGTCTAACTGCCTAAGACGTCTCTTTGATGGGCTTTTATGCCATGCTCAGATTGGCACCAATTTTTATTTTGTTTCTTTAGGTGTGAGTGAATGCTATTGGGTGGATATTCTGGATTGTATTTTTCTTTCAGTATGTAAATAAAATGAAAGCTATGTGCAGAGCCAATACGCAGTTGATGGAATTATTAGTTCAGTCTTAGGTTTCAAAGTATTTACATCTGGCCAGTTGTGGAAATTTGTGTCACATGAATCAGAACAAGATTTGGTTTTGGAAAGATTATAACAGCATTAAAACCCAACCTTATCATGACAGAAAAAAGGGAAATTAGCAATTGTCAAATCATTGAGTTTGCTCTTTCATATAAAAGAGCCAATTCCAAAGAAACTGAAAAGATTGGAAAAATAACATGATCTGCCTTGGAAATTGAAAAATCTATGGAACATGACTGTTGAAGTAATTCCTGTAGTATAGGGAGCAATTTGAACTCGAGCTAGAAACTTGAAAATTGTTATTTAGACCAAGATTCCAAACCTCCAGAAAGCTTCCATCCTTTATTCTGTAAGGATTTTCCAAAAAGTTCTTGGGTGGGGAATAGTTGTGTTGACACCATATCTCAAGAACAGAATTTCCACTGATGAATCAATGTGTGACATTAATATAAGAATTTCTGTCTGGATTTCTAGAATGAGATATTATCACTATTTGAACTTGAATTAATGTCCTCATCTTTGTTGTTATTATCACAATGTTTCGGACATTGTCCATTCTGGCTTTCATCAGGTAATTGTCAATCTGGGTAACATTCAGAGAATTTTGAAACGAACTCTTTAATCTATGGAGTTAGATTTTTCTTCATCTAATATCCATATCTAGCTCTTTCTAATAGTGCTCAATTATTGCTTACCCTATACAATCAAAATTATACATCAATAGTTTAATTCATTAGATTATTGCCCCAGAGATTAAATAAAGGATTCGGTTTGAAGGTCCTTGAAGTTTGCCTGGATTGATAAGCAACTGGTGGAAACCAGAGGGCACAATGGTCGAAACTTTGTGCTAAAAACAAAGATGAAGATATTAGTCTGAGTGTAGCATAAATATTAATATTGCTAAAATCCTGATTTTTATCATCTTTTATCAACATTACTTTTAGCTATAAATATAAGTTAATATTTGAAAAAAAGTTATTTTTAATACTCGGCCTCCTCATTTTTTTTTCTTAAATTAAAAAAGAAAGATTTTGAATTGCAAGTCACATGCTCAAAAAATTCTGACGGTCTAATCAATGGAAGTTAATAAAAAGATTAAAATGGTTACCTCTGTTGAAATGCTGACACATTGACAAAGAAAAAGGCCCTGAAAAGTAATAAAATTATTTTGATGGTATAAAAATCAATAAGAGAAAATCATAAAAATTTATTTGTGCAACACAAAAGAAAAGCAAGTTTTCACTGGCCTCATAATCAGATTGCCCGAGAATTTCAGAAAAACAAAGCTCTTACTCAAGTAAGAGCTCTTTGTGAGTGAAGGCTATTTCTCAAGTAGGAGTTATTTCTGAGTAGAAGCTATTTCTGAAACTGTTAAAAAAAATTCCCTTCTACTAATAGAATGAACGCTTTTACCAGAAGTCATATTCAAATTGGGCATATAAAAATTTTTGACTGAATTTCTGGGATGAAGAGTTATCATAATTCGCATTCAAACTGATATCCTCATTGTTGTTGTCATCATCTGATCACCTTCTATTTAAATTTCTGGGATCATGAGTTGTCATTATTTATATTCAGACTAATGTCTTCTTCTTTGTCGTTATCATAACCTGATCGCCTTCTGCCTGAATTTAAGGGTAGAGGATTTATCATTATTTACATTCAGAGTAATATCCTCATCTTTGTTGTTATTATCACCTGATCACCTTTTGTCTGAATTTAAGGGATGAGGAGTTATCATTATTTACATTCAGACTAATGTCCTCATCATTGTTGTTATTATCATCTGATCACCTTCGATTTAAATTCCTGGGATGAGGAGTTATCATTATTTACATTCAGACTAATGTCCTCATCTTTGTTGTTATTATCACCTGATTGCCTTCTGTCTAAATTCCTGGGATGAGGATTTATCATTATTTACATTCAGACTAATGTCCTAATCTTTGTTTTTATTATCACCTGATTGCTTTCTTTCTGAATTTCTAGGATGATGAGTTATCATTGTTTACATTATTACTTTGTGATCATGTGTTTAAACACTTAATAAGGTTCTTATATATATATATATATATATATATATATATATATATGCTACTATGTAAGTGGCATGGCAGGTCTTAGCCTTGACAGACTTGGCAGAACTAAGGAATGTAGTTTATCCAAGCACTTTCCATAGAAGTAGGGATAAAGCAATGAGAGGCTTACTACATCCAACCTGTGAGACAGAGGTTGGAATGTGGAAAATAATTCTTATCTAACAAAGACTCAGAGAAGCTTTTGAACTCTATAAAGACTTGAAACTGATGTCTGGCAGCTCCTATCCAAATATGGCAACATTACTCCATTTTCAATCTGATCTGGCTCTTATAAAGGTATAGCTTAGTATAAAGAGTCAGGTACTTACTGTAGCGGTACAGGGAGTTGATCATTTTTACCTGTGTTTTTAATGATGAAATGTATATCATTTGTTTTTTTTTACAGTAAAGTTAACCCTGTACAGGGCCACTTGAGGTAGAGGGTTACGTTAAAGGGTAGTTTATATGGATAGGCAGGAAAGATAATGTTTAACTCTAGACTTGTGTAAGTTAAGATTGTATAATTGAGGAAACATTCTCTTGGGAGTCTGTTTCATATGTGGTTCACTGGTAGAAGTTGTTTGAGTGGAACTTACTTCTCACCGATGAAATACGAAGGGAACATGGGTAGTTTGCTACTATATAAGTGGTGTAGTGGGTCCTAGCCATGCAGGTCAGACTTGATGGAACCAGGGATGGAGTTCATCCAAAGCACTTTACATGGTAGTAGCAATAGAGCAGTGAGAGACTTGTCACATCTCGCTTCCTTGTGAGACAGAGGTTGGAATGTGGAAAATAATTTTTATCCAACAAAGACTCAGACTTGATTTTGAACTCTATTAAGACTGAAAAATGAGGATCAGGCAACTCCTTCCCAAATATGGCAACAGTACTTCATTTTTGGCTTGACTGGCTCTTGTTTTGATTTGGTTTGGTTTGGATTCTTTAATAGTTCTCTGTGTTGTGTCAGAAGTTTTTTCTTGCCTGAGTTCATCCTTCAAATCTACGAATCAACCATTTCCACCTTGCATGGAATACTGCTACCATATATGGTCTGGTGTTCTCGCTGTTCATCTCGAGGTCCTTGAGAAAATCCAGAGATGAATATGCAATGTTGTTGGTCCTGATCTGGCATCCCATCTGCAGTCAATATCTCACTGATGTGTTGTTGCTTCCCTCTGTCTTTTCTACAAGTACTTCCATGGCAACTGCTTTAACAAGCTACTTTTGCTGTTTCCCAAACTGCATTAATTTAAGTGTGCTACTAGATTGGCATCTTGGTCCCACCCTTTCACTGTTGAAATGACTAAATGTAACCATCACTTCTAAGCCAACAGCTTCTTATCTTGCACCGCCCGTCAGTGGAACTCCCTTCCTATTACTTGCTTCCCTGATAGCTATATTCAAATATCCAAATGTAATGTCAATCGACATCTTCTGATGTGTTGAGCTTGATTCCTGTCCTTCTCTTTATACTTTCCTCAAAAACTCCTCTTTACTCTTACTCACACTTTCTGTAACCCATTGTGTGCCAGTGGCCCTCCCAGCTTGCTTGGGATTATTTGCTTAAAAAAAAATATCAAACTGAATGGGTTATTTAATGTCAACAAGATTTTTATTCCTGTAATATTTTTTTATTTTCAAAAATGTATAGCTACTAATTTTTTTTCTTCAAAAATATATTGCTAGTAATAATTTTAAAAAAAATATCAATTGCTGGTAATAATCTTTCCTTCAGAAATGTATGGCTGGTAATAATCTTTAAAAAAAATGTATTGCTGGCATTAAAACCTATTTTTACACTTTCATAGTGGTTTGACCCCAGTGTGGGGATTAACTTTTTGCCCATAGCTGAGACCCTAACAGGTGCTACCACCCTGGATCAGTGTGGAACTGGGAACACCAGCAATTTAGAGGTGATTCCACACTCCTCAAAACCTCCTGATTAGAGGCTTTGCTGTTGGATGTACTTTATTGTCTTACCCACGACGCGGATGTAGTTTATCATCATACCCAGGATGGTGACTGGCTCATACAGGTAGAGGATAACATGTGGAGTCAGGTACTTAATGAAGTGGTACAGGAAGCTGATCATTTTACCAGCATCTTTAGTGATGGATTCTATATGAATTTCACTTGAGGTCAGGCATGAGTTTGAGGCTCAATATTCTCTCAAGGCATGGTGTCTCCTCAAGGGATATTCGTTCATTGTGACTGGGGGTAGTTTGGGGTCTGCCATGTTCTATCTTTACAAGAGCCAGAACAAACCAAAAATGGAGTACTGCTGCCATATATAGGCTGGAGATGTCCAATCCTCACTTTCAAAAGCATTTTTGTGGCCTTGTGGGTGATTATTTTTATCGTACTACCCCTTTTTCCACAGATGAAATGTTGCTAGCCCCTTGCCATTTTGCATCATGGTAGATGTTCATGTAAGTTATATTCTTTAGTTCAAACAGTTCAGACCTTCACAGCTAGAGACCTACCATGCTACATTCACTGAATAAACTCATCTTCATTCTCTTCATAGTCAATTAGTAAGAAGGAAATTCCACTCAGACTGCTTGTTGCTGAGAGCTACCACTTTGAAGAAAGTTTAGAAAACTATATCATACCTTCAAATTTCACCAATCTCAAAATCAGACGAATTTGTCATATCTAAAAACAGATCAGCTCACAGAATCTAGAAGAGGCCAACTTCATGCAAAATTTAGAGACAAAAAAATAAATTTTAACTAGCAATTTAGAACAAATCAAAACACAAATTTCCATCAAGCAAAAATCTGCCTTTGTGAGCCTATTTGAGACAATAAATAGCGACAACAAAATAATATACTTTAGTACTTCCACACAATATACTTTAGTACTTTCTTTCAACACAGTTGAGCCCACTTAAAAGAAGTTCAATTTTCAAGGTTATTCATCCTAAATAATAGTCACTCACTACAATATAGAATGACCTTTGTTACAACTGACATATTTTAAGTTAACATTTACTCAAAGGACTTTTAACTTTTTCTTCTACAGTCTAGTGAAGATAAATCCAGAAAAAATAATGGATAATAAAAACAGTATTTTTTATATAACAAATTAAAATATTTCAATGAAACTTTAGACACAGTTCAGTTGTTAAAAATACAACTTTAAGTGCCGAATCTAGGTGCGTCGTCAGTGTTGTTGCTCCCATGTCACTAGAAGTTTCAGGTCTAAATAAACAACTTGATGGGCGACCAGATTGAATATGATCAGTATTCAGCCTGCACCAAAAATAAAATTTGCTACTAGCTTTAGGACACGCTTTATATGTTCCCCCAGAAAACGGCAACTAATCAAGACTTCACTTGGGCTATTCGATGTTATAGAACGGGTCTGCTTGGTTGTACTGATCTTCCTATATGCAGCCAAGACAGGGTGTTTTTTGGAAGAAGAGAAGAAAACAAACCAATAAATATATATTTCAGTACATAAGTAAGGTGCAAAAATCACTCAATGTGATCACCATCAAAAACCACCAATTTGTTCAGATTGTAATGATCATCATCACACACATACATACATACTTCAAATTCAAATTATACAACAACAAGCATTCATTGGATAATAAATCAACACTACTGTGTAATGGACAATTTATAAATCGCAGCTATGCAACAATTTTATGATCACCATATTTTTATGTAGTCAATTTTGTGTACTTTTGGGAGAATCAGATTCCAGAAGTTTTTGTCAGTCTCCCCAAAGCTTGCTCACTGATTGATCAATGCCAACCAATGAGATTGTCTGTACGTGAAGAGTAATTCTTCCTGTGCAGCATTTCGGAGACGATGATCACCTATATAAGCAAAGAATATTCTTAGTTAAGTAGTGAGAGTTCAGCTGCCACACAAATCCACGACAGTTGAAACCATGCACCAATCTTCTCACTCACACCACCACTCACATGCTGAATATTCCCTATACTCACATAATATTTTTTCTTACTCAACAAAACTGTTGAAACATTTATTACCAGAAACTATTACAACCTTAATTCTTTCAGTGAACTTTGGAACAATTGATAGTTAAAGAGAGACAACTCTTGTTTTACTCAATGCATGCCTTTCTTTCACATCCTTGATTGTACATCTTGTTAAACACAAATTTTATGTGTAATGTCTTTATGCTCTTTTTCTTCACATCAGTTTGGTTTCCCAATCTAAGTTAAATTAATGTGGTGAAGTCCGCTACAAGATGGCACCAAAACCAGGAGCAGGCCTTGGTGACAGCATTCCTGATGGCAGCCTTGAGAGACTCCTTGGTGTTGTAAGGTCTGCTGTTCAGCTCGCTCTCAAAGACGCCCCACACAAAATAGTTGAGAGGATTTCAGGCTGGCAATGAGGAGATGATATAAGTCAGGCAAACAGTGGTATGGTGAGCAAGTTGCATCTCCTTGATAATATACATGATTGTTTGTCTGCTGGTGCTCATTTTCTTGGTGATTTTCCTCATGCTTTTGCTGGGGTTCTCCTTCATAATATTGGCGATGAACTTGGATATCCTGGGGGTGCCAGAGCACTTCTTATAAGTTTTGCATTCTAGCCTGAAATTTTCCTTGTTGCCTGAGGCCCTATATGCCTTTGCAAGGTCATATAGGCCAAGGTTTTAGGGCATTTGAACCATTCAATGATTTCACTGGGTTTGTGACAGTTACAAAAACTCTCCACATCATCAGCTCAAAGATCATATTCTGAAATCAGGTTGATTACTAAGCACCATGTGTGTCAATGGTCAGATAGCTACTAAGGCGTAGAGCTTTCTATTAGCACTATTGGGTCTGTAAAACTAGTCTGCTCACAGGATATGAGGTGGTCTCTCATTGGTTAATTAAACGTTGTGTGTTTGGAAAAAGTTGAACACAAGAGAAGAGATTTTGCCAGTGATATGCAAGGAATTCTCTCCACTGTCGGAGCATCCCTTACCGAGGATTTAAAGATGCAAGTTGTCTGGTCCTATGTCACTCCACCAGATGGGTAAGTCCACTGGACATATTCTCTATATATAGGAAAGGACATTGTGTTTATATTAATCATGGTATTCAGGTTTTTAAACACAAATAAATAACTTTATTAAATACTGATAAAGTTTTCCTTCTTGATCAGGTTTTATATGGTTTAGATTTTTTCAAGTACCTCTATTAATGATGTTCTGGTGGCAAGTTCTTCAGCAGAATGCACAAAACACTTAAGAATGATTTTTGAATGATTCAAGAAATATGGGATAGTAATTAATCCAATTAAGAGTGAATTTGGAATGACAGAATTTACCTTTTTGGGCAATATAGGTGTAACTGGTATTTTTCCTTCTCTTTTTTTTTAAGCATTTCACCCCAAGCAAGGCAGGAAGCCACTAGCATGCATCAGGTTACAGCGAGTTGGAGTAAGAACAATTAGGAGTGATAGAGGAAAGGATGAAGAGAAGGATAGGGGTAGATCAAAGCATCTGGAGACGTCAATTGACATTACATTTGAATAGTTGGAGATTATAGCTATCAGGGAAACAGGAATAAGGGGAGGGAGTTTTTAAGCATTTCACCCCTAGCAAGGCGAGAAGCCACTAGCATGCAAGGGGTTATAGAGGATTTGGAGCGAGAGGAGATAGGAATGATAGAGGAGAGGATGAGGAGAAGGATAGTGGATAGATCAAGGCAACTGGAGATGTCGATTGACATTACATTTGAATAGTTGGAGATTATAGCTCTCAGGGAAACAGGAATAGGGAAGGTAGTTCTACAGGCGAGAGGTGCGAGATATGAAGCTTTTGGAGTAGAAGAGATGGCTACATTTAACAGTTTTGACAGTGAAAGGGTGAGAGCGAGATGCCAATCTAGTTGAACGCTTAAATTCATGAAGTCTGGGAACCAGCGAAAGCAGTTCATCGGAGCAGTTACCATGAAAGTATTTGTAAAAAAAAAACAGAGGGAGGCAACAGCATGTCTGTGAGAGAGTGACTGTAGATGAGAAGCCAGATCAGGGTCAATTACATTGCATATCCGTCTCTGGATTTTATCAAGAACCTTGAGACAAACAGAAGGGACTCCAGACCATGTATGGCAGAATGAAGATTTTATGACAATTTTTAGGCATGGTAAATTTTTATTGACACCTTATGCCTAATTGTGCAAATATCCTCCATCTTAGTAATCTTCTAACAAATGTAAAAAAAAAACGTGTAGTGTCAGGTGATGCAATGACCGCATTTAGTGATATTAAATCAGCTTGACTATTTGTTACAATTTACCTCTGATATCAGACATCTGAAAGGAGTATCCGAAAATAGTATCTGTAGGTATGTTGAAGACATACCTATAGATACTATTTTTAGGACAATAAATGCATTTTTCTTGGATCCAGGCACATAAACAACAGAATATGTAGAGGAGCAGCTTAAAGATCAGCAGCTGTAGAAGCTATTCAAAGACAATACTACCTCACTGAATTTTGCAACGATACATGTTCCTGACACCAACCTGGATATTCTCTGACCCCAGTACGGGGAGAAGACGCCATTTTGTTCCTGAGTCATTGGGACATATTGTTTACTCCAATCTTCACAACCTGTCTCATCCTGGTGTTAACACTTCTGTCAAGTTGGTCACTGTTGTAGCATACCTACAGACAATAATGGGTATGTCCTCATTCACATAAATACAGTAGTAAATACTGTATGTTGGTCCGCAGTTGAAGATTCATCTCCAGCTGTACTGGTCAAACTCTCTTCCTCCAGGCAGAGAAGATCCCCAGACAAAAGGCAGAGTCTCATCTTGGGAAACAGTTACCCAACCCTGTGTTATAAAATAAAATAAGACATATTTCAGCTGATTTGCAGGCAAATAAACTAACATATGCAAGAGTGAGAGCCAGATGTGAACGAGACAAGGCCCTGTCACAAAATGACCATTATTGTCATTTACGCATATTCCCGATGCACAAGTTCTGGTCAAAAAATAAAATAATATTTTAAAGTGTTTCTATTTGTCGACCAATAAAAATACTTCCCTCCTAATTATACTCACGTTGTTTTTTGAGCCTGTTAAGTCATAAAAAGTGCCATAAAAGGGGCCACACGTTGAAGTACAACAGCAGTCAACAGGAGGCCAGGAAAGAGATCTGTCACAAGCAGTCAGCAGCAGTCAGCGGCAGTAACGTCACACCAACCAGTGAGAACTACTATGAGAGATCAACCCAAATTGGCAGCCGGCTTATGAACTATACCACAAGGTAGCTGTCCCAAAACCACACATTCCTATTGAAATAAATCACGTAAATCTATTTCTGCTGTTGTCGTATTTCTTTCTTGCAACCATACGTTTGTCTATAACACCTGTTTTATACAGGGTCTATGGGGAATTTTTGGCATCCTATGGGCTTGGTTACCCCATATTAAATCTGGCCTTGTGCCATATCTAACCACATGGGGCAGTTGGTAGATATACTGCAGTTGGAGATTCGTCTCCCGCTGTGCTGTTCAAACTCTCTGCCTCCAGGCAGAAAGGATCCCCAAATGAGGCTATATTGAAGGGCAGAGTCTCATCTCAGAACTACCGTTTTATACGAGGTGTACAGGGAATTTTTGGCAGAGCCTACAGGCACAGATACCCCACATTAAATTCAGCCTTGTGCCACATCTGAATGTGTGGGTCGGTTGGTAGATATCCTGCAGTTGGTGATTCATTGTGGAATTTGCTTGACTCACTTGTAGCAGTTGACTATTTCTTCCTATATGTGTTGTTCTTGTCCTAAGTATTATCATTCATTACCAACCTTCATGTGATTATTCTATTCAGTAACCTTCCCTAGGTTACAACAGTCACCAAGATATATGTTTGGTCTCAGATGAAGTTGGATATTTGACTTTGTACAGTGTCAGAAAGCTGAAACTGAAAGTTCACTTGACATATTCTCTATATATATAGGAAAAGATGTTAATCATGGCATTCATGTTTTTAAGCATAAATAAATAACTTTATTAAATGTTGATAAAGTTTTCATTCTTATTAGTGTTTGTTGCAAAGTAACGTGGAACTAGCACAATAGGCCCACTTGCAAAGTAACGTGGGGCTAGCACAATAGGCCCACTTGCAAAATAACATGGGACTAGCACAATAGGCCTAAGTAACATACAGAGGAAATGAGGATGATTCAACTATGTGGAAGTAGCATGACATGTCCTAGCTATCAATGTCTAAACTAATAATTACAGTTTGATGATCTATACTGCATCTTATAACTTGTAAAATAATGCTTAAACAAGTTGAAAACAAGATCATCATCTTCATTATCACTGTTGGGTCTGTAAAATTTGTCTGCTCTCATATATAGAGATAAGTCACATGATATGAGGCAGTCTCTCATTGGTTAATTAAATCACATGGGTTTGGGAAAAGCTCACCATGAGGAGAAGAGATTCAGACCTGTTCTGAAGCAACACACTAGTAATTCTCTTTACCGCCATGGTACTAGTTACCAATGGTTTAAAGATACAAGTTGTCTGGTCTTGTTGCCCTCCTCCAGATGGGTAAGTCAGCCTGACATATCTCTATCTATAAAAGGCAGGATGTGTGTGTGTGTGTGTGTGTGTGTGTAATGAATGCACAGCCACAATTTTCAATGGATTTGCACCAAAATTTACATGCACATGCTCCAAGTTAGCGGGAAGACCAAGACCGACATTGCATTTCCCAACTCCCATCGATAGTGGAAATAATAGAATTTTTCATGCTTCTACAGCAGTTTTCATGTAGTTTGTGGCCATTTTCTACTGGCCAGAGTGAGAGCCTATAGCTGACTGCCACAAACAGGCAGGAAGATTCTATTGGTCAGCGTGAGAGCCAACAGCTGACTGACATTAATGTTAACTAGCATGCTAGCATGCAAAAAAAATTGATAGCTGCATTTGTCACAAGTGGGAAAAATTTAAATCTGCATGGCACTTTACTCCAGTTGGCTCATTTGCTTGCTCAAACTCAATGTTGATTCTGATTCCACAGAACTGGGTTGGGTGTGAAAAAGTATTTATTGTTAACATTCTTTTTGCATTTGGTTTTTCCAGTTACAAGTCCTTTTTTAAAGCTGACCGTTTTGTGTTCATTTTGTTTAGTTCTTTTTTTGTAACAGATTTAATGTTTAGTATAGAACTTAGAAAAAATTTGCAGTGTGAGATAGGCAAGAAGTAAGGCATGTAGCAACATCAGCACGGCAAAGGGCACTAGTTTAAAGGCAAGAAAGGGCAAAAATATTTTAAGTCAAGTGATAGCAATTGCTGTATGAGTTGTATGATTTTTCTATCAAGCCGGGCCATGCTGCTAGTTCTCTATATATTAGAAAGGATATTGTGTTTATGTTAATCATGGCATTCATGTTTTTAAACATAAATAAATAACTTTATTAAATGTTGATAAACTTTTCATTCTTAATAGTGTTAGTCCCAAAGTAATGTGGGACTTGCACAATAGTGCTATCAGAACCTCGATTTGCTGTGATGACACTGTTGCCACATAAAAATTCTGGATTTATTTGTCGCACAGTATATAAAGTACACTTTAGAAAAGGATGCTTTTCCGAAGCACTCACAGCTGCACTCATTTTGCTTTACAAACATTTTGCAATATTCTAACACTTCAAACCATAAAACACCTTCATGATTTTAGCAAACAGTCAAAAATTGATCAAGAAGTCCTCATAATCTGCTGCTTTTCAGCTTAAAGAGTTGCCTCTGTTGAACCCCCAAATTTCATCAGTTTCAGAATCAAATATTTCCATTGTTTAAAGCTAGATTAGCTCACTGTGCTGTGAAGAAGGTGAACCCACACACAAAATTTAGAGATTAAGATAAATTTTGATCAGCAATTTAGAACTATTTAAAACATTGTTTTTCATCATTCAAAAATCTGTCTTTCTAAGACTAAGCCAAACATTAAATAGAGATATTTTTTAATCAGTTTCACCCCATGCAAGGCAGTGAAGAAACTAAAACACAAGGGGTTCCATGTGTGGAAGAATTAGGAACAGAAACATTAATAATAAGCCGGAAGAGAAAAGAGTAATCAAGAGGACAGCAGATAGTGATTGACATTTCATTTAAATTTTTAGAGATTAATGTTGGCTGGAAATCATGCATCTGGAAGGGAGTTCTACAAGTGAGAAGTGCAAGGAAAGAAACTGTTATCATAGAACTTATGGCTACATCTAGCTAGCTCAAATGTAAATTGATGAGATCTCGACATCAGTCTAGTACTGCTCTTAAATTCAAAAACTCTAGGTACCATAGCAAAGAGCTTGTCCAAACAATTACCATGAAAGTATTTATAGAAAAGCCACAGATAGACAACCTTATGGCAGTGGGAAAGTAATTGAAGCCGAGCTGCCAGATCAAGACTAATAATATTGCTGATTCTTCTTTTGATATTATCAAGGAGCTCAAGGTAAATAACAGGAGCAGTGGAATGTATGTGACAACAATATTCTAAGCATAGAGGAATATAAAAATATAAAATGACAAAAAATTTTCTTTATTATCCCCAAACTGTATGTTGTATAAGATTAAGTGTAATTGCTGATTATGATTCTCTTCTGATCCTTATACTATTTGACGATTACTACTTGAACAAGTATTACTAGTGCAGATATTATTGGAAGGTGTTACTACTAATACTGGCATCTATGAAGTATCGATTATAACAAGCATTTTTGGAGGTGATAATGAGCTTTTGCTTGACATAGCAAAAGTGACAAGTGAAGTCGTCCAACATCACAAAACTGCATTAAAGAACAACATTGCTATGTACATAAGATCATTCAACATGTCGAGCCATGTTTCCAGGAAATCCCACTATGTTATAATTGATAGTTAATTGATAACAAGAAATGTTTGGTTGCATGCTTTCGAACCACTTCCCCATGCTGAGGTGCATGGGGAAGTGGTTTACTGTATTTTTAATTATATGTTGATTTTGCTTGCTTGTTGTTGTAAGATACCAGTCTTTTTTTTTTCTGGATTTCTGGGATGAGGAGTTATTTATATTTGGACTATTTTCCTCATCTTTGTTGTTATTATCAAAACATTTAAGCTATTGTGCTCTCTGGCCTTCCTCATGTGTATATTGATCTGGATAACCTACAAGGGATTCTAAACTGAACCCTTTATTTAATCTCCAGGGGTAGACTGTTCTTGTTCCACTGGTCATGTCTAGGAATATCGTCTAGTTTTTATTTTATTTTGTTGTGATGTAATGGATTGTGGCTCGGAGTGAGAACACAGAGAGCCAAGTTCAAATTCCATTTGAGTTTGTTATATTCACTTATGCACAAATACCCTTGGAAAAGTTATGAATCCATCTCTTATCCCCAAGCCATGGGTTAAATAGCAGGACAGTCCTTTACTGCAGAAAGAAATGGTAACCTACTGCGGGAAAAATGTCTGTCTCCTCAGTCATGTATTAAAAGATACATGATCACCAAAGTGTGCATCACATGTGGCACTTAACTGACTGATTGTTCAGTTATTGCCTACTCGATTCCACTGAGTATAAGGAGGCATTGCCCAATCCAAGGATTGAACTCACAACCATTATGCCACCAAATTCATATACAACCACTTTTTATCCACTTAGTGGAGTCAGTGGAAAACAGCTGAGCAATAGCCATCCCTTGAGAGAATAACAGTACTAAATAAAATAAGAACTGATCAATATCCCTAGACATGATATCTCTAGACATGATATCCCTAGACATGATATCCCTAGATATGATATCTCTAGACATAATATCTCTAGACATGATATCCCTAGACATGATATCCCTAGACATGATATCTCTAGACATGATAACAACAACAAATATGTGGACAACAGTGTAAATAATGTCAGTCCTTGTTACATTATTTAATGTAGAAATTTGTATAGAGCACCTAGTAAAGAGAAAACTTGCTACACATTTGTAACACTCAGAAAGACAATCTTTACCAACCACTTCCCCATGCTGAGGTGGTTCCAGAAATGTTTATGCTAATTATTGATTAAAATGGGTTAATGCCATCAAACATTTATTGTTCCTTGTGTGAGGATTGGACAAAGTGTCTATGTTCGTATCCTATTTGAAGGGATCATTTTAAGATCATTATATGTGTATAGACATTATCCAAATGACTGTTTCAAGCCAGAACTGACCATATCTCATTTTATATAGTTCTTAATTTGGACATAACAATTTCTGGTTGTCAGCCATCAATATTATCTGATTATAACATTTACGATCCTGTATATTCATGCGCAATACAGTCCTGTGTATAACATGAAGCTATCACCTATTTTTCTATCTGAAGGAAAGTTAATGTATTTTATCTGTCTATAAATTGTCTGTCTATATCTATGAGATGAGGTATGATTATTACTTGTATTATTTATATTATTTGGACAGTTATCCTCATCTTCATTGCCATATTCACAATGTTTCAGCCATTGTATGCTCTGGCCTTCTTCAGGATCTGTCTGTATCTCTAGATGAGGTATTAGTATTGCTTGTATTATATACATTATTCAGACTGTTATCCTCATCTCCATTACCATATTCACAATGTTTCAGCCATTGTACACTCTGGCATTCTTCAGGATCTGACTATACCTCTGAGATGAGGTATTGTGATTACTTGCATTATTTACATTATGTGGACTCTTATTCTCATCTTCATTGCCATATTCACAACGTTTTGGTCTCTATATCTCTGAGATGAAATATTATGATTACTTACATTATTTACATTATTCAGACTGTTATCCTTATCTTCATTGCCATATTCACAACGTTTCAGCCGTTGTACACTCCAGACTTTAAATCTATATCCCTCTATATATATATGTCTATATCTCTGAGATGAGGTATTGTGATTACTTGCATTATTTATTTTACTTGGACTCTTATCCTCATATTCTTTGCCATATTCACAATGTTTCGGCTGTTGTACGCTCTGGCCTTCTTCGGGTGATTGGAATTTCAAACCGGACCCTTTATCTCGTCCACTGGGTTAGACTGTTCTAGTTCCACATGCCATGTCTCAGTTATTGCCTTTTAAATCCAGTGAATAAATATATTGGTTAGATCTAGTGACTAGACCCAAACAGTTGTGAGTTTAGTACCAGGTCACAACAGTGGTGAACCAAAAAGCTTGGAGAGTTGAGTTAAAGGGAAATAACTGAGACATCTAGAAGAGGCATGGCACGTGGAACTAGAACAATTCTGAACCCTTTCTTTCATCCACCAGGGTAGATTATTCTAGTTCCATGTGCCGTGCCTCTTCTGGATGTATCAGTTATTTCCCTTTAACTCAGTTCTCATTCCACTTGGAGAGTTATCTATCCCAGTGGACAAAATAAAGTGTTTGGTTTGAAATTCCAATAACCTGAAGAAGGCCAGAGCATACAATGGCCGAAATGTTGTGAACATGGCAATGAAGATGAGGATAACGGTCTGAATAATGTAAATAATATAAGTAATATATTTTATTTCCATGTACAATGGCTGACCACTCATATCTGAATATACCTGTCTGCTAGAGTGATTAACTAATCCGTGTTGCAGGCACCTGCTCAAGCACATTCATGTTTCTTCAACACCCACACAGCCCAACTGTGGTTTATAGTGCAACCGCGCTGAGTGAACCTCAGTTACATTTTCCAGGACAGAACATGTCATCTAGTGTAATCAACAGTTTAAATAAAGCCAGTATGCTCAAACCCTCGGCCATGATGATTTGTGGCTTCATGCTAGCACAAGCATTGATAAATAATTCAGTCTTCTGAATTTCACTCAAATGCCTTGGGTGCACCCATGCTTTTGGTTTTCCAGGTACTTTTCAAAGGTGGGATCACCTCCAAAGGTGGGATCACCTCCTCAGACTAATGACATCAAGAGTTCAAAATCAATAAAGGTGATTAGTACCCAGGTCTCATGATCAGAAAGCAAATGTTATATCGACTCACCCATGGGCCCATTTTTCACATATAATGCAAGTCTTAATTTACATAATATAGTAAGAGCAAAACAGTGTACACTTTCAGTCTGTTATATGCCATGCGTGTTACATGCTTAGGCGATCATGTATCTTTCGATACATGACTGATGAGGCAGATTTTTTCCCGCAGTAGGTTGCCATTTCTTTTTGTGGTAGACCAGTTACCATTCAAGGCTATAGAATCCGGTCTGACTTGCTATTTACTCATAGCTGGGGAGAGAAGATGAGGATTCATACCTTTCCCAAGGGTATTAGCATGTTAAGTGAATGTAATGGATTTGACTGGAATTCAAATTCAGCTCTCTGATTCCTCAATCTGAGCTGCTATCCATTACTCCCCCGTGCATCCGTGTACACTTTAGAAAATGCAATTACTGTTTAAATATTATATTCAGGAATTATATTCAGTAAAAATTCTGTACCTAAGATCTTTCCTTGTAAATTTCTGGATAAAATAGTTAAAATATTTTAATGTTCCAATGTATCGCAGACTGGACAACCAGAAATGCTTTTGTTGGTTTTGAACAAAAAATAGGTTAAGTCCTCCAAGAATTTTATTGTGCTTAATGTTATGTCTACTCAATATATAATCATTTCCTTTTTGGAAACGGCTGTTTAAAATATGTCCATTATCCTGTTCGCAACTAGTACTTACAACATTCCATTTAAACAGTTTGGACTTAGCTACTTCTGATTGTCAGCATGTGATATTTCCTCTTGGTACCAGAGGCTGATGCTCTGTATAGGCCTTCCCCACTGAGAAAATTGGTATGACACAATATCCTTCCCCACATTTCCGTCCTTTTAGCCTTGTCTTATACAAAGCTAAGCTTTGTACATATCGTGTCAACATGAATTATTTATAAACCTTTAACTGTGAATAGGGGCTGACAATTTTAATATTGCAGTGTCACTTATTGATATACAATCTTTAAACATGAGATTTCCATAATATATTTTGGTTGGGTACAAGTGAAGTATTCAGAATGATATATGTAATGTGTATAATGTGAGGGTGACTTTTTATTTCTTGCTATACATAACAGTGTGTTAAACTAATAGCTAGTCCTATTTTATGTAACTTTATGATTTTATTAAATATATCAGACTATGAATTGTATGTATACGCCCCTTCTTATGATGTTCTCTTAGACTGGTTGCCAACAAAAGCTAGAAAGCCTGGTCTGTCCTGCTATTAATCTCTACCTAGGGAAAGAAGAGATGAAGCTGAACCTTTCCAAATGTATTTGTGTGAAAGTGAATGCAATGGCCTCAGCTAAAATTTCAACACTTTAATTAAATGTAATTAATCAGTTAATAACTGTGTTCATCTTGTCTGGCATTCGCACATCCACACATTGGGAGCACTCCTCTTGACTGAGAAAAACACTTGTGTTATATAGTTATCTCAGTCCCAGACCGATGCTGACTTGGCTAATACCAACCTAGTATTGTTTATATGAAAATAGTCAGTACCACCTAGCACCTAGAAGGCCTTCTCTCAACAGCCTATTGTGCAAGTGGACACAACTGTTGGTGCTTCTAGCACCACATACAATCAACTTGGAGGCTTTTCTCAGGTTAACCCAATTTTTCTGTTATAATAACTTTTTCATAACGGAACAAGGTTCACACAACAGTGTCAAGTGGACATATGCATTTTTGAATAATACATCAATTGCTAGAAGATAAAATGCATGGTTGTTAGCAAAAGAAATAGCCTAACATGCAAATCACAAATATTAGATGGCAAAAGCAAACAATTTAAATATCTGGGAAATGTTTTAACAGAGGATGAAAGTGTGACACTGAAATCTGAAGGCATTTTGTGATAGCGAAAGATCCCTTCCAAAAGCTAAATAATTAATCTTTAGCACACTGCATTATTTACTACTTTCCTTTCCACTGCATTGTTTTTCCAGGCTCCTCTATTGAATTGCTTAATTTCAGTCATGGTCACTTTCTGTTGCTATAACAGGATATGACAACACAACTACAAAATTAAAATGTTCTATCATTCATTCATCTGAGTTATTTGCAGTGGCAGGATAAAACTTTTGCTTTGCAAACAAAATCACCTCCAGAATGTTAAAGGTTAAGAAACAGGGAAATTTTGTTAGAAACAAAATTTTCCTGTTTATTTGCTTAGCTTTTGGACAGCATCTTTTGCTATTTTAATATGCCTTTTAATTTCAGTGTCACACTTTCTGCCTTTTTTTAAAACACTCAAAGAATAAAGTCTACATTTGAAATTATTTTTTTTTTATTCTGATAACTGGTTGGAGAGTTTTCAACCTTGAAAGTCATGAAAAGAAGCAACAATAAGATAAAGAAAAGCCTAAGCTAAATTTTGACTCACATTTCTTTTATCTTCTTGTTTCTTACATGTATTTTTGAGTCGAGACATTCAAGTCAAATTTGAAACCGAATTCTGACTTTAAGCTGCTGACTTTAATTAGCTGGAGAGTTTTCCAATGTTGAAAGTTATGATAAGAAGCAACGATAAGGTAAAGAAAAAAATTATCCAAAAATTAATAAATGTCTTCTCACTAATTGAAGAATAAACACAATTTACAGTTGAGTTTGCTAGACGTAACCATAAATTCTATTTTAACAGTTTCTTTTCTCCCACTTCTCACTTGTGGAACTCCTTTCTGGCTTTAGTACTCTACCTTTGTTCTTATTCCAAAATTGGCCTCGTCTGAAAAGTCATTAACAACTTTGAGTTAATACCAAATTGATGTCATATTTTAGTTAGTACCTCACTAAACTTCAAATGAATTATTAAAATGGTTTGATCTTGAGGGTTAAAAGAACCAACAATAAGATGAAGACATTGATTTCAATCCATAATGCAAATTTCTATTTATTTTGTATTTAAATACAAAATTTTGGCACACGGCTGAAGGCGAGGTGGGGAAAGGCTGATAACTATCCAAGTCCTAGTTAATCACAATCACGACCCATTTATTCAAAACAATGTACTCAATCATCACAAGAACTTGTCCATCACCTCTCAATCCTACATGTACCACAATACCACATATTCACTGAGGACCTATGAAACAACCCATGATGTAAAAATTTATAATGTCTTTATAATGGTTTTTTTGCTATTTTTTTTTTTTGTGATTTTCTAAGTGTAGCTTAGATGAGGCACAAGGCTGAAAGTATGGGGCACCCAGTGAGTATCAAACTCACTACTCAGTCGTAATTGTTCCAACGAGATAAGCTTGTTAACCATTACACATGACTTAAACCCATAATGGAAGTGACTCCAGAACACCAGTCTCTCCCATTTTATAAGCTTAAGTCCACAAATGCATGCTGGGGTATTTTTCTTAGCCAATAAAATAGGCAGGTTTGCAGTTTGATATGAATTAGTCCTTATCTGCCTTGTCTAGAAGACAGAATGCTATGTTTGCTTGTCTGAACTTGCTTTTGTGTGTCGATACAAATTCTAACTTTGTGAACATTTTGCCTTCTTACTGTTAATTTGCCTTGCATATATTGTTTGCTTGCTTGCTTGATATTATTTCATTTCTGCTCTATTCTTTTTTTTATTTTTTTATTTCAAACTTTGTTAATTCTGTCTGTTTACAGGTTTATTCCTTATTTTGAATTTGACCATGGCTACTCACTCCACAGAAGAAAAGACGAGCCATTAATTAAAAACAAATATACTTAGCTCTGAGTTCAAATAAATTCAGTGATGTGACTCTATCCAAATCATGTCTTATTGTCATCTCTCTGTCCTCACATTACTTATTTTAATGACGGGAAATTTTTCAATCAAGAAGGTTTTTCTAAGAAGGAACAATAAGATGAAAAAAAGACTAACCAAAAATTAATAATTAATAAATATATAATTAGTAATTGCATCATATAGATGTCATAAGAATCAATGATATGATTTTTCTTAAAATCAATTTCACTCCAAGCAAGGCAATAAAGCCACTGAGACACAAGTGTTACTGGGTATGGAAGAGTTAGATGCAGAAACATTGCTGAGGAGTGAGAACAAAGGATAGAGTAATAAAGCCAGAAAGGAGCTCCACAAGTGAGAAGTGTGAGAAAAGAAACTGTTAGCATACAATTTATGGTTACATCTAGCAAACTTGACTGTAAATCGTTCAGACCTTGTTGCCAGTCTAGTACTGAGCTTAAACTCAAAGTGTCTAGGTACCATAGTGAACAGCTTATCCAAACACTTATCATGAAAGGCAAATGAAAGTAACCTTACGGTGGTGAGAAAATGACTGAAGCCAAGATGCCAGATCAGGGTCAATAATATTACTTTGTGATCATAATCATCACACACATACATACATACATACACAAGTTCAAATTATACAACAACAAGCATTCATTGGATAATAAATCAACACTACTGTGTAATGGACAATTTATAAATCGCAGCTATGCAACAATTTTATAATCACTATATAGTCGATTTTGTGCATTTTTGGGAGAAACGGATCCCAGAGGCTTTCTTAGGTCTCCCCAAAACTCGCTCGCTAATTGGTCAATAAACACACAAGTGGGCATTGCAATCCACTCATGCACAATATATTTTTCCAGCATGTGACTAAGTCAAGTTTCCTGCCAAGGTGATGTGATCCTGTCACGTGATTACATTATCTATAAATCGCAGACACGAGTTCACTCATTCTCTTTTACTCTTCCAAATTCCTACGAAGATGTGATCTTCAGCATTCTTGTCTCAACCATGACGGTCGGACATTAAAGCATATTTACGTACATACGAACCTTCACAAATTTTTCCAACCTACATTACAAACATACAGAGCATTTCCAAACATGCAACAAGAACTTTATTCTTCTAAAACTACAGTTTAATAATTAATTCAACTTTGTGAGCTCCGATAAAAATATTCCCAGTCTAATAGACATAACTCCATCAGATCTTTAACTTCTACGCATGTACATCAACACACGAATAAATACAATTTTATGTTTTTTTAAAACCATTTTGTTCCTCCTTGTATTTCAGGCTTTGTGGTATTTTACATTTAATATAAATTCTGTGGTCATGTTATTCATGCAGTTGTAAACAAACATCCACAATGGTCATCCCTCTTAACATGCCTCTACAATTTTATCTTCTTTGGATTTTATCAAGGAACTCTAGATAAAAGATGAATAAAATATTTGCCAAAAATTTAAGGAAAATATTTTATCTCAGAATGATCTTATTCTTGTTTCTTATCAGAATTTGGAATTGAGATGTTGACTGTTCAAATCCCAGCTGAAACCATTTTGTTTTTTTTAAATTCTGACTCCATCCATTTAGCTTTAATTGGTCAGAGAGTTTTCAACTTTGAAAGTTGTGATAAGAAGTTGTGATATGATGAAGAAATGACTAACCAAAATGAATAACTGTACACTTTACAAAGAATAAAATCCATATCTGCAATTATTTCTTTATTCTGACAACTTGAACTAATTGGAGTTTTCAGCATTGAAAGATTTGATAAGAAGCAGCAAGAAGAAATAATTAATAAGCTTCTTCTCACTAATTGCACCATAAAAATGGCCTCAAGACAAACTTGATCTCATCTTAAAAATATTTAACATGTTTGAATAGGACATTAATTAAGTAATAAGTTAATAACTAACTAAACATGTTTTTGCTTCACTTTACTTACTTATATTATTTGACTAAGAAAGTTGGTATAAAAGCAATAAGGAGATGAAGAAAATTTGTATGAGCATATCAACTGAGTTTCAAATAAGATTTGAACATTCAAACTCTTTATGGCCAGTTGAGGACAAAAACATAAATATTCAAAAAGGGAAGAAAAATAATATGAGAAAATAAACAGTGCTGTTCACAGACATATTATATTTAGACCATAACAGACATTTATTATGCTTACAAAGAGATGGCTGCTTAGACTTAATATAAATGACATCAAGCACATTCAGATGGTAACCTGAATATGCACTGCTGATGACTGTGAAAAAAATCTCTTGCAAAAGATGAGGTACAAGGTGAATCATTCCTTAAGTGATCTGCAATTACAGAACCAAAAGTTTTAACAAGTGTATGCAAATTTTCATACTATTCCCAATGGATCTTAGCTAGTATGAGTTGATCAACTGAGTTTCAACTGAGATTTGAATATTCAAACTCTCTATTGTAAATTATCATAAGAAACAAAATGAATACTAACTAGAAATGAATTAATATTTTTAATGTCGGTTAAAATTCATTGAATATTCAAATCTCAGTTGAAACTCAGTTGATCAGCTCATACTAGCTAAGATCCATTGAGAATAGTATGAACATTTGCATACACTTGTTAAAACTTTTGGTTCTGTAATTGCAGATCACTTAATAAATAATTCACCTTGTACCTCATCTTTTACAAGAGATTTTTTTCACAGTCATCAGCAGTGCATATTCAGATTTCCATCTGAATGTGTTTGAGGCCATTTATATTAAGTCTAAGCAGCCATCTCTTTGTAAATGGAAGAAATGTCTGTTATGGTCTAAATATAATATGTCTGTGAACAGCACTGTTTATTTTCTCACATTATTTTTTCTCCCCTTTTTTGAATATTTATGTTTTTGTCCTCAACTGGCCATGAAGAGAAAATCTATTTTCCTGAAAGACTGTTTTAAGAGAAAGATTTTATAAATTTCAACTGAAAGTAGTACAAATTGTTTGGTCAATAAATGCTGAAGGTTTCCTTATAAGGAAACAGCTAATATCACCATTGAATTTTAATGCAAAGAAATTCAACCAAGAAAGTTGCAATGAAAAGTCAACAATAACATGAATAATACAATGCATTCTGACTTTGGATATCCTTATGCTGAAGATTTACTTTGTATGATGTGAGATATCCATGGCAAAAGGCCATGTTCAGAGTGAACTCAGAATAGATCCTGGCAATGATAAGTACATGGCTTAGTAATATTAGTTTTACACTTCTCACATTGGTTATCTGATTAAGATTGTAATAAAAACCAACAATAAGGTAGAGAAAAATAACAAGCCTAAAATAAGAAATAATAAAATTCAAGACATTGAGATCTTGGTCATAACATTAGTATTCTGAGGCAGAATTGGTTAAGGTATCCATGTTTGCTGTGCATATATATATTCAAGTTTCATTGGAAGCTACTTTAAGCTTGACTTCCATTGCTTACTTTAAGTGGTTTTCCAATTTCAAGCTGCTTATTCATTTGCAAAACAGGAAATTGTGATAAAAAGCTACATTAAGCTAAAGAAAATTTACCTTAAAATGTCATAACTAAATTCAGGATATTTTCAAACATTATTTACATTATTCGGACTATTGTCCTCATCTTGGTTGCCATATTTATTACAACATTTCAGCCGTTGCACACTCCGGCCTTCTTCAGGTGGTTGGAATGTCAAACTGAACCCTTTATTTCACTCACTGGTGTAGACTGTTCTAGTTCCATGTGCCATGTTTAATGGATGTCATTAAACATGGCACATGAAACTAGAACAGTCTACCCCAGTGAGCGAAATAAAGAGTTCAATTCGACATTCCACCTGAAGAAGGCCGGAGTATACAATGACCGAAACATTGTAATAAATATGGTGACCAAGATGAGGACAATAGTCCGAATAACGTAAATAGTGTACATAATACCTCATCTCAGAATTATAGACAGATTTTCAAACATGTTGAGAATCTTTTAACTCATACAGTGGAAGATAGGATATGAAATTGAGCAGTTGTCCTTCGTCCTGCTTTCTCCTCCAGCTATGGGTTAAATAGTCAGACTTGTAACTGGAAAAACAATTTTTACCTCCAAACAATTGCCAATATAATTTTTTCAATATTCTTTTGCAAAAAAAAGAATTTTTCTTGCAATCCAAAATATATTTCAGGTTTAAATAAGCCCCAGATGATTGATAAAATATAAAAAATACAAATAAGTCCGTTGTAACATTTAACAAGTTTTTTTTTAGTTTTTTTCTTCATTTTGATTTTTCTTTCATTTTTCTTTTTCTTCAAACGATTCAACAAACATTTTATTCACATTTTTTCTTCATTTTCTTTTCTCTCTTATTCCCTCTTCTTTTTCATTTTCTTTTCTCTCTTGTTTTTCTTCAGACCATTCAGCAAACATTTTATTTGCACTTTTTTTTTCATTTTCTTTTCTCTCTTCTTTTTTTCATTTCCATTTTTATTCTATTCTCTTTTCTCTGTTCTTCCATCTTGTTTTTCTTCAGACCATTATCAGGTTACCTCCTCCTAATGTTTTGAAACTGCTCCTAGGGGACGCTCTGGTGGACTATGGATCATCCATGATTAGCAAACAGAAAATATAACCAATTCAACATGGAGCATTGGAAAATGACAAATTTTAATAGGAAATGCTGAACAATTTACGGTACCAACACATCTTCCAGGACATTGTTACAACTCTGACCCACTAGAGAAAATAATACAGAACACTGATGATAGCACAAGCACATTTTTCGTCGACATGTTCAAACCCGCATCTCAACCACATTTCTGACACCTTTTCTTTTCAGCTCACAAGGACAGAAACAAACCTACATAAACTTTACATATGAGCAGAATAAATACTACCTATCTAGAAGTTGGGTTAACTCCTCCTAATGTTTTCAAACCACCCCTAGGGGAGGCTCTCCAGATTATAAAGATTCTGTGATAATTTTTCGTAGCCTCTTCTTATCTTATCTACTTATATGTCATCATGTAAATGTTTCGTGAAGAACACATTTCCCTTTGGGAAATACACAAACTAAACACACATACATATGCACATTTACTCACTTCACATACTTGGAACCCAAACAGTTTTCACATTCTTGTGTGATGTAATGGAATAACCAGTCACCCCTATGAGTGACTACATTATAGATAGTAACTACCTATAAGTATCTGTAAGTCAATGTACTACAGAGTCTAGCTGGGATCTGTTGAGTATGACTCAGACTTATGCGAGAACTACAACCATCCAATAGTAGCATTCACTACTGGATTGACTTGAAAAAACCGTGGGAATAACTGTTACCTTTATTCTTATTGTACTGGCTTTTTACAATAAACCTTTACTTATTTTATCTACCTTGTTTTTCAAGTATATACTTCTATAACATTCTGAATTGGAATGTAAGGAAAATTAATGAAGGGTTGTTTAGAGTCTACAATACATTATGACAGAATGTATAAGAAATGCTTATGGTAAAAATATTATACACCTTGTCTGGAGGTCCCCTAGATTTTGATGCCCCAGGCTTCAGCCTGCAGGTAAATCTGGCACTGCCTACAAGAACATGCAATAACTTATATTTCAGTAATTTTTTTTCCACGCTCAACAAAGACATGGAAACGAGTTATACATTTGTTTCAAACACAAGACTGGTCAAGCTAGATTTGTTATTTTAAAATTTTGTCACCCCTATGAGTGACTACACTATAGGTAGTAACTACCTATAAGTATCTGTAAGTCAACAGACTACGGAGACTAGCTGGGATCTGTTGAGTATGATTCAGATTTACGTGAGAAATACCGACCTTCTAATAATAGCACTCACTACTGGATTGACTTGTGAGCACCTTGGACATAACTGTTACCTTTATTCTTATTGTACTGGTTTTGTACAATAAACCTCTACTTATTTTATCCACCTTGTTTTTCAAGTATATATTCCTACTAGGTCAAAATATAACATTGTGTTACACCCATCATTGTCTTTGTCACTTGTATACCTTTATTGTTAATATATTATTATTTGTTTGTACATATATATTGGTACTTGTTGTTTCTTTAAATTTCTTTAGATAGACTCACATACTGAAACCACCATTTTTTGTTGTGGGTATTTCAGAAGTCATGTATCATTCCCAATATCAAATGTTTCTAAATGCCCGAAACACGTGAAATGCATAACTGCCTGCAACAGCATTCAAATATTTTTTTCACTTTTCTTCAATTCAAATTTGCATTCATTTTCATTCCTCTTCTTTGTTCAATTCACTAAAGTTTTTTCTCACTCATTTCTTTCTTTATTTGCTAAAACTTTCTCCAACATTTATTGACATCCCTTCTCTCTTTTTTGACAAGCTCTTCTTTTATTGCTCCCCTTACTCTCCTAAGACTTACTCTTCATCCATTCAGTATTAAAAATAAATAAATTGGCAAAGCAGATAATATCAGACACTACATTTTATGGAGGCTCAAATTCTAATCATTGAGCAAAGACCAATCTCCGATAAGAGTTCAACATAAAGACTAATTCTTTGGGTTTAATTTTATCTTTTCCATATGACTGGTTAGTTTCCACTCATGTATAATGGAATACTCATAATGTATTTAGATAGAACCGAAAGATAAAACTCATACTTAATGCCCGTTTCCTTGGATCCACCCACAATTCAATTTTACATTACATTTATCTTCAACAGCTTCCAGAAGACATTAATCGTATTACATCAGGAGCAGATGTTAGTGGGTATGGCAGCAGAGGTTAAACCTTCCCAACAATAACCTATATTTTTTTTTACATTGCTTTGTTGTATATTAACTTAATAAAGGCTCGAGAGCAATGCAAGGTAGAGGTTAGACAGTAAAAATTTGTTGTAACCTAGAAAGGGTTACTGAATGAGGATTAACCAAAACAGAGGTTGGAAATGAAATGGTAATCTTTATAGCATCAACAAAATGCAATACTCGCCAGCGGCGTGAAGTAGGTAAACCACTGCTAGTGGTGGAATATTTGGACAGTATATCATGATATTACAATATTTACCTGCCTCCGCATGAGGTAGGATGTGGTACAAGGCCAAATTTAATATGGGGAAATCCAAGCCCATGTGCTCAAGCAAAATTTGTCTGTAGACCCTGTATATATGGGATCAGGTATCTGTCTACCTCCCTAGACGAGACTCTACCCTTCAGCATAACCTTATCTGGGTTCCTCTCTGCCCAGAGGCAGAGAGTTCGACATGGCAAGAGCTTTCCACACTGCCAGCTTAAACAGTATATTACCCCCACTTACAATAGTGCCCAATGTATTTATGAGGATTGCGATTAGTGTTCATAGGTATGGTATATAACAGTTCTATATTAATAATTGGCCCCTGACTTGAAAAGGTTAAACTTGTAGCACTCAGGGAAGGGCTTACAGCCATATACTACTGAAACAAGAGTTCTTATATGATTGAAGCAACATTGAACCAGAGCAGTACTTAAATAGGTGACTACTAGGTGCTTTAAGCTATGTGACATGTCTAGCAAGCCTATGACAGGTACAATCTCCCTACTTATATTAAGAGAAAACCTTGATAAAATGAAGTGCTCCTGGACTGACAGATCGACCTGAAGTTGGGTGAATGGTGAGTCTTCAGGGAACCACGCACATAGCAGTCTGTTTCATAAAGTGACAGATCTTGGGAAAAAAAAACTCAGTGTAACTTTGTTTTTACTTTTGAAAAGTAGAATGGTTTGTATTAGTTGTAAAGATCTGAACTGGTAAAACTAATGAATGGAGTTCAATTGAATATTTGCAATGGAAATAGCAACAAAACTTGCAACATTGTGTCTGTGGGAAAGAGGCTGCAAGAAATAAATCTTCCTAAACAAGACCATGTAAATGATTATTTATAGCAGTCTGGTAAAATTGTCTCTGACAGGACAGTGTGTATAAAGCAGAAGTCTACTATTGAATTCCTCTATGCAGAAAAAAATTCACCCACTGATATTCAGCAATGCTTTTTGTTGGGTATTTACAGAAACCAAATAGTGAATGTGATCACAGCTGTGTCGTGCCAGTAGTGAGAAAAATTGGTATGTTTTCACTGAAGCAAATTTTTATGAGTATAGTGTGTAATTTTTTGTTTATTGCAGGTGAAAATGCTTCCTTAGCAGCTATAAGTATGTGAAAACATAATATTTTGTATCTTCCTGTTTCAGCTGTGGTTTCCATAGAAATAAATATTAGGTGTTATATTAATAATATTACATTAGATTATGTCATACAGTTGAGGACACAATTATTAGCCCCACTCCCATGAATATTTAATTGTTTTTATATTATTTGCTAGAGACCTGTTTAACAGAGCAAGTAATTTAGAACCAAGCATTTCTTAATATAATGGTTTTATACATAAACCATATATGATTTTACTTCTCATAGATAAATAATTAATTCACTCAAGCTCAAAAAATACCAATATTATTAGCTTCCACTATTGGTAATGATAATATTAACTGTTTTTTCTTCATCTTCAGGATGTTGGTGATCATGGCTCTCCACAATTTCCTCTCCTTTTCAGTTCTTAATATCTTTTGTCTTTCTGCCCTCTCTCCCACGCCCTGCACTACCAATCATTCCTTCATGCTTGCCAGGTAGGTTGTATTGATTTCTTCTGGCCCTCTTATCTGTTAGGACATTCGCAATCACTAATGGCAATATTAGCAGTTTTTCTTTTCTTTTCTTCTTCTTCTGTGTATTATGTCCCCTCAGGATGTTGACGATCATGGCTCTCCACAATTTCCTGTCCTTTGTAGCACTTAATAACTTTTGTGTTTTTGCCCTCTCTCCCATGCCCTACTCTGTCATCAATTCATTCAAGCCCACCAGATAAGTTGTGTGCTTATTTCCTCTGGAGCTCTTACCTTCAGTCTCTTAGGATGTTCGTGATCATGGCTCTCCACAATTTCCTGTCCTTTGTAGCACTTAATAACTTTTCTCTTTTTGCCCTCTCTCCCATGCCCTGCTCTGTCATCCATTCATTCAAACCCACCAGATAAGTTGTGTGTTTATTTCCTCTGGAGCTCTTACCTTCTGTAGCTTAAGATGTTCCTGATCATGGCTCTCTACAATTTCCTGTCCTTTGTAGCATTTAATAACTTTTGTCTTTTTGTTATCTCTCCTAAAAATTATTTCACTATCCATTTACTCAATCTTGGTAGTTAAATTGTGCATTGCTCTCCCCTGTCCCTCCTGCCTTCTGTCTAACCTGTGAGTATCAAATTCTCCAAGCCCTCTTATGTGCCACAGAAATTTCAGATGTCTTTCTTATGTATAAGTGTCATTTTTGTTAACATTTTTTCTAGAACTTTGTGGCTGCTAACATTTTTGGTTCACAATATTCTCAGCATCCTTCTGTAGAACAACATTTCCTTTGTTTCAAGTCTCTTCTTCATCTGTGAAGAGATTGTCCAACATTCACTGCTGTAGGTAAGGACTGATACTACATAACTTGTCGGCCTGACGATTGGGTCCATCATGAAACAGCCTGTCACCTCTGAATGTTGACTTCAATGTTCAATTTTATATTCATATATATATATATATATATATATATATATATATATATATATATATAATGAATATAAAATCAATCCAACCAAATATATATATATATATATATATATATATATATATAAATACATTAAGAAATGGACAAAGTCCGACAATTTATTATCCTGTCAAAGGACGAATATTTTCTATGAAAATTTCTCGGACATTCAGGCCGGTAAATGTTATTTAATACTGTTTATTATAAACAGAGCATTTACTAAAATACTTGTATCTATAAAAAGAATGTTAAACATAAAAAAAAATGTCTTTAATATATATATATATATATATATACTATAAATTAATTGATTTAAAATATGTTTTTTTTTCGCTACACAGTTCTAACCATGTTTCAAAATGGAAGCTAAAAGCCACGAATTTAATTTTTTGTGATTAAATTAAAAGACATTAGTTCCATTTTCATCCTCAAGCGCTTTTGAGGACAAAAATTTAATCAAAAAAATTAAATTCGTGGCTTTTAGCTTCTCCATTTTGAAACATGGTTAGAACTGTAGCGAAAAAAAACATTTTAAATCAATTAATTTATAATATTAATGCTCTGTAAATTTACATTGAGCACTATTTTGTAAAAATAAAATATCTATAAGAACACCGGATTATATATCTTGGTTGTTCTTTCTTTTTTAAAATATATATATATATATATATATATATATATATATATATATATATATATCTTTTAGGAAATCTGTTTCTCTATACATATTTTTACTTATGGTAACTACTTTTTCTGCTTGTTTAGAGTAATTAAAGGTATTGATGTGCATATTTCTATATTAAATAACACTTTAAAAAAATATGGTAACTTAATTATCAAAGGTATTCAATTATCTAGGGACCCATTTTTCTAGCAACACTAATGTCCAGGGATGCAATTGTCTGGTACACAATTGTCTGGTATGCAAACGTCCTAGAACCAAAGCACTTCTGCCATGTCATCAGCCAGAAAAGCCTGGTGGCTGAGCTAGTATAACCACTAATGACTCAACTATGTGACAGGTATTACTGAATTAAATGACATCATTAACACTCATAGAGTGAGCCGACATATAATGCAGTGTTTACTTGTTATAAATAAGCATACTTAGACAAATAATAATACAATAATTATCCTCTTTGGGGAAAGGCAAGTTTTTTTGATATAGATATCAGTTTTAAAGTGAATAAAAAGGTTGAAGGAATTTTCAATTGTAGCCTTATCATTTTACTATTAAATATTCAGTCTGATAGCTTCATCTTTATTTGATTAAACCACTACCAGGCTATTCTTGTGCAATATGCAGTTTCCACATTTTTTAAAATGACCAAGAATACCTATTTATAGTAAAATGACCAAGAATACCTATTTATAGTAAAATGACCAAGAATACCTATTTATAGTAAAATTACTAACAATATCTATTTATAATAGAATTACTAACAATACATTTTATATGTAGATGAAGGCTTACCATTCTGTTCAATATATATTTAGTTGACACTATAAAATTGTGTTTAAAATGTTTAGATTTTGACATTAAATAACCTATAGAGGCTGATATGCTGCAAAACAAAATCAACCAGGTAAAAAATATGATGTCTTTTAATTATAAATGTTCAAACAGATATCTTCATCTTTATTATTTTGATCAAAGCAATACAAGGCTTTCTTTGTGTGTCTCACAATTTCTTTTATTCCATGAATTATTTATAATAGTATCCTCTACATTGTCGTTTTGAACTTCTTTTCTATAAAAGGAGTGAAACTTTCTGGCTCACACAACACTCAAAAGTCAACAAGATGAAGATCGAAAATATGGAAGAATTTATGAGCAAGAATTCAATGTGACAAACACAAGAAGAATAAAGGGATTTGTTTATTTCATTCCATTTGCAAAAGCATTTTCACATGTTTTGAAGCCATAAACACTTACCGTTCTAGACTTGTAAAATCCTGTTAGTGCTTGGAGTAAAAATGAACACGTATTTGAACAAGGTGTTTTTTTTTATACAAATAGTTTTTTTTTGTTTCCTAATTGTGTTTTCCTGGTACATTCTTGTTTTTTTTTTTTTTTGTTGCGCTAAACATGAAATAAACGTTTGGGAATTGGTCTTTTTTTAATGCTCTGCATATTTCATTCTTTTGAGACGTGAGGTCACATGTTTAAATATTTATGTTAATGATGTTTCTTGTTGTTTAGATCAGCCAACCATTGTGATCAGGCATTAACTTGTATCATTACTATGGGTTCTTATCTTGTTATTTATCTGAGTAAATGAATTATGGTGTCAATATTAGCCATGACTGAGTTACTCTTCAATTTACTGCTACTTGCCTCATATATATATATATATATATATATAAAATTGTGTATTCAGGCATCAATCCCTCTTTTATACAAGTTTTGTTAAAAATGACTGACAAAGTACTGTGGTTAAAACAAGGTTTTTTCTGAATGTTGTGTTACTTTCCTAGTTTGTTTTAACTGTAGTTCTTTGTCAGCCATTTTTAAATTTATATATATGTCGGGTGTAAATGCAAAATTTACCATTTGTTAGATTAAGCTTTGAACTAGTGTATCTTAAAAATGATTAAAGATATCCTACTGGAATTCTCTGAGGTCTTTATAACACTTTTGAACTCTACTTTGACCAATAAGAATGTACAATTACTTTCCAAGCTTAATAGAAGAAGCATTATGAAATCGCAGCTAAGGATCAAAAGCCCCTGAAGGATTGAAATTTAAGTTTAAATATATATATATATATAAATATATATATATATATATATATATATATATATTCCAGGATCATTTTCAAACTTATTCAAGATGATCTTCACCCTCACTAACCTAACTTTCTGCCAAGGTGACTCACAGGTTTCATACACAATTTAATTTTCATGTTTTTTTTTCACTGCTCTTTTTACAGTCATAGCTGAAACTCTTTTCTCATGTGACAAACGTCTTAGGGTTTGAGTTGGATATTTTCTAAATGATCTCTTTAGCTCTGAGTTGAAATGATGATCACTTTTCGTTTTGTGACCTCCTGATCTAGTTTTCTTCTCAACTGTTCTCTCTTTTTTTAAACTTATTCAGCATTCTCTTGATAGTTCTTGAATGGACTTTGAAGATGGAAGCTAGAGTATGAATGTTGGTGCCATTATTGAAGGCCTTAAGGGTCTTTTTTCCTCTACCCATTGTTCAGTTGGGAAGACAGTGGGGCTGACACATAATGATTTTAACCTGTTCTGTTTCTTGCAGAATAACTCAAAGGGTTTTTTTTAGTGATTCTTACAACAAATGGTGTCAAGTTGGCTAAACGTGTTATCCAAAAACCTGGAAAAAAGAAGCATATATATATATATATATATATATATATATATATATATATATATATATATATATATATATTATGTGTATTTAGGCAGAAATCCTTCATTTATACATTTCATTCAAGACAACAGATTAAGCTTTTTATTTAATTCTTCTTGTGTTTGAACTTTTTCTTTTCTGGACACAGAGTGTCCAAATGTTCTGTAATTCTGAGCACTTTCAGCTATACTTTTAGCAATTACCAAGGATAATATAATTTTTCTGTTTAATTGGATGTATGGGTTGTGTGTATGTTTCTAGAGTTATAGGGATGTTTTATTTTGTGAACACAGTCAGCACATTGTGGCCATGTTCATAGTTAATATTATTTACTGTTGGCTTTATCTTTTTTATTACTAAGGCTTCCATTATTTTTAATCATTTTTTTACATGTGGATGACGTTATTATGTTTGTATTTTCTACTAGTATATCTCAGATGGAGCCTGGTAAGTTTGTGTGTGTGTGTTTAAATGGGTTCTGATGAAGCTGAGGTTAGACGGGTGTAATGTAAGACGTCAGGATAGGCATGTATTAGTGTGATCAATGTAATTAGATCATCTTGCTTGATAAAATGTCTGAACATGGAATTGTTTACGCCGTTTCTTTCTCCTGTTGTTCTTAATTTTATTGAAAGCATGTCTCCTAAGCCCACTATTTGGTGAGGGCGGAGGATTGGCCGTTGATCCCCCCCCCACCTACCAGGTCGATGCTTGGACTTAAGGTAAGCTGTACATTCACTTGTTATCATGAAGAAGAAAGCGGACAAACACTCGCTGCCACGTATGTTGGGGCATTTATTATGACACATCAATAAATCCGGATAACATATTTTCTTCAATTTCTTTTTAGAATAGACAATGGGACTTTTACTAAGTTAAAACTTAATGTTGTGAAAGGGTAAAATCTAAGTGTTAGCCAGGATTCTTTGCCAATTACCTCCCCATCTTATCCTTCCCTCTGTTTTTGTCGTTCTTGTATGTGTTATATGTAATAGGAGTAGGTAGGCTTTTCTATCACCCGGTCAACACTCCTCCCCCTTCTTTTGGACATGAGTAGAGGCTTACGCCTTGTTTCTTGTTTAGGAAGGGAGTTCACGGTATTCTATCTCTCTCTCTCTCTCTGGCCTCTGTATTAGTGCAGCTCCGTTTCTCCCGTGATGTGTGCAATCTGTGGCATCACCTCTTCATTCTGAGGGTACACGGTTGACAGTTCTCTGGTTGCTGTTTCCGACTGGTAGTTAGGAGCCCTAAACTCCACATGCGTAATCTCTTTTGCTTAAATTTTAATCCACCACTAAACCCTCAACATTTCGTTCTCCAACATCTGTGGCATTAGAACACTTCTGCAGTATGGATTCTTTCCTCGCTGCAAACTGCCCAGATATACTGGCTCTCTGTGAGACCAATCTTGTCTCGTCCATCCCCTCCTCTGATCTCTCGATCCCAGGCTACCTTCCTCTCCTCAGAAAAGACTCTCTAACCCACATGCACGGGCTTGGTGTCTACGTCAAGGACCATCTCCCTCTGGCCAGAGAGTTGTCTCTCGAATCGCCAGACCAGTCGAACATCGTATCTCTTCTCAATGCGGTAAGGTATCTCTTCTTCCTTTACTGCTCTCCATCCTCTCAAGACTGTGGGATACTCAATAGCATTTCTGACAGCATAGACAAAGCTCTCTTCCTCCACCCGGTCGCTCACATATTTGTGTTTGGCAACTTTAACGCTCATCATACCATGTGGCATAAGAATGTCACTACTGACCACGCAGGCATTCAACTGCTCAATTTTTCAGTCTCTCAATCCCTCACACAGATAGTTAACTTCCCCACTCATTTTGCCTTCAACCGGGAGGGTAAAGCCTCACTTCTCAATCTGTGTTTTACCTCCATCCCCGAGTCTTGTAGTGCCATGCAACTCTTCCCTCTTCGTAACTCTGATCATGCAGAACCCTAACTCTTGCGTAATCTGGTAACATCTCCTTCAACTCCACCCCCTGCAAAAAACCTCTGACCACTAGAACTTCATTCTACTATCAACGAGCTGACTGGGACTCATTCCATGATTTCCTCTGCGATGTCCCCTGGGATGTTGTCTTTACACTCCCCGTCCAAGAATGTGCTTCTGAGGTCTCATCCTGGGTCAAAGCTGGAATCGACGCTTTCATCCCCTCAAGGAAATATAGGGTCAAGTCGCGCTCCTCTCCCTCGTTCTCAGCTGCTTGCTCAGCTGCCATTGCCCAGAGGAACCACTTCTTTCACCTATTCCGTAGCGACATGTCTGACTGCAATAGATGTCTTTTTGCCTCCGCCCGTAACGAGTGTAAGCGTGTCCTCAACGATGCTAAGTCACTATTTGCTGCTCGAATGAAGGAGCGTATTGCATCTCACAAATTTGGCTCCAAAGATTATTGGTGTCTCTGCAAGAGCGTATTGAACAATTGCAAACCCTCTATACCTCCTTTGTTCAACCAGTTTGAAGTCCTGACCTCCTCTGCTGACAAGAATGAATGCTTTGCTCAGAAATTTTCATTCAACTCAACGCTCGACTCTTCCGGTGTACCCATACCCAACTTCCCTCTTAAAACTGAGGCCAGATTGAATGGGTTACACATAACCCCGTCTTTGTTACTGGGCATTATCTCCAATTTAGACCCCAATAAGGCTAGTGGTGGAGATGGGACATCAGCCATTGTCTTGAAGAAATGCATGCCTGAACTGGTGCCCGCCCTCTCTAAACTATATAACTACTGCCCCAAGGAATCTTGTTTTTCTGACTGCTGGAAGTCCTCTTCGATTGTTCCTGTCTTGAAGAACTCTGGCAACCCCTCTGACCCTTCTAACTACTGTTCTATCAGTCTCCTACCCCTCTTCGGCAAAGTCTTCGAAGCCCTAATCAATACCAAAGTGGTTAACCATCCTACACCCCATGATCTGCTCTCAGACAAGCAATATGGCTTCCACTTTACCCGATCTACAGCTGATGTGCTTATGGCCATCACTGAAACTGTCTACCAAACTCTTCAAAATAACAAGGAAGCTTGTGTCGTGGCCCTAGACATCTCCAAAGCATTTGATAGGGTTTGGCATGCCAGCCTTCTTCACAAGTTCCAGGGTTATGACATTACGGGTCGATTGTTTGATCTAATACAATCATTCCTGGCAAACCGTGAATTGAAGGTTGTTCTCAACGGATTCTCCTCCAGTTCCTATCCCACGAACGCAGGTGTTCCCCAAGGCTCCATCCTAGGTCCCACTCTATTCCTTATCTACATAAATGACCTTCCTGACACCATAAATTCCCAGGTTGGCATCTACGCGGATGACACCGCAATTTACTCCTGCCTCAAAAACAAATCTAGTGTCACTGACAAAACTAACCTGGCCGTGCATCTCAAAAAGTACCTCCAATCGGTTGTGAACTGGGGCAAGAATTGGCTGGTCAACTTTAACACCTCAAAAACAAAACTGCTCTCTATTAATCACCACAGAGATCCTTCCCTGCCCTCCATGAGAATGTCTGATGCTCAACTTCTCGAGAGCAACTCTCTGCAGCTGCTCGGTCTCATGTTGACTGCTGACCTGAGATGGAACAAATACATTGAGTCAATTGCTTCTTCCACCGCAAGGAAAGTTGGCTCCCTGTGCCACGCCAGAAAATTTTTCTCCCCGGAATCAATCCTCCAGATCTACAAATCAACAATTCGTCCTTGCATGGAGTATTGCTGCCATATATGGTCTGGGGCCCCTTCTGTTTGCCTCGGGGTTCTTGATAGGCTCCAGAGGCGGATATGCAATATAATTGGCCCTGTTCAGTCACTCTCTCACAGACGCACAGTCACCTCTCTCTGTCTTTTTTACAAATACTTTCATGGCAATTGCTTCGAGGAGCTGCATTTGCTGGTTCTCAGACTTCATGAGTTCAAGCGCCCTACGAGGCTGGCATCCTGCTCTTACCCTTTCACTGTCGAAACTCCTAAATGTATCCGTCTCTTCTACTCCAATAGCTTCATGTCTCGCACCTCTTGCCTGTGGAACTCCCTTCCCTATTCCAGTTTCCCTGAGAGCTATAATCTCCAGCTATTCAAATGTAATGTCAATCGACATCTCCAGTTGCCTTCATTATCCTTCTCCTCATCTTTTCCTCTATCACTTCTATCTGATCTTGCTCCAAATTTTCTGTAACCCCTTGTGTCCTAGTGGCTTCTCGCCTTGCTTGGGGTGAAAAACAAAGTTTGGTTTGATCAGGAACACAGTTCCTTAAGGGGCATTTGAACTCAAATAAGTTTTGTTTATTGTAATTTTGATTTTACTGGTGTGTTGTTATTTTTTAGGATAAGTTTAACTGTTTTAAATGTTTCATAGTAGATAATCATTTTGATTTTTTTGTTTAGGTCATTTGGGGTAGTGTATTTCGTTATGATATTTCTAAGTGAAGATTCCTCCTGTTTGTAGTTGATGTGTATTTGGCTTTTGTAGAAAATATTTCTCTTATTTCTAACTATATGTTCATTATCATTATTATTTACTTTGGAAAGAAATAGTCTAATTTGGTAGTCGATAAGATAGTTGTGGTTAGGGAAGCCATTGTTAACTAGTGTCTGTTTTGCATTGTTGAGTTATTTAAGGAAAAGTAGACAAGAGGATGAATTCTGGTGTGCTCTTTTTAGAAAGTATTTTATCACTGCTATTTTGTATCTTAGTAAGCATTCACTCTTAAAGTTAAGGTGGCAAGAGTTTCAGCTAGTGGGGTTTTTTATACTATGAAGAGATAAAAGTGTTGTTATTGTATTCTATGAGAACGTCTACGAACGGGAGTTTATTTTTTTGACTAGGTTCGTAGATAAATTAAAGGAGAGAGATTTTTCAAATGTGGTTTTGAGAGTATGTTTTTCTTTTGTGTTTTTCGCTAAAATAAAAATATTGTCTACATAGCAGACATATATTTTAGGTTTACAGACCTGTTTGAATATCATGTTTTCTACATAGAACATGTAGAGGGCCGTGGCTGTGATGTTGTGAAGTCAGACGTAGAAGAAACGCATGTAAGGTTCAGATTCTCCTGCTCGCCGGGCCCAACTACATAAAAAGGTTGGACTTTGATTAAGTCCAAAGAAGAAGGCAAAGAAAGCAAACAAAACACAAGACCGATAATATATGTATATACAAATATATATTAATAACAAGTTACAATACATGGAAACAGTACAAAAGATGAAGTGTATGTGAATATTCTGTGTGTGCGTGCGTGTGTGAATATTCTGTATGTGCGTGCATGTGTATTGTGCTTAGCATGTTTCCACGCTATCCCTTGTTAGCGCCTACATGTCGAGGTTGATAGCTGAAATCCTGAGGAAAAGGAGAGATTTACCTCAAGGTGTTTGGCGCACAGGCCTGAGGGAAAAAGAGATAGAGGCGAAAGGTCAGCGGCTATTTATAGCCAGGGAAGAGAGACCCCTGGTGAAAGGGTTAATGTACTAAAGGAGGAGTTATCTCCGACAAACATGTAATAATTGGAGAAGCACAGACCAAGAGGATTATCCATACTAACACCATTAGTTTGGGTGTAAATGTTGCCATTATGTTCATAGTAGAGGACTTTGGTTGTGTATGCATGTAATAATCTTTTGAGAATATTTGTTTTGATGACTAGAGGTGGAATAGAATTATTTGTATACAGGGAGTTAAGGATAATGTCAATGGTTTGATCGACAGGACATTTGTGAATAAATTTTCAATGTCAAGTGACACTATGATACCTTGAGTTGGTTTTGTACATTTTAGAATTTGGAGGAATTTGTGTATGGATGTGATGCTATAATTGGTGGGTAGGTATGGGGTAAGGATGTCATTAAGGAATTTTGATAGCTCATAGATAGGGGTTGGGATCTGGGAAATAATTGGTCATAGCAGGTATGCAGGTTTGTGTGTTTTCATATTTCAGGTTGGCAGTCTTTGATGATATTTTGGATTTCCAGGAAACTGACTTTAGCATTATTCAATGTTATGAGTTTGATGGATCTTTTTAGTGTCTCTGTGGAATTTCTATTTAGTTTGGTGAATTTAGTTCTGTCATCAATGATGTTTTGTAATTTTTTATGGTAAGCAGCTTTATCCAAAATCACATATGTACTAGCTTTGTCAGCTCATCTGATGACAATGTTAGGATTGATTTTAGTTCTTTTGCAGTGTTTTTTAGTTTAGCTGTTAGGATATTATTATAGTTATGTGTGTATATATATATATATATATATATATATATATATATATTGGACCATATTTTTAAATGAGTTAATTTATAATATTTATGCTCTGTAAATTTACATTGAGCACTGTTTTGTAAAAAATAAAATATCAATAAGGACACCAGATTATATATTGTACTGTTCTTACTTATTTTTCTATAAAATATATATAAATATATATATATATATATATATATATATATATATATATATATATATATATATATATATATATGTTTGTGTGTGTGTATATAGATATATATGTATACACATGCTCATATATATAAATATATATATATACATACACATACATGCGCATATATACATAAATACATATATATATGTATGTATGTAAGCAAATATATGGATATAGATCCGACAGTATGAAGAAAAATATACGGAAAAAACAAACAAAAATCCTAATATGCAATTATGCTGTTTTAATATTAATATAATGTCAACATCAGACATTTCAGTCTAGTAGACCATTTTAGTTGTTTGTTTTGATTAGTCTTACTCTTATGTCCATCGTCTTTTCATGTTATAGTCTAATGTTAATTATGTTTTATGAATATGTCCTGAAGATGATCTACTTGACCGAAACGTCTGACATTGACATTATATTAACATTAAACAGCATAATTGCATATTAGGATTTTTGTTTGTTTTTTTGTTTTTTGTATATTTTTCTTCATATGTATGTATGTATATGTGCAAATATATATGTAAGTATGTGTGTATAACCATGACTTCAGTCATCTTTATGTCAACCCATCTAAGAGAAGAAAACTCAGATGATAAACCTGCAACTGAAACAATTACTGGACATCTTGCCTTTGCATGTCACCAGGTCATAATTGTGGAGGCTTAGAGAGTGGCACTCGTGTAGTACAAGCGTTTGTCACTATAATCAAGTGATGTACAGATGCCTCTTTGCAACATCTCTCATTCTATTTGTACACGCCAGCCAAAAGTCCATGGTAATGGATGAAGCGTGACGTGTGCAGATTTAACCAGTTGGAAGCACACAGTCTCAAATTTGTACATTGGCGGTGAGAGTCTTATCCTAACATTGCTGTGTGTCTTCATTCTGACAGAGAATGTGGTGGAGGCTTTTGCAACTTGGCAGCCCTATTCAGGGCAAACACTGCTCACCCAAATACATGGGAAGGTACTAGAAGAGGTGTGTCAAAAATTGTCTGTTATATCAATACTGGTTAGTCTCCTGCAGCTAACGGTGGTTCATTAAAAGCAGGAAGAACAATAATAATATTAATGAACACTAGAAAATGTATGCAGAGGATTGAGTCAAACTCAACATTCATTGCTGGAATGTCAGAACTCTGTTAGAGAGTCCAGAAACTCACTTAGAGAGTCCGAAAGTCCAGAGAGTAGAAACCCTCTCGTTACAAAGGAACTTCAATGACTGAACATAGACATAGCAGCTCTAGCAGAGGCATGATTAAGCAGGTGAGGATCAGCTAACTGAGGTATTGTAAAGCTTAACAATTTTTTGGGTAGGTACACCCAGAGCAAAACAGAGGGTGGTATTGGCTTTGCCGTCAGAACATTTCTTCTAGATTGCATCGAGTTTCCATTTAATGTGAATAATAGAATTATTAAGATGCAGGTGCCACTGAAACATGATCGACATGCAACACTCTTGTCCATCTATGCACCAACCCTACCAGCCAAATGAGTGTCTTTGTTCTACTACAGCAATCACGCCTGCTGGCAATAAATTACTGATCCTTGGTGATTTTAATGCCTGTGTAGGCAAAGATTGCCAAACTTAGGGCACTATTGTCCCTTTTGGCATATGGTAAAATGACTACAACTGGATTGAGGTTGCTTGAACTTTGTTCGGAACTTGATTTAAACACCTGCATCACGTGTTTCTATCAATAGATTAAGCACAAAGCTATGTGGTCTCATCTGAGATCCAAGCATGGTCACATGATAGACTACATCATCACTTGTAAACAAGATTCAAATGATGTGTAATACATAGCACAGAGTATGGAACTGACCACAAATTGGTGCATGGAAAATTCAAGCTGCGTATTCATAAGAGAATTCGTATGGATGCAGTGAAAGCACTGAAACAAAGTGTGCATCCGTGATGGAAAGACTTGATAGGCTTGAATTTGATGGTACCTGGGAGAACTTTAGAGTCCAGGTATATTCAGTAGGAGTCAATGTACTTGGTTTTAGAATCAGGAAACACAAAGATTGGCTTGATGACAATAACATTCACATCAACCAGTTATTTGAAACCAAGCACATTCTATATGAAAAGTTACTTAACCAGAATCTTGAAAAGCAACCAGCAGCTGAGAAAGCTTACAAGGACCACAAGTCAACCCTACAATGTGAACTACACAAGATGAAAAATGATTGGTGGAAGAACATGGCCTCTGATATTCAACAAGACTTCAACACTAAAGACTCCAAATTGTTCTATTCATTGATACAACAAGTCTTTGGTCCACCAACATCCTCAGTAATCCCTCTGAAATCAAAAGTCAATGCTAATAACTTCCAAGGACCAAAAGAACAATGGGAAGAGCATTTCATAGATCTATTTGATAATCCTTCTTTTGTCGATTACAACATTATAGAGGGCCTGCAACAGTGTGACATTGTGCACCATATGGATCATCAACCTACTCTTCACAAAGTCAGACAGGCAATCAAACAAATTAACTCTGGTAAAGCACCTGGTCTAGATGGAATTCCAGTCGAATTACTGAAATTATAAGTCAAACATGATAACTAATCTTATTATTGATTGTTGGAATGGGACCCCAGTTCCACAAGATGGGGTTGATGGTATCCTGCTCTCCCTATACAAAGGGAAAAGTGAAAAATCAATATTTGGTAACTATTGAGGTTGTCATTTTGTTGGAGGCTGTTGGGATGGTTCTTGCAAGAATATTACTTAATAGGCTGGAAGAAGATATCTGTCTTGTAGCTATCCCAGAATCACAGAGTGGTTTTAGGGGTGGAAGAGGGACAATTGACATGATCTTCTCTGCACAACAGATTCAAGAGAAATGTATTGAACAAAACATACCCCTCTATAAGGTATTTGTTGATTTGACAAAAGCTTTTGACTCTGTCAGGCAGGATGCTCTCTGGATAGTACTCAGAAAGGTAGGATGTCCACTAGGGTTTGTGGAAATGGTCAAGAAGCAGCACAGGAATATGAGAGCCCGGGTTACTTTCAATGGACAACTCTCGGGGGAAATCCCTATTGATAATGTCATATAGCAGGGTGATATCCCTGCTCCTATGCTTTTCTGTACCTTTTTGCTGCTCTACTTACACATGCTTTTCAAGATTGTGACAAAAGCATCCATTTGTGCTTCAGAAGCACTGGAGAGTTTTTTGATCTGAGAAGGTTCAATGGCAAGTCGAAAAATTTCCAAGATTAGATTCAACTTTGATTAAAGAGCTACTCTATGCAGACAATGCTGAATTCTTAGCTCATACAGAAGCTGGCATACAGCATAGTATGGAACATTTCTCATCCTCATGCACAGCATTTGGTCTTACAATAAGCCTTACAAAAACCAAGGTAATGTTTATTCCTTTATTTTGGATGCCAAAATATATCTATGTATCCAGAAGGCCTCTGTGTCCTTTGAAAAGCCGGAAAGGAGAGTATGGGAAGTTTGTGACATTACCAACCATATCAAGGTATGTGTGTACAGAGCTTGCATTCTGACAGTTCTACATGTCTCTGAAACCTGGACACTACTTGGCAAATATATAAAAATTGTTTCCAGCAGAAATGCCTGAGATGCATATTGAATGTCAAATAGGAAAACAGAACTCCTGATACTTATGTCCTAGCCAAAGCCAATTGTCAAAGCATAGAGGCTTTTGTAAGATCTTCCCAAATGTGATGGATAGGACACATAATTTGAATGAAAGAAAGTAGACTCCCAAAACAATTGTTTTATGGCGTGTTGTGTATTGGAACGTGTCTTCAGTATTCAAACCAAAGAAAAGATACAAGGATTGTATCAAGAACAACGTAAAAAGCTGGCATTTCACTTCAACAATTGGGAAGAGATGAACCTAGATATAACTGGATGGAGAGGTCAAATAAGAGATGGGTGTCAACTCTTTGAAGAATGTCGTCTGGAACACAAACAGCTAAAGCGGTGACTTTCAATGGGTGATAACCATGGCCTCAATGAGGGTAACAAGTGTTGGACATGTGATTTCTGTCAGCACATACTTCTTTCAAAGGTGGGCTGGCTGAATCATGTGAAGTCACATAAAGAAAAAATCACACTTGACATTCTGCAGACAGAGTATCACAGCCTGCACGCTGTGTGGAAAGATATGCAAAACCAGCTCCAAACTGAAAAGGCACATGATAGTGCACAGGAATCAGGCACAGTTGTGTGAATCTATCAAGGTTGTGACAAGCACATTGTTCATCTCTCACTTTTGTAACAAGTGATGCAAGTCCGCAGCTGTCCTGGCAAGTTACATTCAAGGGCATGCACGACAGAAGTATTAGGTGGGAGTGAATATTATTAGACATCCATCATCTGTAAAGATGCAGCAGATTATTATGTGTGTCTGTGCGCATGTGTGTGTGTATATATATATATATATATATATATATATATATATATATATATATGCATGTATATATATATGTATGTATATATATATATATACACAAACACACACATATATATTTGTGTTTAGGCAGTAAATTCTCTTTTAGGCATGTCTGATTTAATAAATTAAAAACATTATGTCTGTTTATTTTTGTCATAATCCTTTCATATTTACTAATATTTTTCTCAGAAAGAGATGGAAAGTACTATGGAAATAAAAGTTATTCTTACTGTTACAGTATATTTCTTGCCTTATTTAATTGTAATATATGGAAAAATACTTGTGAATATGAAAGGATTATGATAAAAATAAGGAGACATAATGTTTGTAATTTATTCAATCAGACATATATAATCATTACTATAAATGTTATATTTAGTGGATATATCTGTTTGAGTAGACATCTCTGTTTTTTAAACAGAGTAACTGCCGTCTACCGGCCTCAGTTTTTTTTTAGAGTCTTTGATATAGGAAATGTGACCTTTAGCAAAATTCAAACCTGTGTCTTCATATAGGGAAAAGCACCATATACCCAAATACTGTTATGAAGGAAAGCATCTATTGCTAGAATCTCTCAAAGCTTATGAGCTAACTTTATCTTTTTAACCAAAATATAAACAAAGTAATTAATGATTTTTTAATCTGATATAATTTCTCATTTCTATCAGACATTAAATGTCCTATTCATAAACCTTCTTTATGTTAACAGCATACTAATTGGGATTCATTTTCTGAGTTTCATTAAGCCATCTCTTGCACTGAAATTTTTAACCTTTTTACCATTGAGATTTCTTTTTGTGTTAAAGCCAGCATAAGTGCTTTTGTACATATTTTGGAAATACCAGGCAAAACCACAATCTTCCACTAGGTTCACACTTCCCTGTTCAACTAGTATAGCCCACAGGAATCAGGTTTTTAGATTGTACCAGCATGATATTTTTTGATCAAAACAGATACTTCATAATAATTATAAACATGTCCTCAAGGAGGCTAAATATTTGCTGAATGAATGTGGCGCCATAAAGCCTTTAGTTTAGTTCTTGTGACAGCTCTGTAATTGTGTGTTAAATAAGAATAAGTCTTCTATCCTTCCTCTCTTTATTCAATTTCTGCTGTCACCTCTAAACTTTATCCTTACAAAGTAAGTAGACATGTTGGTATTCCTATAATAGTCCTTAAGAAATGTACTCATGAACTGGCTCCTGTTCTCTCTAAACTCTAGATTAATGCCTTGCTACTTCTTACTTTCATGCTTATTGGAAATCCTCTTCTATAGTTCCAGTCTAAAAACTCTGGTAAAACATGTGATCCTTTTACCTATTAGACTATTAGCCTTTTACCTCTTTTTGGCAAATCAGTAGAGGCTCTAATTAACTCTGAATTGATTAAGCATCTTACCTCACAGGATCTTCTTTCAGGTAAGAAATATGATTTTTGCTTTTCTAGATTAACTGCTGATGTATTAATGGGCATTGTTGAAAGAGTCCACCAAACTTTAGATAAAAATGGTGAAAAATGGGCAGTTGCCTTGTGTTGTTATGGAATGTCCCACTTTCCTTATCACCTATTGTGGACTGACTATATCAGTAAATATATATAGGGAGCACAGGATATACAGGGCGACTTGCTTGCTAGACTGCTAACTGATTCCCTGTCCTTCAGTAGTGTATTCTCTTTTACAATAAACCTCTATTTCTTTCATCTATGCCCGTGTTGCTGTTCCTTTCACTTGAGTACAACCTTTGTTTGTTTGTAACCTCTTTTAAGGATACAAAACTTTGCATATCTCAAAGGCAATTGACAGGATTTGGCATGCTGGTTTTCTTCACAAGTTGAAAGGTTAGGGTATTTCTGAATGAATTTTTGAACTGATTCAGTCTTTCTTATCAAATCACAAAATGAATGTTGTCTTGAATGGCCACTCTTCTAGACCTATGTTGTTCCTAATTTTCATCAACAATATTCCTGATGTCCTCAGTTCTCAATTTGGCATTTATGCTAATGATACAACTATTTACTCCTGTCTTAATAGTAAATCTGATCAGTTCGATAAGGACAAATTGGCAGCTGAGTTCAAAAGTGACCTACAATCTCTGGTTAACTAGGGAAAGAAATGACTTCCAAAATGAAACTGCTCACATTAATAATCTTAAAGAACCTTTTTTTTTATCAATCCATCAGCATGGTTGATGTTAACATCCAGGGGAATGATCCATTGCAAATTCTTGGGTTAATGTTTTCCACTGACCTGGAGTGGAAACATTACATTGACTCAGTTGCTAGTTAGAAAAGTTGGTTCCCTGTTTTGTGCTAGACAATATTTCTGCCCAAAATCTATCTCTTCAATTCATCGAGCAGAGAGGAATTCAGACAAGGCTATACCTATGGGTAGAGTCTCCTCTGGGGAGGTAGACATCATCCTACCCCATAAATGCAGAGTCTACTGGGAATGTTTGCTTGAGCATACGCATTTGGAAAGCCAAACATTAAAAAAACAGTACTGTGCCACCTCCTGCCTTATGGGGAAGAACTGGAGAATTCCTGAGTTCATCAAACCTCAGAATTTACCAATACTCTGCTTGTCAACCTCTTTGCCTACAGGCAGAGAGGAACTCAGATGAGGTTAAGCCTACAGGCAGAGTCTCATCTGGGGAGAAAGACAGCTGCCCAACCTTCTTGAATATGAGATCTGCAGGAAAATTTTGTCTGAGCATATGAGCTTGGAAAACCAGACATTAAAAACCAGCCCTGTGCTATATCTCACTTTGTGGTGAGGACTTGAGTAATTTCCTAGTTCATTAAAGCTTACTGATAAACATATACCTACTGCATATGTTCCAACTGTATACGACTAATATGTCCTGGAAAGGGATATATTTGTTTGACGTAGCAAAGTGGTTTTGGACTACTGTAACTGAGAAGGATAATCTAGCAGGTAGCTGTAATGGACTGGTCCTTGTCGGAGTGGTAGGCATAGGCAATAGGCATAGTCAATAGGCATAGTCGATAGGCGTAGTCTATGTACCTCCGCATCAGTCTGTATTTATGGCTGACACCAGCCAATCATATTACTGTGAGGGGGAACCCAGCTGTATGCATATTCATTACATCAACATTCCTCCATCCACTGAATATTGCTTCCACATCTGGTCTAGTGCTTCTGGTATATATTCAGAGATTCTTGATACGATACAAAGAATCTACAATGTTATTGGTTATGACCTGGCATCTCAGCTTCAGTCACTTTACCACTGCCATAACATAGGATCACTGTGCCTTTTCTATAAATATTTTCATGGTAATTGTTCTGATGAGCTTTCATTTTTGGTACCTTGACATTACGAATTAAGTGCAGTACTGGACTTGAAGCATGGTCTCATTATATTGCAGTAGAAATTGTGAGATGCAACCATAAGTTCTATGTTAACAGATTCTTCTATTGCACTTTTCTCTCTTGTGGAACTTTCTTCCATTTTCTTGCTTCCCAGTCAATTTCAATTTTCAGAAATTTAAATGCAATGTTAATCGTTATCTTCCATCTGCTTAAATTCTTATCCTTTTATTGCTCTATCTCTTTAATAATGTTTTTCTTTTTACCATATTTTTTCACATTCAGTAACCCTTTGTGTCTTAATGGTTTTATTGCTTTCATTGGGGTGAAAGGAATTTAAAAAAAATCCTCTTTCTTTTGATCTTCATGCATTTTTTTCAAATAATTTGAGAGAATTTCCATCTTTTGCATTCAAACGTGATCACAGGATTTATACTTTCATTGTACATTTTACATTTCAATCATTTTCGTAAGGCACTTTTCATTAAATCTCTATTTTTATTAAATCCTTTCCACCTTATCGTTAAACATTTTATTTCATTTTCTTTAGAACTGTGGCAAATAAAAAGAAAACAGCAACCAGCGAGTAAATTCAAGCTCTCCCAACTGGTATTCCAACCTCGAGTCGTTCCTTCTTGAGTTCTGTCTCAAAATCGCACTAACAGACTTTTCTAGCCGCACACCGGGAATGTCACTCAAAGCACCCTGCACTGGGAAAAATTAGTTGCTTTTATATTTGCCCATATACCCATAATCCCTTGCGTCTTCGTGTGACCCCATAATTCATTGCGTCCATGTCCCATAATGCATTGCATCTTTATTGCATAAAAATGCAATGCAAGTCCCCCCTTATTCTTTTACGTTATCTGGCCGAGGATGGATTACGGCAGAGCGGTAAGTGCTTTTTTCTCCCTGATTTCAACTGCAGTAGCTTTACATGCTAAGCAAATACGGGCTCTTTTTTTGGCGGGGACAAGGCAAGTCGCAACCAGTTGGTGCTTGTCCCAGGTTCTGTCTCATCATGTCTGCCACAAGAACATACACATTTTAAGACATTATTATGTTTATACATTCTTTTTATACATATGTATAAACATAAAAATGTCTTAAAATAATTGTCGGGCTTTGTCCATTTTATAATGTGTAACATCCACATTGTTCACATGTTCTGCCCATAAATCCACATTTCTGTCACTTTCTGTCTCTTCTTCACATCTTCCTTCAACAAACTTGAACCCACAAAAAAAAGGAGTGTCAAAAGGACTTTTTCCCACTATTATTTTTATTGTTTCATTCCTTGTTTTATCCATGTTTATTGTTTTAAAAAAAGATGATGAGAATTTTTTTTTTAAGCACATCACCCCAAGCCAGGAAGGAGTGCCACTAGCACACGAGAGGTTACAGAGAGTGAGAGCAAGAGTAAAGAGGGGTGTTTGAGGAAAAGATATAGAGAAGGATGGGGATCAGGATCAAGGTATCAGAAGATGTCGATTGACATTACATTTGAATATTTGAAGACTATAGCTATCAGAGTAGCAAGTAAGAGGAAGGGAGTTCCACTGATGGGAAGTGAGAGATAAGAAGCTGTTGTAGTAGAAGAAACAGCTACATTTAACCGTTTTAACAGTGAAAGGGTGGGACCAAGATGCCAATCTAGTAGTATGCTTAAATTCATGCAGTTTGAGGACTAATGAAAGTAGCTTGTCAAATCAGATGAAAGTGAAGTTATACATTTTTTGTCCTTGAAAATTTACTACAAAAGTATTAAACACTATTTATTTATTAGATTGTCTATTAACAAGAATAATTTTATATTTATGACATTCTAAAAACTAATACTTTCCTATAAATATATAAAGAAATAAAAATAAAAACATATTTTTATTCATAGATTTATAAACATTTTCTAAATTATTAATATATGTAAACCAACAACAAAGAAATCCTTATTATTGACCAATTTATAAAGTTTGTATTGATTGCTAATTAGTCAATATTTTGTCAATCAATAAACAATATAATAGTGTAAATAAACAATCTTATGAATAGTGTTTATTATTTTTGTCGTCAATTTTCAAGAACAAAGTGAATGTATAAATTCACTTTCATATTATAGTAGAATTTTTTAATACATATTTGTTTATCAGTAAGCTTTAATGAACTCAGGAATTACTCAAGTCCTCACTACAAAGTGAGATGTGGCACAAGGCCATTTTTTAATGTGGGGCTTTCCAAACTTCTACGCTCAAACAAAAAATTTCCCATAGACTCCACGTTCACAAGGGTCAGGTGGCTGTCTATCTTCCCAGATGAGACTCTGCCCGTAGGCTTAATGAATCTAAGTAGAAGCTTATAAAGCTTTATTTAACTAATTCAGTTTTAGTGCCTTCTCATTGCACCAGAGAGAGTGATTGATGCTTGCAATGACGCCAGTACAACCGACGGTTGTGGGGTTCGGGAAAATTTTTCTTCTTAGCCCAGGTGTACATACTCGGGCTCCCCACATTAAACTGACCTTGTGTCACAACCTGACCTTACTTGTTTAAGTAAATACAAATTCAGCATTAGCATTGAAAAATGTCTATTTTATTATAGTGGATGATTACAAGAAAGAGGGGAGATGGGATATATTTATTTTATTACCACATCTACATTATAAATAATACTAACGAGCAATCTATTACTTTTGAAATTATGAAAAAAATTATACAAAGGAAGTTATTTATTGTGATCACTTGACGGACAAAGTCTTTAAGAGAGCAATAACCGGCTTATAAGCAAATTGATTGATTGATTGATTGATTTTTTACAGCTTAATCAGCCCTTTGCAGGTTATTTAAAACCATAAAATATTTTTACTTGTAAGAGGGGAAGGATAATAAAGATTTATTGATACAAGTCCTACTAATTAACCCATAATTGGGGGGAGAAGAGGTGGATTCATATCTTTCCCAAGGGTATTTGTGCATAAGTGAATATAACGAACTGAACTGAAATTAACATTCAGTTTTTTGATTTTCATTTTGGAGCTGTTATCTCTTACACCACCCACATATCCAAGCTGACAGCACCAGGTATTCCCATTCAGTCACCCATCTAGGGTTTGACCAGGCTCAACATTGCTTAATTTTGGTGATTGGACAAGAACATGTGTTTCAATGCAAGATAAATAAAAAAAAACAAAAAAAAACAGGAAGATACAAGAGAATGATGAGGAGGAGAAGAAAGAATTATATTTGGTAGAATATAAAATCAGTTTTTTTTAAACACTATAATTTAAGCCAAAACAAAGTGGCTCCAATCAGACAACTTCTTACCAAGAACTGCTACTTTGAGGAAGAGACTCCTTAAAAGATGCTTGCTTGGTCTCTATGATCTTAACCACTTCAACTCAATGTCTGTCTATATTTCTGAGATGAGGTATTATGTACATTATTTACATTATTCGGACTATTGTCCTCATCTTTGTTACCATATTTATTACAACGTTTCGGCCCTTCAGTATCTGTCTATATTTCTGAGATGAGGTATTATGTACATTATTTGGACTATTGTCCTCATCTTTGTCGGCATATTTATTATAACATTGTATGCTCAAGGACACATGGCACAGTGGATAAAGGTGTTTGTTAGATCCAGTGACAGGATCCATAGAGTGTGAGTTCAATACCCAGTTAAGGCAGTGGAGAACTTGGAGAGGGGAATTAACAGGAGATAATTGACAACAGACATCCAATAAAATATGGCACATGGAACTAGAACAGTCTACCCCAGTGAGTGAAATAAAGGGTTCAGTTTGACATTCCAACCATCTGAAGCAGGCCGGAGCATACAACAACTGAAATGTTGTAATAAATACAGTGACAAAGATGAGGACAAAAGTCCAAATAATGTAAATAGTGTACAAAACAATTTTATTAAAATAAAATAAAATTTTATTAAATATTAGGGATTCCCAATTTTTTTGTTTTATGCACCTGGAAATAAAGCTTGATTGTAGTTGTGGGAAATAAATCAAGTTTACAATTAATATCAATCAGATAACATGAAATATCACATGAAAAATGCCATCAGATACAAAACTGATATGTCCCCGGAAAGAGACATATTTGATCGAAGTAGCTAAGTGGTTTTGGCTACTGTAACCAAGTAGTACATGGTAGCAATAATCAATTGGTACTCGTAGTTGCAGGTAATAGGTGTAGACCAATAGGATACCCAATGGTGTAGTCCAGTGGATGCCATCATAGACTTAAACTCTGTCGTACCTACACGTCTGTCTGTATTTATGACGGACACCAGCCAATCATATTCCAGTGAGGGGGAACACAAGTGTATGCATATTCCAGTATATCAAAAACAATGCAAATTACAAGGAAGAAGGTGCAATAAAAGGGTTTCCATGAGGGTGAAAAGAGTATATTTACCATGAAGTTATAAAATATAAATGTTCTTAATAGTTTGTGTGATTTGATGTAAGTTGTTGAATTTCATGACAGAATTCGTTTGTGCATTCGTTTGAGAGGGAAATTAACAGGAGATAACTGATAACTGACATCCATTAAACATGGAAGTGGAACTAGAATAGTTTACCCCAGTGAGTGAAATAAAGGGTTCAGTTCAACATTCCAACCACCCGAAGGAGCATACAACGGCCGAAACGTGGTAATAAATATGGCGAGAAAGATGAGGACAATAGTCCAAATAATGTAAATAATGTTCAACTTAATGGTCAGCAGTTATCTATCCTACATATCCTCATAATATACATTTCTTACTTCCTTTTCTTACACCCTCACAACAACATTGTTCAGTGATGCTCTACCTTGAGTGGTAGATGAGATATCTCTAGACATGGCCAGAGAACAATTTACGCCTTTGTTACAAGATGAGATCTTGCCCTGCTTCGATAAACGGAAGTTACCATCACGAGTCCCCGACTCGAAATGAAAACTACATGTCTACGCATAGGCTCGACGCAGATACTTCCGTTTGGGATAAACTCGAAAAAAAAAATGAAAAGAATTAAATCAACCAATCGGACCGTCTCCCGCGTATTCAAAAAATTGCCATTTGGAGCCGATAGGCGTGTATAAGTTCTACACGGGAAAGTCAAAAGGAGTGCCACTCAACGGCGGAGGCAGAAGGGTCACATCGCTCGCTCCTGACACACTGGCCCGGCGAAAATGAAGCATGTGACTGCTGCTGCTATTGAACTCTCGTCCGACGCCTTGTCAAAGGGTACCTTTCCCTCAACTTCTTAAATACGAACTTTTTACTTGTTCTTATTTTCCTCACTAAAAGAGATTATAAAATATATCTACAGTCTTTCTTGTTCTTTCGATTCTGAATTCCATTGTTTGCAACCAAACGCAGTATTTCGCCCACATTGATTTCATATCGCCCACGTAACTAAATACGGAATATAACACCTTGTATACAATATGGTCAAATACACACATTAATAATAAGGGGAAAGTTTGAATCTCTTTTTCATAACTTTTCTCTTCTAGTGTATGAACGACGACTTTAGATTGACTGACAGGATTTATGAAAAATCTTTCCTTCGGATGGCATTTCAAATCAGCTCAAGCTGAAAAGATTTTAAATGGATCTAGCATTACTAATTCAATCAGAAGGATATTATAATAATCCAGAACCTATACTGGCAGCAAACCACCTGAAGAAGGAGAGAAAATGAGTACAGCAAAAATGGGTGTAAGATGACCAGGAAGTCTTCACAATGGAGTAATGTATAGCAGCTCAATTGAGGAAACAGGAAGTTGATTCTGGTCAAATCCATTACATTCATTTTGCTAATACCAGGAAGGTAGGAATCATTCTTCTCCCCCCAGCTATGGAAAAATAACAGGACAGACCAGGTTCTATAGCCTTGATGGCAACTGGTCTACTGTGAAAAGAAATGGCAACCTTGCAGGAAAAATTGCTGGTCAAAAGATCCATTATCGCCTTCATTTGCTGACACATAACCCTGACCATTGGGAAAATATGAATCTTCTTCTTCTCCCCCCAGCTATGGGTAAATAACAGGACAGACCAGGTTCTATAGCCTTGGATGGCAACTGGTCTACTGTAGAAAGAAATGGCAACCTATTGTGGGAAAAAATCTGCCTCATCAGTCATGTATCATGTATCATACATGGCACATAACTGACTGACCAGAATTCATTATTGGCAACCACAAAAACAAATCTAGTGTTGTTGACAAAACTAACCTGGCTGTTCGTCTCGAAAAGGACCTCCAATCAGTTGTGAACTGGGGCAGGAATTGGCTGGTTAACTTTAACACCTCAAAAACAAAACTGCTCTCTATTACTCATCACAGAGAACCATCCCTGCCCCCCATTAGAATGGCTGATGCTCAATTTCTCAAGAGCTCCTCTTTGCGACTAATTGGTCTTACATTGACTGCTGACCTGAGATGGAACAAATACATTGAGTCAATAGCTTCATCTACCGCAAGGAAAGTTGGCTTGCTGGAGTCGATCCTTCAAATCAATAAATCAACCATTCACCCTTGCATGGAGTGTTGCTGCCATATATGGTCTGGTGGACCCTTATGTTTGTCTCAAGGTTCTTGATAAGATCCAGAGACGGATATGCAACATAATTGGCCCTGATCTGGCATCTTGTCTGCAGTTGCTCTCTCACAGATGTGCCAATGCCTCCCTCTGTTTTATAAATACTTTCATGGTAACTGCTCTGAGGAGCTGCTTTCTCTGGTTACCAGACTTCATGAATTTAAGCAATCTACTAGGCTGGCATCGCACTCACACCATTCCACTTTCAAAAAATGTTAACTGTAGCCGTCTCTTCTACTCCAGTAGCTTCATGTCTTGCACCTCTCGCCTGTGAAACTCCCTCTCCTCTTCCTGTTTCTCTGATAGCTATAATCTCCAACTATTCAAATGTAATGTCAATCAATGTCTCCAGATGCCTTGATCTATCTCCTATCCTTCTCTTCATCCTTTCCTCTATCACTCTTATTTGCTCTAGCTCCAACTCTCTGTAATCCCTTGTGTGATAGTGGCTTCTCACTTTGCTTGGGGTGAAACGCTAAAAAAAAACAAAAAAAAAACAATCTTAACAATGTAAGATATACAGATGACACAGTGTTGATAGCAGACATAGGAAAGGAAACTACATGAACTCCTACAGAAGGTAGTGAAGGAAAGCAAGAAGAAAGGACTAAGCATCAATTGTAAGAAGATAGAATGCATGGTTGTTAGCAAAAAAAAAAAAACAAAAAAAAAAAAACAGCTCAACAGGCAAATTACAAACTGGAGATACCAAAATCAAGCAACTACAAAAATTTAAAGGAAGTGTTATAACAGAGGATGAAAAGTATAACGTCTGAAGGTGCATTGGGATAGAGAAAGATGCCTTCCAAAAGCTAAGCAAGGTATTAAGAACTAGAAAAAAAAAATTGTTAGAAACAAACATCTTCAGATGCCTTGATCTAATTTGCCGTCCTTCCCTTTATTCTTTATTCTCTCATGCCTCTTTACTCTTGCTCCCACTCTCTGTAACCCCTTTGCATGCTAGTGACACTCCCATCTTGCTTGGGGTGAAAAAAAAAAAAAGAAAAGAATACTGAACTGTTAGGTTAATATCAGTCCTCCTATATGGTAGAGAACACTGGACAATCATTTGGCAGATTCAAAAAGTGCATATTAGGAGGATATGCAGGATAGATAACTGCTGGTCCTTGAAGAGGTTAACAAGTTAGTAGTTCCTGGGAAGAAGCTGTTCAATTGGAACTTCTTTCTTACCAATGAAATACAAAGGTAATGAGGACGATTTGACTGCATGTCATGGCAGATATTAGCTGTAAAGATTTGAACTGGGAATGTAGTGTGACTGAAAATTTGCTATGCAATAGAGTAGCTATAGATTTGTCATATTTGGTCTGTAGGAAAGGGTTTGTGGGATGGAAAATAATTCATTGCCCACAAGGCCATGTAGAAGCTTTTGAACTCTGTCAAAGCTTCTTTTTTATAAGTCTTGTTAAATACATCTATAAGCTTAACTAGAAAGGAATGATTATATACTGAAGCTTACCATATTTTTCTGCTCATAAGACATATTTTTCCTATAAAATATCTCCAAAAACTATCCTGCATCCTATAAATTGAAGGTTGGTGACAGGAGTTATATGTTTGGGGTGAGTGTTCCCAGTTACATCTGTTTTTGAACCCAGTGTTTCAAATTTAAATTAAGTTTTTAGAGAAGCTGTTTATACATTTGGGATTATGAGACATTAGCAGAATTCTGAATGACTAAGAGAGGCTTTCTCTAGTGTTTGCAAATACTAACGTTGCTATAGAAACATGCTTCTCACAGTCCAAACAATGTTTTCATCACATGTTGAGTGGTGTTCATGGCTTTACTGGTAGTGTTTAAAAATTTAACCAAACTATAAACCAAAACTAATTTTATGAGAACATTACTCTTGGTAAACTTAGTCATTGTGATAAACTTGTCAAGATTACCAGTAATGAGGATTTCAAGCTATAACACCAGTATAAGTATTCAGCGGTATGGTAAGCAATATTGTATGTTTTAACATATGCATAAATCAAACTATAGTCAATCGTAGTAGCTTTGTGGCAAAGCAGTCAACCGTGCTTTATTCAAGTGAATTGAGATGCAGAAATATACTGGTCAACAGCCTACATCCAACTCTGACATATGACTCCAAGAAGTTGCATGGGCATTACGATGATCACACCCTGGTCAATGGCATCAACCTGTCAGCTGTATGAGGATAGTTACAAGGGTTTCCCAACTTGACCAGTGAAGGAAAAGACCTCTCCCCAATCCACCTGCACCATGTGGCCAGTCACCAGATTGAACATAGGAGCTGTGCCTCAGATGTCAATGGATTTACCAGTAGGTGGAGAAACTTCTGAGAAAAGGGACGGGGTAATGTCAACAAAAGGAACTGGCAAATCATTGCACTATTTTGACCTGAATGTCACCATGAAATACAAATGCAGCAGAAAAAGGGGGAGTGATGACCACAGTGGCACAAAATGTGCTAAACGAATAAACTGAAACTGAAATCAAATTTAACCTTATTTCTGTATCAAAATTTACATGTATATAATTTAAAATTCTTTTGCTAAGAAGGGTGTTCCACTCCAAAAACTTCTTCCCAAGAATTGCTACTTTATGGAACAGACTCTTGTGTGGATGCTTCTATGAACTCTACAAATTTAACCTCTTCAGGTTAACCATTCACATACCCTTGTAATCTTCACTGCCTATATCTATGTTTTTTTTTTCTTTTTACTGATAGTTTACTCAATTGTTACTCAAGCTAGAGGGGTTACTAAGTGAGATTGTAAGGTAAGGAGAAGTAAGAGAGTAGGATAGTCATTGGTTGACCCTGAGCTTAATAGAGACCAAGAGGGTAGTTGTTAAGGAAGCATACTCTTGGGAGCTTGTTCGACAATGTAACAGTTCTGGAGAAGAAACTGTCTCATAAAAGGAACATGAAGAAAATGGGGATGATTTGCCACTGTGAACGCAGCATGGTAGGTCTGAGTTTGTGGACTAAAGAATGTAACTTGTCTGAACATCTGTCATAGTAATCATCAAACCACATAATAATTATCAATGTGTATTTATTTATATATTTTCTGTCACATCTCTAGTGGGAATGAAGGTAAATCAACTTAAGTTAGTAAATTTATGCATGATTACTTCCCTTAGTCATTTTAATAATCTATACAAATAAAATGTTTATCAACATTTAAACAAAATTACTTCCCAAGCAAAATTTTTTAATCATTTAATTAATCAGTTCCTTTTCGCCTACATTTCTTTGATTGCAGTCTTATTTGTTCAAGCCTTTCTTGTTAGGCACTCAGATACTTTGTCTACTAAGTGATCATCTTGCTTCAACTTAGTTCTGAAATGTGCTTTGTGTCACCGTCTTTGTTGTTCTGTTGCCAATCTTTTCCATTTCATTATTAAACACATAAAGATGAAAAGATATTAAGCAAAAACTGATTTATATAATACCAGGAGTAAACAAGGGATCATAGATATCATTGAATATCTAATAAATATAGATATATATTATGCCTTTAAATTCCTTGAGGAAAATAAGGCTGCTAGATATCATTGCTGTTTCTATAACAAACCAGTTTTTAAGTGAGTAGATTTTTAGCCTACTGCACAACCCTCAACCTGGAGGATCAGGTTTTGAATTCAGAGTTGTCCTTCTCCTAGACCATTTGTCACACAAGGCTAAAGATTTTTTTCCTGCAGTAGGTTGCCATTTCTTTCTGAGGTAGGCCAGCTGCCATCCAAGACTATAGAACCCAGTATGTCCTGCTATTTACCCATAGCTGGAGGGAGAAGAGGATTCATACCTTTCAAAGGGTATTAGCATGTAAGTGAATGTAATGGATTCAACTTGAATTCAAACTCGGCTCTCCGATTCCTCAATCCAAGCTGCTATCCATTACCCCATCATTAGCATCACAAAGAGAAAAAATTAAGTTGGGTTAAGAAGTATACAAAATCTGATTTTTCTTTTTACCCATAGCTGGTGTGAGCAGTAGAGGATCGCAAAGGTATTAGAACGTAAGTGAATGTAATGGATTTGACTGGAATTCCTCAATCCGAGCCACTATCCATCACTCCACCATTCCTCCTACAATAAATATAAAGGGAATGGATTAATTAAACTGTTCATTGGCCTCTATTTTACTTGTAAATTCTTTATCTCTGTTTACTGAATCTCAATACATTGTTTCAAGAATTTTGTTTCATTGTATCTCACTATTAAAATTTCTGACAATCGACATCATTTTTCAGGGTGTGGGTACACTAGTAGAGATATAGTAGTGAAAGGCTGGTGAAGTTAATGGTTGCAGGGTGGAAAATAATTCATCACCCACAAGGCTGTGTAAGCATTTTTGAGCTCGGTCATAGTTGAACAGTGAGGATTGGTCAACATCACGCAAGATATCTTTTCAATTCATGTCATACACCTCATTCAGTAACCCTCTACCTTGTAGATTTCTCTGTGGAGTACAGAGCTACAGCCTCACCACACAACATGATGCAGTTGTGGTTTTTATAACAAGTAGGCTTTATGGGTTGGATTTTCTAGCCACTTGCCCAATTGGTTTTAAATCTATAGTTTTCATTTTTCTGGACTTGTTGCCATCCAAGAATAGAAAAACCAGTCTTCCCTGCTGTTAATCCATAGGTAGAGAGGGTTAGAAAATATGGATCCATACATTCCCCAGGGTATTTGTGTGATAGTAAATGCAACAGACTCAGCTAGAACTTGAACCTGGCATTCTGATTGCCCTTTCCATACCAATAACAACTATGCTATATGCACATTTGTACTGGCAAAAGATTCCACATTAAAAAAAGTAGTTTGTATTTGACTAAATTAGAGTTATTAAATCCATGTTAAAACTCAAAAACTGGAGTTAATTTAAAACAACATCTCAAGGCAAGATTTGCTGTAAATTCTCTCAGCCATTTTTTAGTCATTTTGGTTGTTATTTATCCATCTTAAAATTATTAAGAATGGAATAGAGTTTTTTTCCTTACTATTAATTTCTTTTTTTTATATATTCTGATATGTCTTATATTACATTTTTTGTCAGCCTAGCTTAATATATATATATTTTAAATGTATATATAAAAAATAATTTAACAAAAAATTTAGTTCTTAATGTTAAAAAATTAGAAAATTTTAATTTTCAAAAGTTCTGAATTGTTTTTGGCCATATTTGTTTTTATGGTTTGTCTTCCATTACAACTTGTTTTATATTTAGTTAAGTCACACATTTCACTGGATACATTATTGCATAAATAAATAAATGTTTTAGTAAATTCACTATAAAATCAGAGTTACCAGCTACTTTTTTTTCTAAATAGGATCCGGTTTCAGGTTTTACTTTGTTTCTTATTTTTCTTTAAAAACTACTAGCTTATCAAATTCCAACCAAATAAAGAAAAAATATTATTTTTATGATAAAAATTATTTTTCTTTCAGGTCCAGTTGTAGAAACCTACAATTAAAAGACATGGCAATTCATTAAAATAAAAAGGTGTGAATTTTCAATTGCCCTTTCTTTTAATACCATGACTCTTCAGGACTTAGAGAGCCAAGGTTCATGCCTGATTCCATTTTTTATTACCTGAGAATCCCATGCTTTATTCGGAAAGAGAGTGGAATGGTTTTCAATTGCCTAGTTGATAACTTTGAATTAAGGATTGTCCTTCTTGACTGGCTTGTTTCTCTTCCACACAACTGTATTTTTGTTGCGTCACACGTGACCTTGTGCCAAACTTATTTAATATCATGGTGAATCTCAAAAGAGCTCCTGTGTGTTTTTTGAAAGCTTGCACATATGGTAACTTTCTATACATTCAGGTGATCATGGCTCTCCACAACTTCCTATCCTTTGTTGCTCTTAGTAAAATTTTCTTTCTGCCATCCCTTCTTTTTTTTAAGCTTTTCACCCCAAGCAAGGCAGGAGAGCCACTAGCACGCAAGGGGTTATAGAGAGTGGGAGCAAGAGTAAAGATTCGTAATAGAGGAAAAGATGAAGAGAAAGACGGGAAATAGATCAAAGCATCTGGAGATGTCAATTGACATTGCATTTGAATAGTTGGAGATTATCACTATCAGGGAAGCAAGTAAGAGGAAGGGAGTTCCACAGACAGGAAGTGTGAGACATGAAGCTATTGGAGTAGAAGAGGTGGCTACATTTAACTGTTTCAACAGTGAAAGGGTGGAATTGAGAAGCCAACTTAGCAGCATGTTTCAATTCATGCAGTTTGGGAACTAGCAAAAGTAGCTCATTGGAGCAGTTACCATGAAAGTATATGTAGAAAAGACAGAAGGAAGCGATGACACATCTGTGAGAGAGCAACTGTAAATGAGATGCCAGTTCAGGGCCAATTGCATTGCATATCCATCTCTGGATTTTGTTGAGGAACTTTAAGACAAACAGTGGGGGCTTCAGGCAGCAGTATTCCATGCAAGGGTGAATGGTTGATTTATAGATTTGAAGGATGGACTCAGACAAGAAAAACTTTCTGGCACGACACAGAGAACCATCTTTCCTTGCGGTAGATGAAGCTATTGATTCAATGTATTTGTTCCATCTCAGGTCAGTGGACAGTGTGAGACCAAGCAATTGTAGAGAGGCGCTCTCGTAGAGTTGAACATCAGACATTCTGATGGGAGGCAGGGAGGGTTCTCTATGGTGGGTAAAAGAGAGCAGTTTTGTTTTTGAAGCATCCTGTTCTGCATATGGTAAATTTCTATACATTTGTATACATTCAAACATGGGTAATCATGGCTCTCCACAACTTCCTATTTTTTGTTGCTCTTAGTAAAATTTTCTTTGTACCATCCCTCTCATATCCTGTTCTGCTATCCATTTATACAATCTCATTAGTTAGATTATTCAGTTTTCTTATGTCTCTCTTGCATTCAATATGTCCAGTGAGTATCAAATTTTCCGAGCACTCTGTCCTCATTATATGTTTCCAAAATTTCAACAAACTCTTTCTCATTTTAAGTGTCCCTTTTGTTTTCATTTTTTGTTGCTAAGATGCTCCATCCATGGTATTCTCAGCATCCTTCTGTAGAATCACATCTCTGTTGCCTCAAGTCTCTTCTTCATCTGTGGTATGATCGTCCAGCATTCACTGCCAGACACTACAAACACAAGTTATTATTTATATTCAATTTATCGTCTTCATCTTTGTTGTCCTTATTACAACATTTCAACAGTTGATTCAAATAATATTCAGGGAATTTCAAACTGATATGGTTAGCATATTCTAAGTTCTGATGAGTGGGTTGGTTGGTTGGTTTTGTCTAGCGGCATATCAACACATCCATGGGTTATTTAATACTGAAATCTAGATATGCCTGCATAAATTGTGTCTCCTGCGCTGTAACTCTTTATCTTGATTGTCTTTTGGGCCTTGTACAGAATAAACACTACTGAAAAAAGTAAACGTATTCATTGCAAGGGGAGGGGTCATAGGAAAAGAGATCCAAAACTATCAAATGAGCATGTGTGAATGGATAGGGTTTAGGAGGAATATCAAAAAGATAAAATTTATTAAGAGCTATAAAGGACAAGAAATTGTGGAGAGCCATGATTGCCAATATCCTAAAGGGACATGGCACAAAGAAGTAGGAGCTTTTGTAAATAAATAGAAGTACAAGATTTAGGAGAGATAGCAAAAAGACAAAATTTACTAAGAGCTACAAAGGACAGGAAATTCTGGAGAGCCATGATCACCAATGTCTTGATGGGATATGGCATACAAAAGAAGGAGCTTTTGTAAATAAATGGCAGTACAGGGTTTAGGAGAGATAATAAAGAAACAAAATATACTAAGAGCTAGAAAGAACAGGAAATTCTGGAGAGCCATGATCGCCAACGTCTTGCAGGGATATGGCACACAGACGAAGAAGGAGCTTTTGTAAATAAATAGAAGTACAGTGTTTAGGAGAGATAGCAAAAAGACAAAATTTACTAAGATCTACAAAAGACAGGAAAGTGTGGAGAGCCATTATCGCCAATATCTTTAAAGGGTATGGCGTACAGAAGAAGGAGCTCTTGTAAATAAATGGCAGTACAAGGCTTAGGAGAGATAACAAGAAAACAAAATTTACTAAGTGCTTCAAAGGACAGGAAATTCTGGAGAGCCATGATCACCAACGTCTTCAAGGGACAAAGAAGATGAAGTAGAAGCTTTTGTAAATAAATGGTAGTACAGGGTTTAGGAGAGATAGCAAAAAGACAAAATTTATTAAGAGCTACAAAGGACAGGAAATTGTGAAAAAAGCCATGATTGCCAACGTCCTGAAGGGTCATGGCACATAGAAAAAGAAGTAGAAAGGATTTAATGATTAATAAAATTGTAATTATTCTAGTTTTCTGTCTTCATTATATTTTCAGAATATTTCAATCAGTTGCAATTTTTTCTCTCTTCACTTCTTCTTGTCATTTATTTTTAAAGAAAGAAAGAAAAGTCTTATATTATTTTTGTGAACACAGAGGGTGATTTTAAATATTTAATCAACTCTAGTTCTCCACGAAGACTGATTGGTCTTGGCCAAAGTTGAGCAAGAAATTCAAGTATTAACTCAGCTGATAGGCTGCTCGTGGCTGACAGAAAAGAAAAAAAACGATTTTCCCTCCTTCGCCAGTTTGTTAAATTGTAATTCAAAATTAAAATAGAGCCAAATCGTCCAACGGTGTCATCAGATATTGTAAAGGCTTCCAGGAAAATTCATAAAAAAGTTAAAACTTTAAATGAGAAAATAGAACAAGAAGTTACTATTAATCATCTTTGGCAGCAAAACTTGGAATGTTTTAACATTTTAACCTTAGTGATTTAGTTCTGTGAGCATAAATAGATATACATATGGATGTATATATATATATAGAGAGAGAGATACACACATACATAAACTATAAAGCACAGTAAATTTCACAGCCAAACCAACGTACCAAAATCTGACCAAATGATAAAAAATATTTTTTTGGATAGGGCTTTTCAGCTGCATATAAAACTTATCAGAAACCCCTTATTCATATTAATTATATATATATACAGACACACACACACACACACATATATATATATATATATTATATATATATATATTTATGTATATATATGTATGTATATATACACATATATATGTGTATGTATATATATATATGTATGTAAATATACATATATATATGCATTATATATGTATGTATGTAAATATATATATATATGTCTGTGTGTGTATGTAAATATATATGAATATATATATATATATCTATAAAAGGCAGGATGTGTGTGTGTGTGTGTGTGTGTGTGTGTGTGTGTGTGTGTAACGAATGCACGGCCACAATTTTTGATGGATTTGCATCAAAATTTACATGCACATGCTCCAAGTTAGCGAGAAGGCCAAGACTGACTTTGCATTTCCCAACTCCCATCGATAGTGGAAATAATCGATTTTTTCATGCTTCTATGGCAGTTTTCATGTAGTTTCCAGCCATTTTCTACTGGCCAGAGTGAGAGCCTATAGCTGGCTGCCATGAATAGGCAGGAAGATTCTATTGGCCAGTGTGAGAGCCAACAGCTGTCTGACACGAATGTTAACTAGTATGCTAGCATTCAAAAAAATCGATAGCTTCGTTCGCCACAAGTGGGAAAAATTTAAATCTGCATGGCACTTTACTCCAAGTGGCTCATTCGCTTGCTTAAACTCAACGTTGTTTCTGATTCTGCAGAACTGGGTTGGGTGTGAAAAAGTATTTGTTGTTAACATTCTTTTTTCATTTGGTTTTTCCAGTTACGTGTTCTTTTTTAAAGCTGATCGTTTTGTGTTCATTTTGTTTAGTTCTTTTTTTTAAGTAACAGATTTAATGTTTAGTATAGAGCTTAGAAAAAATTTGCAGTGTGAGATAGCCAAGAAGTAAGGCATGTAGCAACATCAGCACGGCAAAGGGCACTCCTTTAAAAAGGCAAGGAAGGGCAAAAATATTTTAAGTCAAGTGATAGAGATTGCTGTATGAGTCATACGTTTCTTGAATCAAGCACGGGCAACGCCTGCCCATGCTGCTAGTATATATATATATATATATATATATATATATATATATATATATATATACATATATATATATATATATATATATATATATATATATATATATATATATATATATATATATATATCATGATCACACATGGTGTTTCTTGGGCAAATAACCTGATGGAGCCCAACCCTCTTCAGGCTGGTTTTGAATTCAGAGTTACTTTCTCCTAGACCAGTTGGCATCCAAGGCTATAGAACCAAGTTTGTCCTGTTATTTACCCATGACTGGGGTGGGGGGGGGAAGAAGAGCATTCATACTTTTCTCAAGGGTATTAGCATGTAAATGAAAGTAATGGATCTGACTGGAATTTGAACTCAGATCTGTGATTCCTCAATTGAGTCACTATTCATTACTCCACTGTGCCTATACATTTTAATTTATTTTTTAAAACATTATTTTTAATGGATACTCATATTTGAGTAGATGTAAATAAATAAATAATAAATAAATAAATATACTATTTAATAATAAAAACAGTACATGTGCTCCGTCCTGGGTATGATGATAAACTACACCTGCGTCCTGGGTAAGACGATAAACTACGTCCAACAAAGCCTCTGATCAGGAGGTTTTGAGGAGTGTGGAACCACCTCTTAATTGCTGGTGTTCCCTGGTCTACCCTGACCCGGGGTGGTAGCACCTGTTAGGGTCACAGCTATGGGCAACTAGTTAACCCCCAAAACTGAGGTAAAAAGTATTATGAAAGTGTAAAAATAGATTTTAATACTAGAAATACTTTGTAAAAAAATTATTACCAGAAATAAATTTTTGAAGAAAAAAAACTATTACCAGCAATACGTTTTTGAAAGAGAATTATTACCAGCAAGACTTTTTTAAAATAATATTACCAGCTATAAATTTTTGAGGAAAAAAATATTACCAGAAATAGATTTTTACAAAACAAAAACATTACCTGGAAAAAAAAAGTTGTCGACATTAACTAACCCATTGAGGTTGATATGCTGTAAAACAAAACAAACAAACAAAACAGTACATGTACTCAAATATGAATATCTATTAAAAAATAGCATTTAAACAAATAAATTAAACATATATATAATAAATAAAAACAGAAATATGTGCCCCCTGGCAGGATTTGAACTTGCATGACCTATGGGAAACTGTCAATAGATTTGATACGCCTTGACCTCTCAATCACATGGGACCCCTGATCAAACAAAGCCCAAATAGTCCTCTTGAACATATATCTTATCTAATTCTTGAATACTATTTACATTATTCGGACTATTGTCTTCATCTTTGTTGCCATATTTATCACAACGTTTCGGCCATTGTATGCTCTGGCCTTCTTTAGGTGGTTGGAATGTCAAACTGAACCCTTTATTTCACTCACTGGGGTAGACTGTTCTAGTTCCATGTGCCATGTGTAATAGACGTCAGTTATCAGTTATCTCCTGTTAATTCCCCTCTCAAAATTCTCCACTGCCTTAACCAGGTATTGAACTCACACTCTTTGGGTCCTATCACTGGAACTAACTAACGCCTTTATCCACTGTGCCATGTGAGCGTACAATGACCAAAACGCTGTGATAAATATGGCAACAAAGATGAGGACAATAGTCCAAATAATCTAAATAGTGTACATAATACCTCATCTCAGAAATATAGACCAATTCTTGAAATATACAAATATGCTCTGTTTCATATCCTAATGTAAACAAAGACAATTTTTTTAGAAATGGATTAAATCTGACATATTTTTGTGTAAATAATATATATATATATATATATATATATATATATATATATATATATATATATATATATGAGTGTGTGTGTATGAATGTGGATATAGAGACTGTGTAGAAATTGGAATCAATATTTAGCAGTGAAACTTCAAACGTTTTAACCATTTTCACTGCTTTATATATATATTCAAACAAGTTTGATTAAAAACATTTTCTGTCGATTTAATTTTTTATTGAATTTTTCCAATTTTTTTAATGAATCACAATACTCAAAACTGCGATCAAAACTGTAGATAAACTGAAGTTCATATGTTATCCTTTCATTCAATATATTTGACCATCTCTGCCATTTTTAAGAACCAATATCGTGTTTGTGTGCTAGGCAGAATTACTTTTGTCTACGTACTGGAATTATTTGGAAATCTGAAATTTTGAAATAATCTCCAGTGATATTATATGTAATAGATATTAGGGACTAAGCAACACCAAAAAGAATCTAACCACATTATTCTATCTATATATAGAATTCTGTGACTTCTGTTAGTCCATCTGTCCGACAACCAACTGTCTGTCACACCCTCTAAAATAGCCAAATCTTGGAGAGAAGTGCAAACAAGTAAAGGCATACAAAGTACAGTTGATTTTACTAGGATGCATAAATGTGTATATATATATATATATATATATATATATATAAACCATCTATGTATCTGTCTATATTTCTGAGATGAGGTATTTTAACCATTATTTACACTATTCAGATTATTGTCCTCATTATTGTCATATTCATGATGTTTCAGCTGTTGTACGCTCTGGTCTTCTTCAGGTGAAATAGATCATTGTAATTTTGAACTGAACCCTTTATTTCATCTATCAGGGTAGATTGTTCTAATTCTACATGCCATGCCTCTTCTGGTAGTCTCAGTTTCAGGACACAGGGTCCAGTGGACAAATGCATTGGTTAAAGTAATCCAGTGACTTGACCCAAAGAGTTGTGAGTTCAATACCTGGTCACAACAGAGATGAACAAAAACTTGAAAAGTTGAGTTATTATAGGGGGATAACTGAAACTGAGATATCCAGAAAAGGCATGGCACATGGAACTAGAACAATCTGCACCAGTGAATGAAATAAAGTGTTCGGTTTCAAAATTCCAATGTATATCAGCTGAAGAAGGCTGGAGAATACAACAGCCGAAACGTGAATATGACAATGAGATGAGGACAGTAGTCAGAACAATGTAAATTGTATAAATAAACCGTGTATGTGTTGAATTTATTTCTTTTGAGAATGTACAAATTTTCAACCATAAGCTGTCATGTTATAAATTTATCAATGTGGGTTAGTTTAAAGAAAACTTAATTATGGCCAGAAGAAATAATTATTATTGCTAATAAAGAGGAAACTAATTCTTAATTAACGTTAATTAATTGATTCAGTTAGGGAAATCCCAAATTATAGATTGAGTGACAAGAGAAATCCTTTTTTGAGAAATGCATCGGAAATTAATATGCTCAAGAGAGGAAATATTTTCTTTATAATGAAACGAGTGATTGTGAGTTATGAAGGTTGAAAAATACAAGTAACTATTTTCCTGAAAGATGAAGACAAAAATAAAAGGGAAAATATAAGGTAAGAGAAAAATGCACCAATTTGCAGACTCAAGAAAATTACAAAGAATCAGGTGGGGTACAGGAGAAAACTAATGATAATCATTTAATATTAAAAAGAAATAATTCTGATATTTTTAGAAACTCAATTTGTTTATTATTTTTGGCATTCTTACACAAAAGTCATTTGGCAGTTGTCTCTGTAGACCAAAGTGACAGCAAGTCTTCCCAATCCTCCAGCACTCTCCTCAGTATTAAATATGATTTTCATAATGTTATGGTTTCAATCGTTTTAATTATTCTGATAATCCATATTCTTTCCATTCTGATAATCCATATTCTGATAATCCATATTCTTTCCATTCTTTTCTTATTTGTTATTTTAGTTTCTTTGGTTGATTTTGGAACATATCAGTTCCACTGGTTATTCAGTGTTGAAATGTTTTTTTTATTATTGTATTTGAGACTAAGCTTGCTTAAACTCAACGTTGATTCTGATTCTGCAGAACAGGGTTGGGTGTGAAAATGTATTTGTTGTTAACATTCTTTTTTTCATTCGGTTTTTCCAGTTATGAGTCCTTTTTTTAAAGCTGATCGTTTTGTGTTCATTTTGTTTAGTTCTTTTTTCATAACAGATTTAATGTTTAGTATAGAGCTTAGAAAAAATTTGCAGTGTGAGATAGGCAAGAAGTAAGGCATATAGCAACATCAGCACGGCAAAGGGCACTCCTTTAAAGGCAAGGAAAGGCAAAAATATTTTAAGTCAAGTGATAGTGATTGCTGTATAAGTCATATGATTTTTGAATCAAGAACGGGCAATGCCTGCCCATGCTGCTAGTATATATATATATAGATAGATAGATAAATGTATGTATATACATATATGTATATATATATATATATATATATATATATATATATATATATATATATATATATATATGGTGTGTGTGTGTATATATATATATATGTATGCATATATCTATATATATATATATATATATATAGATACACCTAGTGAGCCAGACAAACCTACCTAGGTTTCACCTAAACGGATCGTCAGGTAGGTTTGTCTGGCTCACTAAATGTATCTAGGTCTGCTCTACAGTTGTATTGAGCTCTTTTTGTTAGTTAGTTGTTACTCGTATCGGGTTTTTTCTTTGGGCTTCAGACCTGCATCTGTGCGATTTTTTTTGTCGGCAGAAGTTCATGTTTGTAGCTCTTTCTTTTTTAAAACCTTTTTCCTCGAGATTGATTTGATTAGCAAATCAAAAATTCAAGGGTTTTTCAACAACGAGTCTAGTTATCTCTATTTATATATATATATATATATATATATATATATATATATATATATATATATATATATCATGATCACAAATGGTGTTTCTTGGGCACAATAGCCTGATGGAGCCCAACCCTCTCCAGGCTGGTTTTGAATTCAGAGTTACTTTCTCCGAGGCCAGTTGACATCCAAGGCTATAGAACCAAGTCTGTCCTGTTATTTACCCATAACTGGGGGGAGAAGAAAAGGATTCATACTTTTTCCAAGGGTATTAGCATGTAAATGAATGTAATGGATCTGACTGGAATTTGAACTCAGTATTAAATATGATTTTCATAATGTTATGGTTTCAATTGTTTTATTATTCTGATAATCCATATTCTTTCCATTTTGATAATCCATATTCTTTCCATTCTTTTCTTATTTGTTATTTTAATTTCTTTGGTTGATTTTGGAACATGTCAGTTCCACTGGTTATTCAGTGTTGAAATGTTTTTTTTATTATTGTATTTGAGACTAAGCTTTTAGTGGATTTGGGGATAGATAAATATAAAATGTTTATATGTAAGTCTACAATTATTTAATTCAGGAAGAGGGAAAAAATTGGTTACTTATATCTGTGTCTATATACAATTAAATAGGTAAATATATTTGTGGTTTATATTTGAGTCTATAAGACTTGTTTCAAGGATAGATAAATCTTGATTGCATGTACAGGGTGAGGAACAAAATCTACAATATTTTGAGACAGGAATTAAAAGACCTTAAATGACCAATGAGTTTATTGAAACTTGAAGGAATTTAGTTTCCACAAAAAATTTACATACTAGAAACTATTTTTATTCTCTGTGTCCTCCTTTTTTCTCAATAACTGTTTCCACACGCCCCCTGAAACTTGCGCATGTTTTCATAATAAAGTTGGGAGATAATTTCTTCTACTCTTCCCTGGTAGCATTTTTAAGAGAGTCCACATTGCTGAATGATGTTCTGTTGGTAGCATATTCTAAAATGCTCCAAACAGCAGAATCCATAGGGTTCAGATCTGGGCTAGAGGGCAGCCATAAACTTGATTCCCAAAAATTACCAAAGATGGATTTGCAGAAAACTTGTATTTTTCTAGCTGTGTGGGCCGGAGCACCATCCTGTGTCCATAAATAATTTCCATCGGGGTAGTTGGCTTTAAGCCATGGCAATATATTGTATCTTAGAGTCTTGTAATAAGTATCAGCATTGATTTTATCACCAGGTTTGTAGAATTTTATAGGCATCATTTTTCCATCGGAAGCCACAACACCAACAGCCATAACTTGAGCAGGTTATTTTGTTCTGAATGTTTCCTTACACTCAGCTTCCGACTTTGCAATATATCTGTCATTTCTGCGGTTTTGAACAGTATCAACAGTGAAGATCTTCTCATCTGAAAAGATCATCACAATGGAGGATTTTTTCTTGAGCCATGTGATAATTTTCTTGTTCCTTGCCAATCTCTTTTTCTTCATGGCTGTTGTTAACAAATGTCTTGGTGTTCTTGTATAAAATTTTAACTTCAAATCAAATTTTACTGCATTTCTGATAGTCTTGCTGTTTACTTCAAGTTCAACTGCCATTTTTCTCATGGATCCTTTAGGATTTTAGATCTCAGAATTTTGATAAATCTTTTAGTACGTTTTTTTATTACTTCCTCCACTTCCTGACTTTCTCTTAATAGTTTCCCGCATAATCATCCTCTTCTTTACATTATAAACAGTCTTTAGGTACACTCCAATTAATTCTAGAAATCCCCTTTGCAGTAACAAGTGCATTTAGCAAATCACAGATTCCTTCACATTTGCTTTTTCCTGATTATTCATATGGGTAAAGGTTTCTGAAAAGATATAAATAATAATAATATTAAATATGATTGTGGCATCAATATATGGTAGGTTTAAAAAAAATGGCGTACTACTTGCTGAGAAAAAGCAACTAAACTTTCTTTGTGAATTTTGCTTCCGCACCCTGTATATGAGTCTATAAGACTTGTTTCAAGGATAGATAAATCTTCATTGCATGTATGTGAGTCTGTGCACATTTACTTTCTTTACGGTTAGGTAAATATTGGTTATTTATATTTCAATCTATATACATTAAATTGGGGTTTACAGCCACATTACATTGGAACACTGTTTCTCATACAATTACAAAAGTTAAGCAACAGTGAGCCTGGTCAGTACCTAGATGGGTGACCATTTGGGAATACCAGGTGCTGTAAGCTTGGATGTGCATGTGGTGTAATGGATTATGACTTGGAATTGTAAATCGAAGAACAGGGTTCCAATTCCCATTGGATTTGTTATATTCACTTACGTGCAAATACACATGGAAAAGGTATGAATTCACCTCTTCTCTCCCTAGCTATGGGTTAATTAGTAAGACTTGTATCACTAAATTATTACTATCTAGTCTTACAATCTAAAAATATTTTCTGGCTTTAAATAAGGGTCGATAAACTGTAAACTATGAATGAATGAATCAATTGATTTGGGGATAGATGAATATTTGTGGTTTATATTTGAGTCTTTGTCTCCCTAATCTTTATTTTTTGATTGCTTTATTTTGTTTTGTTGATCTGTCAAAACTTCAATTGAAGTCCCATAGTTCTTGGTATTGCAAATGTCACAACTATTATGAGACAGGGATTCTTGGTTGATCTCAAAACTTCAATTGTAATATGACCCAGTTGGTAAATACATCTGTCCAACTATTTCTTGGATAATATTTCAACTGTTATTTGTCTTGTTGATCTGTCAAAACTTCAATTGTAAATATCCCACAATAGTTGGTACATTTATTAGGAAATCTGCTTGAAATGACAACTATTATGGGATAATATTTCAACTTGTTATTTTGTCTTGTTGATCTGGAAAAACTTCAATTGTAATATGACTTTTTGTCCCATAATAGTTGGTACATTTAGTGTATGAAATCTGCTTGCAAATGTCACAACTATTATGAGACAGGATAATATTTCAACTTGTTATTTTGTCTTGTTGATCTGGAAAAACTTCAATTGTAATATGACTTTTGTCCCATAATAGTTGGTACATTTAGTGTATGAAATCTGCTTGCAAATGTCACAACTATTATGAGACGAGATAATATTTCAACTTGTTATTTTGTCTTGTTGATCTGGAAAAACTTCAATTGTAATATGACTTTTGTCCCATAATAGTTGGTACATTTAGTGTATGAAATCTGCTTGCAAATGTCACAACTATTATGAGACAGGGATAATATTTCAACTTGTTATTTTGTCTTGTTGATCTGGAAAACTTCAATTGTAATATGACTTTTGTCCCATAATAGTTGGTACATTTAGTGTATGAAATCTGCTTGCAAATGTCACAACTATTATGAGACAATATTTCAACTTAGGTTGATAATATTTCAACTTGTTATTTTGGTACATTTAGTGTATGAAATCTGGAAAACACTTCAAATTTTCAACTTGTTATTTTGTCTTGTTGATCTGGAAAAAAGTTTGTCCCATAATAGTTGGTAAATTTAGTGTATGAAATCTGCTTGCAAATGTCACAACTATTATGAGACAGGATAATATTCAACTTGTTATTTTGTCTTGTTGATCTGTCAAAACTTCAATTGTAATATGACTTTTGTCCCATAATAGTTGGTACATTTAGTGTATGAAATCTGCTTGTCAAATGTCACAACTATTTTGTCTTGTTGACAGGAATATGACTTTTGTCCCATAATATTGGTACAACTTGTTATTTTGTCTTGTTGATCTGGGAAAACTTCAATTGTAATATGACTTTTGTCCCATAATAGTTGGTACATTTAGTGTATGAAATCTGCTTGCAAATGTCACAACTATTATGAGACAGGGATAATATTTCAACTTGTTATTTTGTCTTGTTGATCTGGAAAACTTCAATTGTAATATGACTTTTGTCCCATAATAGTTGGTACATTTAGTGTATGAAATCTGCTTGCAAATGTCACAACTATTATGAGACAGGGATAATATTTCAACTTGTTATTTTGTCTTGTTGATCTGGAAAACTTCAATTGTAATATGACTTTTGTCCCATAATAGTTGGTACATTTAGTGTATGAAATCTGCTTGCAAATGTCACAACTATTATGAGACAGGGATAATATTTCAACTTGTTATTTTGTCTTGTTGATCTGGAAAAACTTCAATTGTAATATGACTTTTGTCCCATAATAGTTGGTACATTTAGTGTATGAAATCTGCTTGCAAATGTCACAACTATTATGAGACAGGGATAATATTTCAACTTGTTATTTTGTCTTGTTGATCTGTCAAAACTTCAATTTAATATGACTTTTGACCCATTTGTCCCATAATAGTTGTCACAACTATTTAGTGTAGATGAAATCTTGTTATTTTGTCTTGTTGATCTGGACAACTTTTGTTATGAGACGAAAGGGATAATATTTCAACTTGTTATTTTGTCTTGTTGATCTGTCAAAACTTCAATTGTAATATGACTTTTGTCCCATAATAGTTGGTACATTTAGTGTATGAAATCTGCTTTGCAAATGTCACAACTATTATGAGACAGGGATAATATTTCAACTTGTTATTTTGTCTTGTTGATCTGTCAAAACTTCAATTGTAATATGACTTTTGTCCCATAATAGTTGGTACATTTAGTGTATGAAATCTGCTTGCAAATGTCACAACTATTATGAGACAGGATAATATTTCAACTTGTTTGATTTTGTCTTTTTGTCCCATAATATCTGTCAAAACTTCAATTGTAATATTTCAACTTTTGTCCCAAAATAGTTGGTACATTTAATAGTTGGTACAATTAGTGTATGAAAATGCATGTCACAACTATTATGAGACAATAATATTTCAACTTGTTATTTTGTCTTGTTGATCTGTCAAAAATTGTAATATGACTTTTGTCCCATAATAGTTGGTACATTTAGTGAGGAAATCTGCTTGCAAATGTCACAACTATTATGAGACAGGGATAATATTTCAACTTGTTATTTTGTCTTGTTGATCTGTCAAAACTTCAATTGTAATATGACTTTTGTCCCATAATAGTTGGTACATTTAGTGTAGGAAATCTGCTTGCAAATGTCACAACTATTATGAGACAGGGATAATATTTCAACTTGTTATTTTGTCTTGTTGATCTGTCAAAACTTTTTGTCCATATTGTAATTTAGTGATGAAATTTGTCCCATAATGAGTTGGTACATTTATTTTGTCTTGTTGATCTGAAAAACTGTAATATGACTTTTGTCCCAAATGTTGGTACATTTAGTGTAGGAAATCTGCATGCAAATGTCACAACTATTATGAGACAGGGATAATATTTCAACTTGTTATTTTGTCTTGTTGATCTGTCAAAACTTCAATTGTAATATGACTTTTTTGTCCCATAATAGTTGGTACATTTAGTGTAAATGAAATTTATGAAGACGAGATTGCAAATGTCACAAAAACTATTATGAGACAGGGATAATATTTCAACAACTTTATTTTGTCTTGTTGATCTGTCAAAAACTTCAATTGTAATATGACTTTTGTCCCATAATAGTTGGTACATTTAGTGTATGAAATCTGCTTGCAAATGTCACAACTATTATGAGACAGGGATAATATTTCAACTTGTTATTTTGTCTTGTTGATCTGTCAAAACTTCAATTGTAATATGACTTTTGTCCCATAATAGTTGGTACATTTAGTGTATGAAATCTGCTTGCAAATGTCACAACTATTATGAGACAGGGATAATATTTTGATCTGTCAACTTGTTATTTTGTCTTGTTGATCTGTCAAAACTTCAATTGTAATATGACATTTGTCCCATAATAGTTGGTACATTTAAGGTAGGAAATCTGCTTGCAAATGTCACAACTATTATGAGACAGGGATAATATTTCAACTTGTTATTTTGTCTTGTTGATCTGTCAAAACTTCAATTGTAATATGACTTTTGTCCCATAATAGTTGGTACATTTAGTGTATGAAATCTGCTTGCAAATGTCACAACTATTATGAGACAGGGATAATATTTCAACTTGTTATTTTGTCTTGTTGATCTGTCAAAACTTCAATTGTAATATGACTTTTGTCCCATAATAGTTGGTACATTTAGTGTATGAAATCTGCTTGCAAATGTCACAACTATTATGAGACAGGGATAATATTTCAACTTGTTATTTTGTCTTGTTGATCTGGAAAAACTTCAATTGTAATATGACTTTTGTCCCATAATAGTTGGTACATTTAGTGTAGGAAATCTGCATGCAAATGTCACAACTATTATGAGACAGGGATAATATTTCAACTTGTTATTTTGTCTTGTTGATCTGTCAAAACTTCAATTGTAATATGACTTTTGTCCCATAATAGTTGGTACATTTAGTGTAGGAAATCTGCTTGCAAATGTCACAACTATTATGAGACAGGGATAATATTTCAACTTGTTATTTTGTCTTGTTGATCTGTCAAAACTTCAATTGTAATATGACTTTTGTCCCATAATAGTTGGTACATTTAGTGTAGGAAATCTGCTTGCAAATGTCACAACTATTATGAGACAGGGATAATATTTCAACTTGTTATTTTGTCTTGTTGATCTGGAAAAACTTCAATTGTAATATGACATTTTGTCCCAAATAATAGTTGGTACATTTTATTTTGTCTTGTATCTGTCAAATTCAATTGTAATATGACTTTTGTCCCATAATGTTGGTACATTTAGTGTAGGAAATCTGCTATTATGTCACAGGGATAATATTTCAACTTGTTATTTTGTCTTGTTGATCTGGAAAACTTCAATTGTAATATGACTTTTGTCCCATAATAGTTGGTACATTTAGTGTATGAAATCTGCTAAATTTATTATGAGACAGGGATAATTCTTTGTTATTTTGTCTTGATCTGTCAAAACTTCAATTGTAATATGACTTTTGTCCCATAATAGTTGGTACATTTAGTGTATGAAATCTGCTTGCAAATGTCTTGTTGATCAAAACTATTATGAGACAGGGATAATATTTCAACTTGTTATTTTGTCTTGTTGATCTGTCAAAACTTCAATTGTAATATGACTTTTGTCCCATAATAGTTGGTACATTTAGTGTAGGAAATCTGCATGCAAATGTCACAACTATTATGAGACAGGGATAATATTTCAACTTGTTATTTTGTCTTGTTGATCTGTCAAAACTTCAATTGTAATATGACTTTTGTCCCATAATAGTTGGTACATTTAGTGTATGAAATCTGCTTGCAAATGTCACAACTATTATGAGACAGGATAATATTTCAACTTGTTATTTTGTCTTGTTGATCTGTCAAAACTTCAATTGTAATATGACTTTGTCCCATAATTTTTTTTGTCCCATTTTAGTGTAGGAAATCTGCTTGCAAATGTCACAACTATTATGAGACAGGGATAATATTTCAACTTGTTATTTTGTCTTGTTGATCTGTCAAAACTTCAATTGTAATATGACTTTTGTCCCATAATAGTTGGTACATTTAGTGTATGAAATCTGCTTGCAAATGTCACAACTATTATGAGACAGGGATAATATTTCAAATCTTTATTTGTTATTTTGTCTTGTTGATCTGTCAAAACTTCAATTGTAATATGACTTTTGTCCCATAATAGTTGGTACATTTAGTGTATGAAATCTGCTTGCAAATGTCACAACTATTATGAGACAGGGATAATATTTCAATATCTTGTTGATCTGTCAAAACTTCAATTGTAATATGACTTTTGTCCCATAATGTTGGTACATTTAGTGTATCTGTCAAAATTATGAGACAGGATAATATTTCAACTTGTTATTTTGTCTTGTTGATCTGTCAAAACTAATTGACTTTTGTCCCATAATCGTTGGTACATTTAGTGTAGGAAATCTGCTTGCAAATGTCACAACTATTATGAGACAGGATAATATTTCAACTTGTTATTTTGTCTTGTTGATCTGTCAAAACTTCAATTGTAATATGACTTTTGTCCCATAATAGTTGGTACATTTAGTGTAGGAAATCTGCTTGCAAAATTATGACAACTATTATGAGACAGGGATAATATTTCAACTTGTTATTTTGTCTTGTTGATCTGTCAAAACTTCAATTGTAATATGACTTTTGTCCCATAATAGTTGGTACATTTAGTGTAGGAAATCTGCTTGCAAATGTCACAACTATTATGAGACAGGGATAATATTTCAACTTTTATTTTGTCTTGTTGATCTGTCAAAACTTCAATTGTAATATGACTTTTGTCCCATAATAGTTGGTACATTTAGTGTATGAAATCTGCTTGCAAATGTCACAACTATTATGAGACAGGGATAATATTTCAACTTGTTATTTTTGTCTTGTTGATCTGGAAAAACTTCAATTGTATCACATTTTGTCCCATAATAGTTGGTACATTTAGTGTATGGAAATTGCATGCAAATGTCACAACTATTATGAGACAGGGATAATATTTCAACTTGTTATTTTGTCTTGTTGATCTGTCAAAAACTTCAATTGTAATATGACTTTTGTCCCATAATAGTTGGTACATTTAGTGTAGGAAATCTGCATGCAAATGTCACAACTATTATGAGACAGGGATAATATTTCAACTTGTTATTTTGTCTTGTTGATCTGTCAAAACTTCAATTGTAATATGACTTTGTCCATAATAGTTGGTACATTTAGTGTAGGAAATCTGCTTGCAAATGTCAAACTATTATGAGACAGGGATAATATTTTCAACTTGTTATTTTGTCTTGTTGATCTGTCAAAAACTTCAATTGTATTGGCGACTTTTGTCCCATAATAATTGGTACATTTAGTGTAGAAATCTTAACTTTGCCAAATGTCACAACTATTATGAGACAGGGATAATATTTCAACTTGTTATTTTGTCTTGTTGATCTGTCAAAACTTCAATTGTAATATGACTTTTGTCCATAATAGTTGGTACATTTAGTGTATGAAATCTGCTTGCAAATGTCACAACTATTATGAGACAGGGATAATATTTCAACTTGTTATTTTGTCTTGTTGATCTGTCAAAACTTCAATTGTAATGTGACTTTTGTCCCATAATAGTTGGTACATTTAGTGTATGAAATCTGCATGCAAATGTCATTATGAGACTATTATGAGACAGGGATAATATTTCAACTTGTTATTTTGTCTTGTTGATCTGTCAAAACTTCAATTGTAATATGACTTTTGTCCCTTAATCGTTGTCAAATTTTCAATTGTAATATGAACATCTGCTTGTACATTTTAATGTCCAACTTTATGAGACAGGGATAATATTTCAACTTGTTATTTTGTCTTGTTGAAAAAACTTCAATTTAATATGACTTTTGTCCCATAATTTGTAAAATGTTGCAACAACTATTATGAGACAGGGATAATATTTCAACTTATTTTTGTCAACTTCAATTGTTATTTGTCCCATAATGTTGGCCCTTTAGTGTATGAAATCTGTTTGCAAATGTCACATATTATGAGACAGGGATAATATTTCAACTTGTTATTTTGTCTTGTTGATCTGGAAAACTTCAATTGTCCTTTTGTCCCATAATAGTTGGTACATTTAGTGTATAAAAATCTGCTTGCAAATGTCACAACTATTATGAGACAGGGATAATATTTCAACTTGTTATTTTGTCTTGTTGATCTGTCAAAACTTCAATTGTAATATGACTTTGTCCCATAATAGTTGGTACATTTAGTGTATGAAATCTGCTTTGCAAATGTCACAACTATTATGAGACAGGGAATAATATTTTGTCTTGTTGAAAAAACTTATTATTTTTGTCTTTGTTGATCTGGAAAATGAGACTAATATTTCAATTGTAATTGTCTTGTTGATCTGAAACTTCATTTGTCCCATAATAGTTGGTACATTTAGTGTATGAAATCTGCTTGCAAATGTCACAACTATTATGAGACAGGGATAATATTTCAATATTTTGTCAAAAACTTGTTATTTTTTGTCCCATAATTTGGTACATTTAGGAAATTGGTATCTATCAAAACTTGTTGATCTTCAATTGGGATAATATGACTTTTGTCCCATTTGTTAATTGTCCATAATTTAGTGTGTATAAATTGTTTGCAAATGTCAAACTATTATGAGACAGGGATAATATTTCAACTTGTTATTTTGTCTTGTTGATCTGCAAAACTTCAAAATATGACTTTGTCCCATAATAGTTGGTACATTTAGTGTATGAAATCTGCTTAGAAAATTCAGGGATAAATATTTCAACTTGTTATTTTGTCTTGTTGATCTGGAAAAAACTTCAATTGTAATATGACTTTTGTCCCATAATAGTTGGTACATTTAGTGTAGGAAATCTGCGTGCAAATGTCACAACTATTATGAGACAGGGATAATATTTCAACTTGTTATTTTGTCTTGTTGATCTGTCAAACTTCAATTGTAATACTTTTGTCCCATAATAGTTGGTACATTTAGTGTATGAAATCTGTTTGCAAAACACAACTATTATGAGACAGGATAATATTTCAACTTGTTATTTGTCTTGTTGATCTGTCAAAAATCTCAATTGTAATATGACTTTTTGTCCCATAATAGTTGGTAGTTATTTAGTGTATGAAATCTGCTTGCAAATGTCACAACTATTATGAGACAGGGATAATATTTCAACTTGTTATTTTGTCTTGTTGATCTGGAAAACTTCAAAACTTCAATTGTAATATGACTTTTGTCCCATAATAGTTGGTACATTTAGTGTATGAAATCTGTTGGTCTGTCACAACTATTATGAGACAGGATAATATTTCAACTTGTTATTTTGTCTTGTTGATCTGTCAAAACTTTTGTCAAACAGTTGTAAAATATGACTTTTATTTCAACTTATTATTTTGTCTTGTTGATCTGTCCCAATTGTAATAGTTGGGTACATTTAGTGTATGAAATCTGAAGTGAGACAAATTCACAACTATTATGAATAGACAGGGATTTAATATTTCAACATGTTATTTTGTCTTGTTGATCTGGAAAACTTCAATTGTATTATGACTTTTGTCCCATAATAGTTGGTACATTTAGTGTAGGAAATCTGCATGCAAATGTCACAACTATTATGAGACAGGGATAATATTTCAACTTGTTATTTTGTCTTGTTGATCTGGAAAAACTTCAATTGTAATATGACTTTTGTCCCATAATAGTTGGTACATTTAGTGTATGAAATCTGCTTGCAAATGTCACAACTATTATGAGACAGGATAATATTTCAACTTGTTATTTTGTGTCAAAATTGTAATATGATCTGTCAAAACTTCAATTGAGACAGGGACAATATTTCAACTTTGATTTGTCTTGCTTTCTGTCCCACCTAATTGTAATATGACTTTGTCCCATAATAGTTGGTACATTTAGTGTATGAAATTGCTTGTAAAATGTCACAACTATTATGAGACAGGGATAATATTTCAACTTGTTATTTTGTCTTGGTTGATTGAAAACTCTTGTCCATAATAGCGGTACATTTATTATGTAAAATTCTTGCAATTGAGAGACAGGGAATATTTCAACTTGTTATTTTGTCTTGTTGATTTTTGTCCCATAATAGTTGGTACATTTAGTGTATGAAATCTGCATGCAAAATGTCACAACTATTATGAGACAGGGATAATATTTCAACTTGTTATTTTGTCTTGTTGATCTGGAAAACTTCAATTGTAATTTGTCCCATAATAGTTGGTACATTTAGTGTAGGAAATTTGTTGCAAAAATGTCACAACTATTATGAGACAGGGAATATTTCAACTTGTTATTTGTCTTGTTGATCTGTCAATTGTAATATGACTTTTGTCCAAATAGTTGGTAAATTTAGTGTTGAAATTGCTTGCATAAACTATTATGAGATGGGATAATATTTTTTGTTATTTTGTCTTGTTGATCTGGAAAAAACTGAAATAATAGTTGGTACATTTAGTGTAGGAAATCAAATGTCACAACTATTATGAGACAGGGATAATATTTCAACTTGTTATTTTGTCTTGTTGATCTGTCAAAACTTCAATTGTAATATGACTTTTGTCCCATAATAGTTGGTACATTTAGTGTATGAAATCTGCTTGCAAATGTCACAACTATTATGAGACAGGGATAATATTTCAACTTGTTATTTTGTCTTGTTGATCTGTCAAAACTTCAATTGTAATATGACCCATTTTGTCCCATAATCGTTGGTACATTTAGTGTTGATGAAATCTGCTTGCAAATGTCACAACTATTATGAGACAGGGATAATATTTCAACTTGTTATTTTGTCTTGTTGATCTGGAAAAACTTCAATTGTAATATGACTTTTGTCCCATAATAGTTGGTACATTTAGTGTATGAAATCTGCTTACAAAATTCACAACTATTATGAGACAGGGATAATATTTCAACTTTTATTTTGTCTTGTTGATCTGGAAAAACTTCAATTGTAATTTTGTCTTGTTGATGAAAACTTCAATTTGAGATTTTGGTCCCATAATAGTTGGTACATTTAGTGTAGGAAATCTGCATGCAAATGTCACAACTATTATGAGACAGGGATAATATTTCAACTTGTTATTTTGTCTTCTTGATCTGGAAAAACTTCAATTGTAATATGACTTTTGTCCCATAATAGTTGGTACATTTAGTGTATGAAATCTGCTTGCAAATGTCACAACTATTATGAGACAGGGATAATATTTCAACTTGTTATTGTGTCTTGTTGATCTGTCAAAACTTCCAATTGTAATATGACTTTTGTCCCATAATAGTTGGTACATTTAGTGTATGAAATCTGCTTGCAAATTCAAACTATTATGAGACAGGGATAATATTTCAACTTGTTATTTTGTCTTGTTGATCTGGAAAAACTTCCAATTGTAATATGACTTTGTCCCTGCTTGCAAATAAATTCTTTTAGTGTAGGGAAAACTGCATACAAATATTACGCTAACTATTATGAGATGAGGATAATATTTCAACTTGTTATTTTGTCTTGTTGATCTGGAAAACTTCAATTGTAATGACTTTTGTCCCATAATAGTTGGTACATTTAGTGTAGGAAATCTGCTTGCAAATGTCACATTTGTCCCATAATAGGTGTTACATTTCATGTAGGAATAATGTATGCAAATGTAACAAATATTATGGGACAGAGGCAATAGAAAATACTTTGTCCCATAATAGGTGTTACATTTCATGTAGGAATAATGTATGCAAATGTAACAAATATTATGGGACAGAGGCAGTAGAAAATACTTTGTCCCATAATAGGTGTTACATTTCATGTAGGAATAATGTATGCAAATGTAACAATTATTATGGGACAGAGCAGTAGAAAATACTTTGTCCCATAATAGGTGTTACATTTCATGTAAAAATAATAATGTATGCAAATGTAACAAATTATTATGGGACAGAGGCAGTAGAAAATACTTTGTCCCATAATAGGTGTTACATTTCATGTAGGAATAATGTATGCAAATGTAACAATTATTATGGGACAGAGGCAGTAGAAAATACTTTGTCCCATAATAGGTGTTACATTTCATGTAGGAATAATGTATGCAAATGTAACAATTATTATGGGACAGAGGCAGTAGAAAATACTTTGTCCCATAATAGGTGTTACATTTCATGTAGGAAATAATGTATGCAAATGTAACAATTATTATGGGACAGAGGCAATAGAAAATACTTTGTCCCATAATAGTTGTTACATTTCATGTAAAATTATGCAAATGTCACAATATTATGGGACAGAGGAAAAATACTTTGTCCCTTAATATTTTGTTTTTTTTGATCTGGAAAAATGTCAAATGTCAATATTTTGTCCCATAACAGTTAAATGTAAAAATTTGTGTAAATCTTATCTTAGTATCCCATTAAAATTCACATACAATCACTGAAGTTAAGCAACATCGAGCCTAGATGAGTAACCACTTGAGAATGCAAATGCTGTAAGCTTGAATGTGCAGGTGGTGCAATGGACAATGGTTAAATTGTTAATTGAGAGCCAAGTTCTAATTCAGTCAGGTTTAAATTTATATTCACTTATGTGCAAATACCCTTGGGAAAAGTATTAATCCACCTCTTCTCTCAAGATATAGGTTATTTAGGAGGACATATCAATAAATCATTATTATCACCATAAAATTCTTCTGCCTACAAAGGGTTGATAAGCCATAAAAATGAATTAATTGATCTTGCCCCATATTAGTTGTTACATATAGTATATGAAATGTGTATTCAAATGTAACAACCATTTTTTTTTTTGGTGGCATTTCTAAATCTCACCTATTACAGGGCTCGAGAGGCACACCTCAAGGTAGAGGGTAGTGGTGATGGGTGTGTATATGGAAGAAGAATGTGGTAGAAAATGGGAAATTATGAGAATAAGGAATAATGATTGATTGACCTTTGACCAAGATTAAAGCATTCAGGGAATTTTTCATGCAGGAATCTGTCCCACAAAATGTCAGTTCTTTAGAAAAGCTGTCTGAGAAGAACTTGCTTCTTATGCGACATGGGTAGTGGAATGTTCTGTCCCATAATAGTTGATGCATTTTAGGTATATAATGCATGTGCACATGTATCAACCATTATGGGACACATGAAAAACTTCAAAATACTCCATCCCATAATAGGTATATACATTTAGTATAGGAAGTAAATTAAATGTAACTACAATTATAAGACTGTGGTAAATAGTAAATAAAGTTTATATTTGAAGAACAAGAACACAAGAAATGAATACAATATGGGAACCAGTAATAAGGAGTGCCAGAGAAAAGCAATAATAACAACAAAAATTGCAATATGAGCACTGGTAAAAATGATGGCTGAAGACATTTATATGTTTATAATACCCAGAAATTCATACACAGATGTCCTCAAGGACACATGGCACAGTGGATAAAGGTGTTAGTTAGATCCAGTGACAGGACCCAAAGAGTTCAATACCGGCTAAGGCAGTGGAGAACTTTCAGAGATGAATTAACAGGAGATAACTGATAACTGACATCCATTTCACTCACTGGGGTAGACTGTTCTAGTTCCATTGCCATGCCATAATTTGGCACGTGGAACTAAACTGTCAATCTTATGACCAGTGAATTAAAGGGTTCAGTTTACATTATTCGGACTTTTGTCCTCATCTTTGTCACCATATTTATTACAATTTTTCGGCCGTTTAATACGCTCTGGCCTTCTTCAGGTGGTTGGAATGACAAAGTGAACCCTTTATTTCACTCACTGGGGTAGACTGTTCTAGTTCCACGTGCCATGTTTAATGGATTTCAGTTATTAGTTATCTCCTGTTAATTTCCCTCTGAAAGTTCTCCACTGACATACCTTTCCCAATTAGATGAACCTTACTTGAATTGGAACTCAGCTTTCTGATTTTCAACTCTGAACTATTATCCATTACACCATCTTCACATCCAGTCTTCCAGCAGATAGTATTCCCAAGTGGTCACCTATCAAGGTACTGATCAGGCTCGACATTACTTAACTTTAGTGATCATATGAGAACCAGTGTTTCAATATCCATGAGCCTGAAGACAAACAGATTTCATTTTTTTTTTTTTAAATCTTAGTCAAAAATGGTTAGAACCTGTCACCTGTTGGAAAAAATGTCTTTGCTCGTTTTGATTTTGTTCTTCCTCTACAGGTGTGGTTCCATCCAACCTAGAGACAAGCTCCTGGCCATCAATAATATTCGAATGGAGAACTGCTCTGCGGAAGATGCCGCTAATTTGTTAGATTCAGCAGATGATATTATTACATTGAAACTCCGACGAGATGATCCCTATGGTGGTAAGTAAACAAGATAGTATACAAGAAGTATTAAAAAAAAAAAGAATTTTTTAAAGAATAGGTAATATTTTGTTTTAAATTAAACGATACTTTAAGAAACTAATATTTATTTTTAAAATAGGTAGGACAGACCAGATTCTCTAGCCTTGAATGGAAACTGGTCTACCGCAGAAAGAAATAGCAACTTACTGTGGGAAAAAAATCTACCTCGTCAGTCATGTGTCGAAAGATTCATGATCGCCTAAGCATGTATCACGCATGGCACATAACTGACTGACTTTCCAGTCGAATCCATTACATTCACTTACGTGCTAATACCCTTGGGAAAGGTATGAATCCTCTTCTTCTCTCCCTCCCCAGCTATGGGTAAATAGCAGGACAAACCAGGTTCTCTAGCCTTGGATGGCAACTGGTCTACTGCAGAAAGAAATGGCCACCTACTGCCTTGTCAGTCACGTATTGAAAGATTCATGATCACCTAAGCATGTATCACGATGGCACATAACTGACTGACCGAATTTTCCAGTTGAATCCATTACATTCACTTACGTGTTGATACCCTTGGTAAAGGTATGAATTCTGTTCTCTCCACAGCTATGGGTAAGTAGCATGACAGACCGGGTTCTATAGCCTTGGATGGCATCTGATCTACCACAGAAAGAAATGGCGTCCTACTGTGGGAAAAAATCTGCCTCATCAGTCATGTATCAAAAGATACATGATTGCCTACACATGTATCATGTGTGGCATATAACTGACTGAGTACCTCAAACTGTAGAAGCTTGAGTGAGGATGTAAAAAATTTTGCCTTGTAAAAATATTCAACATGTCCACAAAGCAAAGGAAAAGAAGAGAGATAATAAATTGAGGTGTTTTTGGAAAAAAAAAATAAAAATTTTTTCTCTATTTTCACTCCATTTTCTTATGAAGACCATTTATGTATGAGAGGAAATAGACTAGACACAAAATAAATTTCTTAATGACTTCAGCTTGGACTGTAACATCTGCTTGGTCCTCAGACTATCACATGGACTCTCGGTGACTACTTGATGCTTTGTCCTTTTATTTGTACTTAGCACATAATAGCAGACACAAAATGCACACAAATATTTATCAGAAAAATACTTTGTTCAGTTTGAATGTGTGTTATTTGAAGAATATAAAATTTCTAATAATTTAATATCTATACCTTTTTTCTTTAATTATTTCATCCCAAACAAGGCAATAAAGCCACTAAGACACAAGGGATTAATGAGAGTGAGAGAATATGACAAAAAGGAACCATTATTAAAGAGAGAGAACAATAAAAGAACAGGAATTAAGAAAATGAAAAATAATGATTGGCATTGCATTTACATTTTTGAAGATCAAAGTTACCTGGAAAGCAAGAATCCAGAAGAGTTTCTCACCTGAGAGAAGTGTTAGCATTTGAATTAAAGTTACATCTAGTAATTTCAGTTGTAAAATGATGAGACCTAGTTGCCAATCTAGTACTGCACTTAAATTCATAAAGTCTAGGTACCAAAGAAGAAAGCTCATCAGACTAATTACCATGAAAATATTTACAGAAAAGGCCCCCAGGGGAAACTAAATTACGGCAGGTGGCAAAGTGACTGAAACTGAGATACTTACATACGTTTTAAATGTCATGGAATTTGTTTCTTTCTTTGTAATTTGTAAATTAAATTAAATTTTATTTTCAGTTCATATCCACTAAGTAGGGAAATTGTATCTTAATAATTTTTCAATAAAAATAGATTTTAATTTTTTGTCTGATTCATTAACGGAATATGTTCTTATAGTATGTCCTCTATAAATACGGTCTTATAGTGCCCATTATAAATACATTTTTATTGTGTGTCCTCTATATATATGGTCTTATAGTGTCCACTATAAATACGTTCTTATAGTGTGTCCTCTATAAATATGGTCTTATAGTATGTGCTGTATAAATATGGTATTATAGTATCCACTATAAATGCATTCTAATAGTGTGTCCACTATAAATATGGTCTAATAGTGCATCCTCTATAAATATGGTCTTATAATGTGTCCTCTATAAATATGGTTTTATAGTGTCCACTATAAATACATTCTTATAGTGTGTCCTCTATATATATGTTTTTTTTGTGTGTCCTCTATAAATACGGTCTTATAGTGTCCACTATAAATACATTCTTATAGTGTGTCCTCTATATATATATATATGGTCTTATACTGTGTCCACTATAAATATGTTCTTATAGTGTGTCCACTATAAATACGTTCTTATAATGTGTCCTCTATATATACATTCTTATAGTAGTGTGTCCACTATAAACATGGACTTATGTTCTCATAGTGTGTCCACTATAATTTGAATCTGGCAAATTTGTTAATTCTACCAAATCTGAAATTTATAAAGATTTATAGATTTTTCTTCACAAGTGCTACAAAACAAAAGAAGTAATGTTCTTTTAAGGTAGGTCGCTCTTGCATTCACTTTCACTCAGATGCAGTTTGGAAAGCATAAATTGATCTCTTCCCCCCCCGGCTATGATTTAAATAGTAGGGTAGACTGGGCTCAGAAGAAATGCTACTCTGGATTCCAAGCAATGGAAAACCACTCCTCTATCTTTCCCATGAATGCATCGAGTGGTTCAGTTTGACATTCCAACCACCTGAAGAAGGCTAAAAGTGTACAATGGCTGAAATAGCTGGATAAATATGGCAACAAAGATGAGTCCGAATAATGTAAATAGTGTACATAATACCTCATCTCAGAAATATGGACAGATAAAATTTACTCTTTAGTATTTCAAGATGTTTTTGTGTAATTTAGATGACAATTTATCAATCGCTTCCTGTGTATGTATGTATGTATGTATATATATATATATAACTTACATTTTTTATATGTATTTTTTAGATGATGATAATGATGACTGTGTCACATATACAGTGGAATTGCAAAAACGGGGTGGTGCACTGGGAATTACAATATCTGGGACTGATAGCCCCCTGGATCCAATCATGATATCTGGATTAACAGAAGGTGGATTAGCCGACAGGTGAGTATATAAAGCTGAATTTGTTTTGAACCAGTGGGCGACCATCTTTTCCACACAACCAAATATCACCCACCATAATAAATAAAGTGCATCGAAAATAATATTAAAATTTTTTTTATCTGTAATTGGCATGTTCAAGAAAGCATTTCTAAAATTTTAAACTGAATTTTAAAATGTTTTTCTGAAATACATAAAGAAAATTGATAAGAGACCTTTTTATTTTCAGGATAAAAAAATTTTTTCTAAATTCACTGTAATTTCAAAAAAAAGTTTTCTTAAAAATAAATACTCCCCTCTGTCCCATAATAATTAATGTTTTGTGTATGCAAGTGTATGAATTATTGTGGGACAGTGACACTGAAAAAATAATCTGTCCCATAATAGTTGCTGCATTTAGTGTATGAATTATGTATGCATATGTTACAATTATTATGGGACAGTGATACTGAAAAAATAATCTGTCCCATAATAGTTGCTGCATTTAGTGTATGAATTATGTATGCATATGTAACAATTATTATGGAACAGTGATACTGAAAAAAATCTGTCCCATAATAGTTGCTGCATTTAGTGTATGAATTATGTATGCATATGTAACAATTATTATGGAACAGTGATACTGAAAAAATAATCTGTCCCATAATAGTTGCTGCATTTAGTGTATGAATTATGTATGCATATGTAACAATTATTATGGGACAGTGATACTGAAAAAATAATCTGTCCCATAATAGTTGCTGCATTTAGTGTATGAATTATGTATGCATATGTAACAATTATTATGGAACAGTGATACTGAAAAATAATCTGTCCCATAATAGTTGCTGCATTTAGTGTATGAATTATGTATGCATATGTAACAATTATTATGGAACAGTGATACTGAAAAATAATCTGTCCCATAATAGTTGCTGCATTTAGTGTATGAATTATGTATGCATATGTAACAATTATTATGGAACAGTGATACTGAAAAAAAATAATCTGTCCCATAATAGTTGCTGCATTTAGTGTATGAATTATGTATGCATATGTAACAATTATTATGGAACAGTGATACTGAAAAATAATCTGTCCCATAATAGTTGCTGCATTTAGTGTATGAATTATGTATGCATATGTAACAATTATTATGGAACAGTGATACTGAAAAAATAATCTGTCCCATAATAGTTGCTGCATTTAGTGTATGAATTATGTATGCATATGTAACAATTATTATGGAACAGTGATACTGAAAAAATAATCTGTCCCATAATAGTTGCTGCATTTAGTGTATGAATTATGTATGCATATGTAACAATTATTATGGAACAGTGATACTGAAAAAAATAATCTGTCCCATAATAGTTGCTGCATTTAGTGTATGAATTATGTATGCATATGTAACAATTATTATGGAACAGTGATACTGAAAAAATAATCTGTCCCATAATAGTTGCTGCATTTAGTGTATGAATTATGTATGCATATGTAACAATTATTATGGAACAGTGATACTGAAAAAATAATCTGTCCCATAATAGTTGCTGCATTTAGTGTATGAATTATGTATGCATATGTAACAATTATTATGGAACAGTGATACTGAAAAATAATCTGTCCCATAATAGTTGCTGCATTTAGTGTATGAATTATGTATGCATATGTAACAATTATTATGGAACAGTGATACTGAAAAATAATCTGTCCCATAATAGTTGCTGCATTTAGTGTATGAATTATGTATGCATATGTAACAATTATTATGGGACAGTGATACTGAAAAAAAATAATCTGTCCCATAATAGTTGCTGCATTTAGTGTATGAATTATGTATGCATATGTAACAATTATTATGGAACAGTGATACTTGAAAAATAATCTGTCCCATAATAGTTGCTGCATTTAGTGTATGAATTATGTATGCATATGTAACAATTATTATGGGACAGTGATCTGAAAAAATAATCTGTCCCATAATAGTTGCTGCATTTAGTGTATGAATTATGTATGCATATGTAACAATTATTATGGGACAGTGGTCATAAATAATATGCTGTCATATATTAGGTGATATATTTAGTATATGAAATCTATAAATAAATGTAACAATTATTACAAGAGAAAGGCTATTTAAATACTGTCCATAATAGTTTGCTACATTTAGTGTATAAAATGTGCAGGCAAATGTAGCAACTATTATGAGACAGGTTGTATAATAATAAAATAATGGACTACTTTTGTCCCATAATATTTGTTATATTTTGTGAATGAAATATGTATACAAATGTAACAATTACAAGACAGAGGTAATAAAATGCCTTGTCCATAATAGTTGTTACATTTAGTGTATGAAATGTGTAAGCATATGTAGCAACTATTATGGGACAGAGGTTCAATAATATCACAAGGGACTATGTCTGTCCCATAATAGTTGCTACATTTTATGAATGAAATGTATATGCAGATGTAACAATTATTATGGGACAGAAGTAGCACAATTGTAAAATAGGCAGGCATGGTTAAGCATGACTGAAAAATATTCTCAATAAATAATAATAATAAGAGGAAGAAAAAAAAAAAAGAAACAGGGTTTTTTGCATTTGCTTCTGTGCAAATACCCTTTGAAAGGTATGAATCCATTTCCTGCCCCAGCTATGGATTAAATAGTAGGACTTGTATCTGGAAAAATCATTGCTATTCTCAAAAACTCTTAATGCAATATTTACTCCCAGCCAAAAAAGAATTATTCTTACAATCCAAAATAAATAACCAGGAAAAGGTTGATAAGCCATAAAAAAAACAAATCAATTAACACACCACAACAAAAAATAAAATCCAGAATAATCATCAGCTTCTATTTAAGAACGCTTCAAATTTGTAGCTCTTATTTTGTCTTGTTGATCTGTCAAACTTCAATTGTAATTTTATGACTTTTGTCCCATAATAGTTGGTGTATTTTAATTATGAAATCTGAAGTGTCACAACTATTATGAGACAGAGATAATATTTCAACTGGAGGTTTTGTCTTGTTGATCTATCAAAACTTCTTTTCTCATTATCACCATTTTGTCCCATAATAGTTCTACATTTAGTAGTATCCAAATCTGTTCCTCATCTCACAACTATTTGAGACAAAATAATCAGATCAAATTTGGTTATTTTTGTCTTTTTTTGATCTAAGGCAAATAAACAATTGTAAAAAGAAATTTAATCCCATAATATTTTCTACATTTTCTTTAATACAATATATACTGCTTTTAAATGTCAAAAACTGTATTATGAGACAAGGATAATATTTCAACTTGTTATTTTGACTTGTTGATCTAGTCAAAACTTCAATTGTTCATATTCTTTGTACCATAATAGTTGGTACATTTAGTGTATGAAATCTGCATCAAATGTCACAACTATTATGAGACTAGATCTTAGTATTTCAAAAGACTGTTATTTTGTCTTGTTGATCTTCAAAACTTCAATTGTAATATGACTTTTTGTCCCATCTAATCTTGGTACATTTAAAAAGAAACATCTTGCAAATGTCTTTAACTATTATGAGACAGGGATAATAAAATCAACATCCCGATTTTTTGTCTTGTTGATCTGTCAAAACTTCAATTGTAAAATACCGACTTTTTATTACAGCAAAATCGTTGGTACATTTAGTGTATTCTGCGAAATCTGTACAAAATGTCCATAAAGTTCGTGAGACAGAAAAAAAATTTCAACTTATTTGTTTTGTCTTTGTTGATCTGTCAAAACTTAGAAAAAGTAAATCTATATTTTTTCCCATAATATTTGGTTTTATTTAAGTTTTCTACAAATCTGCATCATTAAATACAAAACTATTATGAGACAGGAAAATATTTGCAACAGATTTTATTTTGTCTTGTTGATCTTATTTTAGCTATAATTGTAAAATTACTTTTGTCCCATAATAGTTGGTACATTTAGTTATTATGAAATTTTACAGATTATTTCTATCATGTATTATGAGACAAAGATAATATTTTTAAAGTTATTTTGACTTGGACACCCTGTAAAATTCAATTCATTCAGATAATTGTCTTTTTTTCCCATAATAGTTATTATTGTTTTAAGCCTTTGTCTGCCTTTGGCCTTGTCACAACTATTATGGAGACAAAAGATAATATTCAACTCATATTTTATCTTATTGATCTGTCAAAACTTCAATTTTAATAAAGGTTTTCTGTCCCATAATAGTTGGTACATTTAGTGTATGAAATCTGCTTGCAAAATGTCACAACTATTATGAGACGGGATAATATTTCAACTTGTTATTTTTGTCTTGTTGATCTGTCAAACTTCAATTGTAATATGACTTTTTTGTCCCATAATCGTTGGTACATTTAGTGTATGAAATCTGCTTTAAAAATTCACAACTATTATGAGGACAGGGATAATATTCAACCTGTTTTTTGTCTTGTTGATCTGGAAAAACTTCAATTGTAATATGATTTTTGTCCCATAATAGTTGGTACATTTAGTGTAGAAATCTGGCACAAAATTCCACAACTATTATGAGACAGGGATAATATTTCAACTTGTTATTTTGTCTTGTTGATCTGGAAAAACTTCAATTGTAATATGACTTTTTGTCCCATAATAGTTAGTACATTTAGTGTAGAAATCACAAATTAGTGTAGGAAATCTTTCAACATTGACTGTCTTGTTGAAAAAAACCAATTGTATGTCACAACTATTATGAGACAGGGATAATATTTCAACTTGTTATTTTGTCTTGTTAGATCTGTCAAAACTTCAATTGTAATATGACTTTGTCCCATAATAGTTGGTACATTTAGTGTATGAAATCTGCTTGCAAATGTCACAACTATTATGAGACAGGGATAATATTTCAACTTGTTATTTTGTCTTGTTGATCTGTCAAAACTTCAATTTAATGTGACTTTTGTCCCATAATAGTTGGTACATTTAGTGTATGAAATCTGCTTGCAATGTCACAACTATTATGAGACAGAGATAATATTTCAACTTGTTATTTTTTGTCTTGTTGATCTGTCAAAACTTCAATTGTAATATGACTTTTGTCCCATAATCGTTGGTACATTTTAGTGTATGAAATCTGCTTGCAACTGTCACAACTATTATGAGAGACAGGATAATATTTCAACTTGTTATTTTGTCTTGTTGATCTGTCAAAACTTCAATTTGTAATATGACTTTTGTCCCATAATAGTTGGTATTTAGTGTATGAAATCTGCTTGCAAAATTCACAACTATTATGAGACAGGGGATAATATTTCAACTTGTTATTTTGTCTTGTTGACTGGAAAAACTTCAATTTGTAATATGACTTTTGTCCCATAATAGTTGGTACATTTAGTGTAGGAAATCTGCATGCAAATGTCACAACTATTATAGAGACAGGGATAATATTTCAACTTTTATTTTGTCTTGTTTATCATCAAAACTTCAATTTATTATGAGATCTTTTGTCCCATAATAGTTGGTACATTTAGTGTATGAAATCTGCTTGCAAATGTCAACTATTATGTGAGACAAGGGATAATATTTCAACTTGTTATTTTGTCTTGTTGATCTGTCAAAACTTCAATTTGTAATATGACTTTTGTCCCATAATAGTTGGTACATTTAGTGTATGAAATCGCTTTGGAATTGGCACAACTATTATGAGACAGGGTAATATTTCAACTTGTTATTTTTGTCTTGTTGATCTGGAAAAACTTCAATTTGTATTATGACTTTTGTCCCATAACAGTTGGCATTTAGTGCAGGGAAATCTGCATGCAAATGTCACATCTATTATGAGACAGGGACATTATTTCAACTTGTTATTTTGTCTTGCTGATCTGTCAAAACTTCAATTGTAATAGTGATTTTTGTCCATAATAGTTGGCAAGGTTTAGTTGCCAAAATCTTGCTGCAAATGTCACAACTATTATGAGACAGGATAATATTCAACTTGTTATTTTGTCTTGTTGATCTGTCAAAAACTTCAATTGTATTGAGGACTTTTTGTCCCATAATAGTTGGTACATTTAGTGTGGAAATACATTTATGACAGGACAATAATATTTCAACTTGTTATTTTGTCTTGCTGATCTGGAAAAATCCTTGTAATATGACTTGTCCCATAATAGTTGGTACATTTAGTGTATAAATCTGCTTGCAAATGTCACAACTATTATGAGACAGGGATAATATTTCAACTTGTTATTTTGTCTTGTTGATCTGGAAAAAACTTCAATTGTAATATATGACTTTTGTCCCATAATAGTTGGTTTATTTAGTGTAGGAAATCTGCACAAATGTCACAACTATTATGAGACAGGGATAATATTTCAACTTGTTATTTTTGTCTTGTTGATCTGGAAAACTGATTGTAATATGACTTTTGTCCCATAATAGTTGGTACATTTTAGTGTATGAAATCTGCTTGCAAATGTCACAACTATTATGAGACAGGGATAATATTTCAACTTATTTATTTTGTCTTGTTGATCTGGAAAAACTTCAATTGTAATATGACTTTTGTCCCATAATAGTTGGTACATTTAGTGTATGAAATCTGCTTGCAAAATTCACCAAATCTATTATGACAGGGATAATATTCAACTTGTTATTTTGTCTTGTTGATCTATCAAAACTTCAATTTGTAATATGACTTTTGTCCCACAATGGTTGGTACATTTAGTGTAGGAAATCTGCATGCAAATGTCCCAACTATTATGAAGACAGGAATAATATTTCAACTTGTTATTTTGTCTTGTTGATCTTGAAAAACTTCAATTGTAATATGACTTTTTGTCCCATAATAGTTATGGTACATTTAGTGGTAGGAAATCTGCTTGCAAATGTCACAACTATTATGAGACAGGGATAATATTTCAACTTATTATTTTGTCTTATTGATCTGTCAAAAACTTCAATTAATATGACTTTTGTCCCATAATAGTTGGTACATTTAGTGTAGGAAATCTGCTTGCAAATGTCATCACAACTATTATGAGACAGGAATAATATTTCAACATGTTATTTTGTCTTGGTTGATCTGGAAAAAATCTTCAATTGTATTATGATTTTATCCCATAATAGTTGGTACATTTAGTGTATGAAATCTTTTGCAAATGTCACCTTCTATTATGAGACAGGGATAATATTTCAACTTGTTATTTTGTCTTGTTGATCATCAAAACTAATTGTAATATGACTTTTTGTCCCGTAATAGTTGGTACATTTAGTGTATGAAATCTGCTTGCAAAATTCTAACTATTATGAGACAGGGTAATATTTCAACTTGTTATTTTGTCTTGTTGATCTGGAAAACTTCAATTGTATTAATATGACTTTTGTCCCATAATAGTTGGTACATTTAGTGTATGAAATCTCATGCAAATGCTCATCTATTATGAGACAGGGATAATATTTCAACTTGTTATTTTTGTCTTATTGATCTGGAAAAAACTTCAATTGTAATAGAGATGCCCTTTGTCCCATAATCGTTGGTACATTTAATTGTGTGGAAATCTGCTTAAAATGTCACAACTATTATGAGACCAGGATAATATTTCAACTTGTTATTTTGTCTTGTTGGATCTGTCAAAACTTCAATTGTAATATGACTTTTGTCCCATAATAGTTGGTACATTTTTAGTGTAGGAAATCTAGCTTGCAAATGTCACAACTATTATGAGACAGGGATAATATTTCAACTTATTATTTTTTATCTTTGTTGATCTGGAAAAACTTCAATTGTAATGTTCTTTTGTCCCACATAATAGTTGGTACATTTAGTGTATGAAATCTGCTTGCAAATGTCGCAACAACCATGAGACAGGAATAATATTTCAACTTGTTATTTTGTCTTGTTGATCTGGAAAACTTCAATTGTAATATGGAAGATTTTTATCCCATAATAGTTGGTACATTTTATTAGGAAATCTGGTATGCAAATGTCACAACTATTATGAGACAGGGATAATATTCAACTTGTTATTTTGTCTTGTTGATCTGGAAAAACTTCAATTTGTAATATGATTTTGTCCCATAATAGTTGGTACATTTAGTGTATGAAATCTGCTTTTGCAAATGTCACAACTATTATGAGACAGGGATAATATTAAACATTATTTTGTCTTGTTGATCTAAACTTCCCAATTTGGTAATTTAGTGTATGAAATTTTTGTCCCATAATGGGATATTTTGTTATTTCACCGTGGATCTGGAAAACTTTTGTAATATGATTTTCCCTTTGGTCCCATAATAGTTGGCAGGCTACATTTAGTGTAGGAAAATCTGCATGCAAATGTCACAACTATTATGAGACAGGGATAATTTCAACTTGTTATTTTTGTCTTGTTGATCTGGAAAACTTCAATTTAATATATGATTCTTTTTGTCCCATAATAGTTGGTACATTTAGTGTAGGAAATCTGCTTTGCAAATGTCAAACTGTTATTAGAGACAGGATAATATTTCAACTTATTATTTTGTCTTGTTGATCTGTCAAAACTTCAATTGTAATATGACTTTTTGTCCCATAATGGTTGGTACATTTAGTGTATGAAATCTGCTTGCAATGTGCAAATGAGACAGGATAACAATTTGTTATTTTGTCTTGTTGGATCTGAAACTTCAATTGAATATGATTTTTATCCCAAATAGTTGGTTTTAGTGTATGAAATCTGCTTGCAAATCTGTCGAAACTTTTCAATTGTTATTTTGTCTTGTTGATCTGTCAAATCTTTTTTGTCCCATAATAGTTGGTACATTTTAGTGTAGGGAAATGTGCATGCAAATGTCACAACTATTATGAGACAGGATAATATTTCAACTTGTTATTTTGTCTTATTGATCTGAAAAAACTTCAATTGTAATATGACTTTTGTCCCATAATCGTTGGTACATTTAGTGTATGAAATCTGCTTGCAAATGTCACAACTATTATGAGACAGGATAATATTTTCAACTTGTTATTTTGTCTTGTTGATCTATCAAAACTTCAATTGTATTATGACTTTTGTCCCATAATAGTTGGTTTTGTTAGTGTAGGAAATCTGCTTTGCAAATGCACACTATTATGAGACGGGGATAATATTTCAACATTATTTTTTGTCTTGTTGATCTGTCAAAACTTCAATTGTATTATATGATTTTGTCCCATAATAGTTGGTACATTTAGTGTAGGAAATTCGCTTGCAAAATCACAACTATTATGAGACAGGATAATATTCAACTTGTTATTTTGTCTTATTGATCTGTCAAAACTTCAATTGTAATGATGACTTTGTCCATATAATTTGGTTTACATTTAGTGTATGAAATCTGCTTTAAATGTCACAACTATTATGAGACAGGGATAATATTTCAACTTGTTATTTTGTCTTGTTGATCTGTCAAAACTTCAATTGTAATATGACTTTTGTCCCATAATCGTTGGTACATTTAGTGTATGAATCACTTGCAAATGTCACAACTATTATGAGACAGGGATAATATTTCAACTTGTTATTTTGTCTTTATTGATCTGTCAAAATCTCAATTGTAATACTTTTTGTCCATAATAGTTGGTACATTTAGTGTATGAAATCTGCTTTTAATGTCACAAATATTATGAGACAGGGATAATATTTCAACTTGTTATTTTGTCTTGTTGGATCTGTCAAAACTTCAATTGTAATATGACTTTTTGTCCCATAATAGTTGGTACATTTAGTGTATGTGAAATCTGGCACAAATGTCAAACTATTATGAGACAGGGATAATATTTCAACTTGTTATTTTGTCTTTGTTGATCTGTCAAAACTTCAATTGTAATATGACTTTTGTCCCATAATCGTTTAATTTGCATTTTAGTGTATGAAATCTTGCTTTTGAATTCCACAACTATTATGAGACAGGGATAATATTTCAACTTGTTATTTTGTCTTGTTGATCTGTCAAAACTTCAATTGTAATATGACTTTTTTGTCCATAATAGTTGGTACATTAGTGTATGAAATCTGCTTGCAAAATTCACAACTATTATGAGACAGGATAATATTTCAACTTGTTATTTTGTCTTGTTGATCTGGAAAACTTCAATTTAATATGACTTTTTGTCCCATAATAGTTGGTACATTTAGTGTAGGGAAATCTGCAAATGTCACAACTATTATGAGACAGGGAATAATATTTCAACTTGTTATTTTGTCTTGTTGATCTGGAAAAAACTTCAATTGTATAATGACTTTTTGTCCCATAATAGTTGGTACATTTAGTGTAGGGAAATCTGCTTGCAAATGTCACAACTATTATGGGAGACAGGGATAATATTTCAACTTGTTATTTTGTCTTTGTTGATCTGTCAAAACTTCAATTGTATTATGACTTTTGTCCCATAATTTGGTACATTTAGTGTATGAAATCATTTTGCAAATGTCACAAATATTATGAGACAGGGATAATATTTCAACTTGTTATTTTGTCTTGTTGATCTGTCAAAACTTCAATTGTAATATGACTTTTGTCCCATAATCGTTTAGTACATTTAGTGTATGAATCTGCTTGCAAATGTCACAACTATTATGAGACAGGGATAATATTCAACCTGTTATTTTGTCTTGTTGATCTGGAAAAACTTCAATTGTAATATGACTTTTGTCCATAATAGTTGGTACATTTAGTGTATGAAATCTGCTTGCAAATGTCACAACTATTATGAGACAGGGATAATATTTCAACTTGTTATTTTGTCTTGTTGATCTGGAAAAACTTCAATTGTAATAGGTTGGTCCCATAATAGTTGGTACATTTAGTGTAAATCTGCTTGCAAATGTCACAAACTATTACAGGACAGGAGATAATATTTCAACTTGTTATTTGTCTTGTTGATCTGTCAAAACTTTCTTTATAGCCTGACTTTTGTCCCATAATAGTTGGTACATTTAGTGTATGAAATCTGCTTTGCAAATGTCACAACTATTATGAGACAGACAACTTGTTATTTTGTCTTGTTGATCTGTCAAACTTCAATTGTAATATGACTTTTTGTCCCGTAATAGTTGTTGGTACATTTTGTCTGCTTGCAAAATTGACAACTATTATGAGACAGGGTAATTTCAACTTGTTATTTTGTCTTGTCTGGATCTGAAACTTCAATTGTAATGACTTTTTGTCCCATAATAGTTGGTACATTTAGTGTATGGAAATCTGCATGCAAATGTCATCAACTATTATGAGACAGGGATAATTTTCAACTTGTTATTTTGTCTTGTTGATCTGGAAAATCTCAATTGTAATATGACTTTTGTCCCATAATAGTTGGTACATTTAATTATAGGAAATCTGCTTGCAAATGTCACAAACTATTATTATGAGACAGGGATAATATTTCAACTTGTTATTTTGTCTTGTTGATCTGTCAAAACTTCAATTGTAATATGACTTTGTCCCATAATAGTTGGTACATTTTTAGTGTAAGGAAATCTGCTTGCAAATGTCACAACTATTATGAGACAGGGATAATATTCAACTTGTTATTTTGTCTTGTTGATCTGGAAAAACTTCAATTGTAATATGACTTTTGTCCCATAATAGTTGGTACATTTAGTGTAAAATCTGCTTGCAAATATCACAAACTATTATGAGACGAGGGATAATATTTCAACTTGTTATTTTGTCTTGTTGATCTGGAAAAAACTTCAATTTGTAATTGATGACTTTTGTCCCATAATGAATTTAATACATTTTAGTGTAGGGAATCTGCTATGCAAATGTCACAACCATTATGAGACGAGGATAATATTTCAACTTGTTATTTTGTCTTGTTGATCTGTCAAAACTTCAATTGTATATGACTTTTGTCCCATAATAGTTGGTACATTTAGTGTATGAAATCTGCTTGCAACAATTCACAACTATTATGAGACAGGGATAATATTTCAACTTGTTATTTTTGTCTTGTTGATCTGTCAAAAACTTCAATTGTAATATGACTTTGTCCCATAATATTTGGTACATTTAGTGTATGAAATCTGCTTACAAATATCACAACTATTATGAGACAGGATAATATTCAACATTATTTTTGTCTTGTTGATCTGGAAAAAAACTTCAATTGTAATGATGACTTTGTCCCATAATAGTTGGTACATTTAGTGTATGAAATCTGCTTGCAAATGTCAACTATTATGCAGACAGGGATAATATTTCAAATTGTTATTTTGTCTTGTTGATCTGTCAAATCTTCAATTGTAATATGACTTTTTGTCCCATAATAGTTGGTACATTTAGTGTAGGAAATCTGCTTGCAAATGTCACAACTATTATGAGACAGGGATAATATTTCAACTTGTTATTTTGTCTTCGTTGATCTGTCAAAACTTCAATTTTGTAATATGACTTTTTTGTCCCATAATGATTTAGTACATTTTAGTTGGAAATCTAGCACAAATGTCACAACTATTATGAGACAGGGATAATATTTCAACATTTATTTTGTCTTGTTGATCTGGAAAAAACTTCAATTGTAATATATGATCTTTTTGTCCCATAATGGTTGGTACATTTAGTGTATGAAATCTGCATGCAAATGTCACAACTATTATGAGACAGGGAATAATATTCAACTTGTTATTTTGTTTGTTGATCTGGAAAAACTCAATTGTAATATGATTTTTGTCCCATAATAGTTGGTACATTTAGTTGTATGAAATCTGCTTGCAAAATTGGCAACTATTATGAGACAGGGTATATTTCAACTTGTTATTTTGTCTTGTTGATCTGGAAAAACTTCAATTTAATAATATGACTTTTGTCCTATAATAGTTGGTACATTTAGTGTAGGAAATCTGCATGCAAATGTCACAACTATTAAGGAGATGTGGATAATATTCAACTTGTTATTTTGTCTTGTTGATCTGGAAAAATTCAATTGTAATATGACTTTTGTCCCATAATAGTTGGTACATTTAGTGTATGAAATCTGCTTGCAAATGTCACAACTATTATGAGACAGGGATAATATTTCAACTTGTTATTTTGTCTTGTTGATCTGGAAAACTTCAATTGTAATATGAGATTTTGTCCCATAATGGTTGGTACATTTAGTGTAGGAAATCTGCTTTGCAAATGTCACAACTATTATGAGACAGGGATAATATTTCAACTTGTTATTTTGTCTTGTTGATCTGGAAAAACTTCCAATTGTAATATGACTTTTGTCCCATAATAGTTGGTACATTTAGTGTATGAAATCTGCGCAAATGTCACTAAACTGTTATGAGACCGGGGGAATATTCAACTTGTTATTTTGTCTTGTTGATCTGTCAAAACTTCAATTGGGGTATAAACTTTTGTCCCATAATAGTTGGTACATTTAGTAGAAATCTGCATAATGTCACAACTATTATGAGACAGAGATAATATTTCAACTTTGTTATTTTGTCTTGTTGATCTGTCAAAACTTCAATTGTAATATGACTTTTTGTCCCATAATCGTTGGTACATTTAATTATGAAATCTGTACAAATGTCACAACTATTATGAGACAGGGATAATATTTCAACTTGTTATTTTGTCTTGTTGATCTGTCAAAACTTCAATTGTAATATGACTTTTGTCCCATAATATTTGGTACATTTAGTATGAAATCTAAGCTTAAATGTCACATCTATTACTGAGACAGGATAATATTTCCAACGATTATTTTGTCTTGTTGATCTGGAAAAACTTCAATTGTAATGTGACTTTTGTCCCATAATGGCTGGTACATTAGTTGTGAAAATCTGCACCGATGTCACAACTATTATGAGACAGGGATAATATTTCAACTTGTTATTTTGTCTTGTTGATCTGTCAAAACTTCAATTGTAATATGACTTTTGTCCCATAATAGTTGGTACATTTAGTGTATGAAATCTTTGCTTGTAAATGTCACAACTATTATGAGACAGGGATAATTTTCAACTTGTTATTTTGTCTTGTTGATCTGGGAAAAACTTCAATTGTAATATGATTTTTTGTCCCATAATCGTTGGTACATTTAATGTATGAAATCTGCAAATGTCACAACTATTATGAGACAGGGATAATATTCAACTTGTTATTTTGTCTTGTTGATCTGTCAAAACTTCCAATTGTAATATGACTTTTTTCCCATAATAGTTGGTACATTTAGTGCAGGGAAATCTGCCGCAAATGTCACAACTATTATGAGACAGGGATAATATTTCAACTTGTTATTTTGTCTTGTTGATCTGTCAAAACTTCAATTGTAATATGACTTTTGTCCCATAATAGTTGGTACATTTAGTGTAGGAAATCTGCTTGCAAATGTCACAACTATTATGAGACAGGATAATATTTCAACTTGTTTATTTTGTCTTGTTGATCTGGAAAACTTCAATTGTAATATGACTTTTGTCCCATAATAGTTGGTACATTTAGTGCTTAAAATCTGCTTGTAAATGTCACAACTATTATGAGACAGGGATAATATTTCAACTTGTTATTTTGTCTTGTTGATCTGTCAAAACTTCAATTTGTAATATGACTTTTGTCCCATAATAGTTGGTACATTTAGTGGGCGAAATGAAATCTGCGTAAATTCACAACTATTATGGAGACAGGGATAATATTTCAACTTGTTATTTTGTCTTGTTGATCTGGAAAAACTTCAATTGTAATATGACTTTTGTCCATAATAGTTGGTACATTTAGTGGTGGAAATCTGCATGCAAATGTCACAACTATTATGAGACAGGATAATATTTCAACTTGTTATTTTGTCTTGTTGATCTGTCAAAAACTTCAATTGTATTATGACTTTTGTCCCATAATAGTTGGTACATTTAGTGTATGAAATCTGCTTTTGCAAATGTCACAACTATTATGAGACAGGGATAATATTTCAACTTATTTATTTTTTGTCTTGTTGATCTGGAAAAACTTCAATTGTAATATGACTTTTGTCCATAATAGTTGGTAACATTTAGTGTATGAAATCTGCTTGCAATTCCACAACTATTATGAGACAGGGATAATATTTCAACTTGTTATTTTGTCTTGTTGATCTGGAAAACTTCAATTCTGTAATATGACTTTTGTCCCATAATATTTGGTACATTTAGTGTAGGAAATCTGCATGCAAATGTCGCAAACTATTATGAGACAGGGATAATATTTCAACTTGTTATTTTGTCTTGTTGATCTGGAAAACTTCAATTTGTAATATGACTTTTGTCCCATAATATTTTGGTACATTTAAGTGTAGGAAATCTGCATGCAAATTCACAACTATTATGAGACAGGGATAATATTTCAACTTGTTATTTTGTCTTGTTGATCTGTCAAACTTCAATTGTAATATGACTTTTGTCCCATAATAGTTGGTACATTTAATTAGGAAATCTGCTTTGAAAATGTCACAACTATTATGAGACAGGATAATATTTCAACTTGTTATTTTGTCTTGTTGATCTGTCAAAACTTCAATTGTAATATGACTTTTGTCCCATAATAGTTGGTACATTTAGTGTAGGAAATCTGCTTGCAAATGTCACAACTATTATGAGACAGGGATAATATTTCAACTTATTTTGTCTTGTTGATCTGTCAAAACTTCAATTGTAATATGACTTTTTGTCCATAATAGTTGGTACATTTAGTGTAGGAAATCTGCATGCAAATGTCACAACTATTATAGACAGGGATAATATTTCAACTTGTTATTTTGTCTTGTTGATCTGTCAAAACTTCAATTGTAATATGACTTTTGTCCCATAATAGTTGGTACATTTAGTGTATGAAATCTGCATTGCAAATGTCACAACTATTATGAGACAGGGATAATATTCAACTTGTTATTTTGTCTTGTTGATCTGTCAAAACTTCAATTTGTAATATGACTTTGTCCCATAATCGTTGGTACATTTAGTGTATGAAATCTGCTTAATGTCACAACTATTATGAGACAGGGATAATATTTCAACTTGTTATTTTGTCTTGTTGATCTGTCAAAACTTCAATTTGTAATATGACTTTTGTCCCATAATAGTTGGTACATTTTAGTGTATGAAATCTGCTTGCAAATGTCACAACTATTATGAGACAGGGATAATATTTCAACTTGTTATTTTGTCTTGTTGATCTGTCAAAACTTCAATTGTAATGTGACTTTTGTCCCATAATAGTTGGTACATTTTAGTGTATGAAATCTGCTTTGCAAATGTCACAACTATTATGAGACAGGGATAATATTTCAACTTGTTATTTTTTGTCTTGTTGATCTGTCAAACTTCAATTGTAATATGACTTTTGTCCCATAATAGTTGGTACATTTAGTGTATGAAATCTGCTTGCAAAATTCACAACTATTATGAGACAGGGATAATATTTCAACTTGTTATTTTGTCTTGTTGATCTGTCAAAACTTCAATTGTAATATGACTTTTTGTCCCATAATCGTTGGTACATTTAGTGTATGAAATCTGCTTGTACAAAATGTCACAACTATTATGAGACAGGGACAATATTTCAACTTGGTTATTTTGTCTTGTTGATCTGGAAAACTTCAATTGTAATATGACTTTTGTCCCATAATAGTTGGTACATTTAGTGTAGGAAATCTTTGCAAATGTCACAACTATTGTAGAGACAGGGATAATATTTCAACTTGTTATTTTGTCTTGTTGATCTGTCAAAACTTCAATTGTAATATGACTTTTGTCCCATAATAGTTTGGTACATTTAGTGTATGAAATCTGCTTGCAAATGTCACAACTATTATGAGACAGGGATAATATTTCAACTTGTTATTTTGTCTTGTTGATCTGGAAAAACTTCAATTGTAATATGACTTTTGTCCCATAATAGTTGGTACATTTAGTGTATGAAATCTGCTTCAGAAATGTCACAACTATTATGAGACAGGGATAATATTTCAACTTGTTATTTTGTCTTGTTGATCTGTCAAAACTTCAATTGTAATATGACTTTTGTCCCATAATAGTTGGTACATTTAGTGTAGGAAATCTGCTTGCAAATGTCACAAACTATTATGAGACAGGGATAATATTCAACTTGTTATTTTGTCTTGTTGATCTGGAAAACTTCAATTGTAATATGACTTTTGTCCCATAATAGTTGGTACATTTAGTGTAGAAATCTGGCGCCATCACACCACTATTATGAGACAGGATTATTTCAACTTGTTATTTTTGTCTTGATCTGTCAAAACTTCAATTGTAATATGACTTTTGTCCCATAATCGTTGGTACATTTAGTGTAGGAAAAATGTCACAAACTATTATGAGACAGGATAATATTTCAACATTTATTTTGTCTTGTTGATCTGGAAAACTTCAATTGTAATTCGTTTTGGTCGTCACAACTATTATGAGACTTTTGTCCATAATAGTTGGTACATTTTATTGTTATATGAAATCTGTTATTTTGTCTTGCAAAAACTGTCACAACTATTATGAGACAGGGATAATATTTCAACTTGTTATTTTGTCTTGTTGATCTGTCAAAAACTTCAATTGTAATATGACTTTTGTCCCATAATAGTTGGTACATTTTAGTGTATATTATGAAATAATATTTCAACTCTTACCCAAATTCACAATTATTTTTGAGACATTTAGGTAGGAAATTGATAATGTCACAACTTTATGAGACAACTTGTTATTTTGTCTTCTTGATCTGGAAAACTTCAATTTTGTAATATGACTTTTGTCCATAATGAGTTGGTACATTTATTTTGTGTTGGATGAAATCTTGCGACTACAAATGTCACAATTATTATGAGACAGGGATAATATTTCAACTTGTTATTTTGTCTTGTTGATCTGTCAAAACTTCCTTAAATTGTAATATGAAATTTTTGTCCATAATGAGATTTGGTACATTTATTTTGTGTTGATCTGGAAATCTGCATTGCAAATGTTTTGTCCCATAATAGCTATTATGAGACAGGGTATAATATTCAACTTGTTATTTTGTCTTGTTGATCTGTCAAAACTTCAATTGTAATATGACTTTTTGGTCCCATAATAGTTGGTACATTTAGTGTTATTTTGTCTTGAAATCTGCTTTTGTCCTATGCAAATGTCAAATGTCAACTATTATGAGACAGGGATAATATTTCAACTTGTTATTTTGTCTTGTTGATCTGGAAAAACTTCAATTGTAATATGACTTTTTCCCATAATAGTTGGTACATTTGGTGTATGAAATCTGCATGCAAATGTCACAACTATTATGAGACAGGGATAATATTTCAAAATGTTATTTTGTCTTGTTGATCTGGAAAAAACTCAATTGTAATATGACTTTTTGTCCCATAATGGGAGACAGATTGTTATTTTGTACATTTAGTGTTTTGTCCCAAATCTTTAGTACAACTATTATGAGACAGGGATAATATTTCAACTTGTTATTTTGTCTTGTTGATCTGGAAAAACTTCAATTGTAATATGACTTTTTGTCCATAATAGTTGGTACATTTAGTGTAGGAAATCTGCTTGCAAATGTCACAACTATTATGAGACAGGGATAATATTTCAACTTGTTATTTGTCTTGGTTGATCTGTCAAAAAACTTCAATTGTAATATGACTTTTGTCCCATAATAGTTGGTACATTTAGTGTCACAACTATTATGAGAATCTGCTGATCTGTCAAATGTCATACTATTATGACAGACAGGGATAATATTTCAACTTTGTTATTTTGTCTTGTTGATCTGTCAAAACTTCAATTTGTAATATGACTTTTGTCCCATAATATTTGGTACATTTAGTGTAGGAAATCTGCATGCAAATATCATGAGACAGGATAATATTTCAACTTGTTAGACAGGGATCTGTAAAATAATTTCAACTTGTTATTTTGTCTTGTTGATCTGGAAAAACTTCAATTTGTAATATGACTTTTTTGTCCCATAATAGTTGGTACATTTATTTAGTGTATTTTGAAATCTGCTTTGTCCCATAATAGTTGGTACAAATGTCACAACTATTATGAGACAGGATAATATTTCAACTTGTTATTTTGTCTTGTTGATCTGTCAAAACTTCAATGTAATATGACTTTTGTCCCATAATAGTTGGTACATTTAGTGTATAGAAATCTGCTTACAAATGTCACAACTATTTTGAGACAGGGATAATATTTCAACTTGTTATTTTGTCTTGTTGATCTGGAAAACTTCAATTGTAATATGACTTTTGTCCCATAATAGTTGGTACATTTAGTGTATGAAATCTGCTTGCAAATGTCACAACTATTATGAGACAGGATATAATATTTCAACTTGTTATTTTGTCTTGTTGATCTGTCAAAACTTCAAATGTTGAGACAGGGATAATATGACTTTTGTCCCATAATAGTTGGTACATTTTGGTAGTTTAGTGTAAATCTGCATGCAAATGTCACATCTATTATGAGACAGGGATAATATTTCAACTTGTTATTTTGTCTTGTTGATCTGTCAAAACTTCAATTGTAATATGACTTTTGTCCCATAATAGTTGGTACATTTAGTGTAGGAAATCTGCTTGCAAATGTCACAACTATTGTAAGGACAGGGATAATATTTCAACTTGTTATTTTGTCTTGTTGATCTGGAAAAACTTCAATTGTAATATGACTTTTGTCCATAATAGTTGGTACATTTAATGTGGAAGTCTGCATGCAAATGTCACAATTATGAGACAGGGATAATATTCAACTTGTTATTTTGTCTTGTTGATCTGGAAAAACAAATTGTAATATGACTTTTTTGTCCATAATAATTTAATTTTTGTAAAATTCTGCTATTTAGACAGGGATTTTCATCTTATTTTGTCTTGTTGATCTGGAAAAACTTCAATTTAGTAATATGACTTTTTGTCCATAATAGTTGGTACATTTTAGTGTATGAAATCTGCCTGATGTCACAGCTATTATGAGACAGGATAATATTTCAACTGTTATTTTGTCTTCTTGATCTGGAAAAACTTCAGTTGTAATGTGACTTTTGTCCCATAATAGTTGGTACATTTAGTGTATGAAATCTGCCTTGCAAATGTCACCACTATTATGAGACTTGAGATAATATTCAACTTGTTTTTTGTCTTGTTGATCTGTCAAAACTTCAATTGTAATATGACTTTTGTCCATAATAGTTGGTACATTTTAGTGTAGGAAATCTGCTTGCAAATTCACAACTATTATGAGACAGGGATAATATTTCAACTTGTTATTTTTACTATTGATCTGGAAAACTTCAATTGTAATATGACTTTTTGTCCCATAATAGTTGGTACATTTGGTGTTAGGAAATCTGCTTTACAAATGTCACAACTATTATGAGACAAGGGATAATATTCAACTTGTTATTTTGTCTTGTTGATCTGGAAAAACTTCAATTTGTAATGACTTTTGTCCCATAATAGTTGGTACATTTTAGTGTATGAAATCTGCTTACCCAAATGTCACAACTATTATGAGACAGGGATAATATTCAACATGTTATTTTGTCTTGTTGATCTGGAAAACTTCAATTGTAATACTGACTTTTGTCCCATAATAGTTGGTACATTTTAGTGTATGAAATCTGCACAAATGTCACAACTATTATGAGACAGGGATAATATTCAACTTGTTATTTTGTCTTGTTGATCTGGAAAAACTTCAATTGTAATATGACTTTTTGTCCCATAATAGTTGGTACATTTAGTGTAGGAAATCTGCTTGTAAATGTCACAACTATTATGAGACAGGATAATATTTCAACTTGTTATTTTTTCTTGTTGATCTGTCAAAACTTCAATTGTAATATGACTTTTGTCCATAATAGTTGGTACATTTAGTGTATGAAATCTGGCACCAAATGTCACAACTATTATGAGACAGGGATAATATTTCAACTTGTTATTTGTCTTGTTGATCTGTCAAAACTTCAATTTAATATGACTTTTTGTCCCATAATAGTTGGTACATTTAGTGTATGAAATCTGGCACGCAAAATGTCACAACTATTATGAGACAGGGATAATATTCAACATTTATTTTGTCTTGTTGATCTGTCAAAAACTTCAATTGTAATGTGACTTTTTGTCCATAATGGTTGGTACATTTAGTGTAGAAATCTGCTTGTGGTGTCAAGCAACTATTATGAGACAGGGATGTCACAACTTTGTATTTTGACAGGGGAAAAATAATTTCAACTTTTGTCCCATTTTGGTCTTTAGTTGATCTGTCAAAATTATGAGACAGGGTAATATTTCACTTTTTTCCCCAAAACTAATCGTTGGTACATTTAGTGTATGAAATCTGCTTGTGAAAATGTCACAACTATTATGAGACAGGGGATAATTCAACTTGTTATTTTTGTCTTGTTGATCTGTCAAACTTCAATTGTAATATGACTTTTGTCCCATAATAATAGTGGTACATTTAGTGTATGAAATCTGCTTTGCAAATGTCACAACTATTATGAGACAGGACATATTTCAACTTGTTATTTTGTCTTGTTGATCTGTCAAAACTTCAATTGTAATATGACTTTTGTCCCATAATAGTTGGTACATTTAGTGTATGAAATCTGCATGCAAATGTCACAACTATTATGAGACAGGAATAATATTTCAACTTGTTATTTTGTCTTGTTGATCTGGAAAACTTCAATTGTAATATGACTTTTTTTGTCCCATAATAGTTGGTACATTTAGTGTATGAAATCTGTTACAAAATGTCACAACTATTATGAGACAGGGATAATATTTCAACTTGTTATTTTTGTCTTGTTGATCTGTCAAAACTTCAATTGTAATGTGACTTTTGTCCCATAATAGTTGCTGGTACATTTAGTGTATGAAATTGTTTGCAAATGTCACAACTATTATGAGACAGGATAATATTTCAATTTGTTATTTTGTCTTGTTGATCTGTCAAAACTTCAATTGTAATATGACTTTTGTCCCATAATAGTTGGTACATTTTTAGTGTATGAAATCTGCTTGTAAATGTCACAAAATTATGAGACAGGGATAATATTTTCAACTTGTTATTTTTGTCTTGTTGATCTGGAGAAAACTTCAATTTGTAATATGACTTTTGTCCCATAATAGTTGGTACATTTAGTGTAGGAAATCTGCATGCAAATGTCACAACTATTAAGAGACAGGGATAATATTTCAACTTGTTATTTTGTCTTGTTGATCTGGAAAAACTTCAATTGTAATATGACTTTTTGTCCCATAATAGTTGGTACATTTAGTGTATGAAATCTGCTTGCAAATGTCACAACTATTATGAGACAGGATAATATTTCAACTTGTTATTTTGTCTTGTTGATCTGGAAAAACTTCAATTGTAATATGACTTTTGTCCCTATAATCGGTACATTTAGTGTATGAATTTGGTATGAAAGGGATAATATTTCAACTTCTTGTTTGCAAATGACTCACCAAATAGTTGGGTACATTTAGGTAGGAATTTCAGTAATACAACTATTATGAGACAGGGATAATATTTCAACTTGTTATTTTGTCTTGTTGATCTGTCAAAACTTCAATTGTAATATGACTTTTTGGTCCCATAATAGTTGGTACATTTAGTGTATGAAATCTGCTTGCAAAATGTCACAACTATTATGAGACAGGGATAATATTTCAACTTGTTATTTTGTCTTGTTGATCTGTCAAACTTCAATTGTAATATGACTTTTTGTCCCATAATAACATTTAGGTACATTTAGTGTCACAACTATTATGAGACAGGGATAATATTTCTGTTATTTTGTCTTGCAAATGTCAAAACTGTTGTGAGACAGGGATAATATTTCAACATTATTTGTCTTGTTAATTTGTCTCTGTCAAAACTTCAATTTGTAATATGACTTTTGTCCATAAATAGTTGGTACATTTAAGTGTAAGTCTGGTTACAAATGTCACAACTATTATGAGACAGGACAATATTTCAACTTGTTATTTGTCTTGTTGATCTGTCAAAACTTCAATTGTAATATGACTTTTGTCCCATAATAGTTGGTACATTTAGTGTATGAAATTGGCACCCGAAATTCACAACTATTATGAGACAGGGATAATATTCAACTTGTTATTTTGTCTTGTTGATCTGTCAAAACTTCAAATGTAATGTGACTTTTGTCCATAATAGTTGGTACATTTAGTGTAGGAAATCTGCTTGCAAATGTCACAACTATTTTTTATGAGACAGGGATAATATTTCAACTTGTTATTTTGTCTTGTTGATCTGGAAAAACTTCAATTGTAATAATATGACCCTTTTGTCCCATAATAGTTGGTACACATTTAGTGTATGAAATTGCTTGCCAAATGTCACAACTATTATGAGACAAGGGATAATATTCAACATTATTTTTGTCTTGTTGATCTGTCAAAACTTCAATTGTAATATGACTTTTGTCCCATAATAGTTGGTACATTTAGTGTAGGAAATCTGCAACGCAAATGTCACAACTATTATGAGACAGGGATAATATTCAACTTTTTATTTTGTCTTGTTGATCTGTCAAAACTTCAATTTGTAATATGACTTTTTGTCCCATAATAGTTGGTACATTTAGTGTAGGAAATCTGCATTAAAATGTGCAACTATTATGACAGGGATAATCTTTCAACTTGTTTTTGTCTTGTTGATCTGTCAAAACTTCAAATTGTAATATGACTTTTTTGTCCATAATGGTTGGTACATTTAGTGTAGGAAATTGCTTGTAATGTCACAACTATTATGAGACAGGATAATATTTCAACTTGTTATTTTGTCTTGTTGATCTGGGAAAACTTCAATTGTAATATGACTTTGTCCCATAATAGTTGGTACATTTAGTATAAAATCTGCTTGCAAATGTCACAACTATTATGAGACAGAATAATATTTCAACTTGTTATTTTGTCTTGTTGATCTGTCAAAACTTCAATTGTAATATGACTTTTGTCCCATAATAGTTGGTACATTTAGTGTATGAAATCTGCTTGCAAATGTCACAACTATTATGAGACAGGGATAATATTCAACTTGTTATTTTGTCTTGTTGATCTGGAAAACTTCAATTGTAATATGACTTTTTTGTCCCATAATAGTTGGTACATTTAGTGTAGAAATCTGCTTGCAAATGTCACAACTATTATGAGACAGGGATAATATTTCAACTTGTTATTTTTGTCTTGTTGATCTGTCAAAACTTCAATTTGTAATATGACTTTGTCCCATAATAGTTGGTACATTTAATGTAGTAAATCTGCAAATGTCACAACTATTATGAGACAGGGATAATATTCAACTTGTTATTTTGTCTTGTTGATCTGGAAAAACTTCAATTGTAATATGACTTTTGTCCCATAATAGTTGGTACATTTAGTGTAGGAAATCTGCTTGTAAATGTCACAACTATTATGAGACAGGGATAATATTTCAACATTATTTTGTCTTGTTGATCTGTCAAAACTTCAATTGTAATATGACTTTTGTCCATAATCGTTGGTACATTTTGTTGTATGAATCTGCTTGCAAATGTCAAACTATTATGAGACAGGGATAATATTTCAACTTGTTATTTTGTCTTGTTGATCTGTCAAAACTTCAATTGTAATATGACTTTTTTGTCCCATAATAGTTGGTACATTTAGTGTATGAAATCTGCTTACCAATGTCACAACTATTATGAGACAGGATAATATTTCAACTTGTTATTTTGTCTTGTTGATCTGTCAAAACTTCAATTTAATAATGACTTTTTGTCCCATAATAGTTGGTACATTTAGTGTATGAAATCTGCTTGCAAATGTCACAACTATTATGAGACAGGGATAATATTTCAACATTATTTTGTCTTGTTGATCTGTAAAACTTCAATTGTAATATGACTTTTTGTCCCATAATAGTTGGTACATTTAGTGTATGAAATCTGCTTGCAAATGTCACAACTATTAGACAGGGATAATATTCAACATGTTATTTTGTCTTGTTGATCTGGAAAAACTTCAATTGTAATATGACTTTTTCCCATAATAGTTGGTACATTTAGTGTAGGAAATCTGCTTAAATGTCACAACTATTATGAGACAGGATAATATTTCAACTTGTTATTTTGTCTTGTTGATCTGGAAAAACTTCAATTGTAATATGACTTTTTGTCCCCATAATAGTTGGTACATTTAGTGTAGGAAATCTGCTTTGAAATGTCACAACATATTATGAGACAAATAATATTTCAACTTGTTATTTTGTCTTGTTGATCTGTCAAAACTTCAATTGTAATATGACTTTTGTCCCATAATAGTTGGTACATTTTTAGGTAGGAAATCTGCATTGAAATGTCACAACTATTATATGACAGGGATAATATTTCAACTTGTTATTTTGTTTGTTGATCTGTCAAAACTTCAATTGTAATATGACTTTTGTCCCATAATCGTTGGTACATTTAATTATGAAATCTAGCACAAAATGTCACAACTATTATGAGACAGGATAATATTCAACTTTTTATTTTGTCTTTGATCTGTCAAAACTTCATCTAATATGACATTTGTCAAATATTGGTCAATTTATGTATGGAAATGACTTGTCCCAATATTATGAGACAGGTACATTTAGTGTTGATCTGGAAAAACTTCAATTGTAATATGACTTTTGTCCCATAATATACATTAGAGTGTATGAAATCAAATGTCAACTATTATGAGACAGGGATAATATTTCAACTTGTTATTTTGTCTTGTTGATCTGTCAAAACTTCAATTGTAATATGACTTTTGTCCCATAATAGTTGGTACATTTAGTGTAGAAATCTGCATGCAAAATGCTCAATTATTATGAGACAGGGATAATATTTCAACTTGTTATTTTGTCTTGTTGATCTGTCAAAACTTCAATTGTAATATGACTTTTGTCCCATAATAGTTGGTTGGTACATTTAGTGTAGGAAATCTGCTTGCAAATGTCGCTATTATGAGACGGGGATAATGTTCAACTTGTTATTTTGTCTTGTTGATCTGGAAAAACTTCAATTGTAATATGACTTTTGTCCCATAATCGTTGGTACATTTAGTGTAGAAATCTTTCAGAAATGTCACAACTATTATGAGACAGGGATAATATTTCAACTTGTTATTTTGTCTTGTTGATCTGGAAAACTTCAATTGTAATATGACTTTTGTCCCATAATAGTTTAATACATTTAGTGTAAATCTGCTTGCAAATGTCACAACTATTATGAGACAGGATAATATTTCAAAATTTATTTTGTCTTGTTGATCTGTCAAAACTGAATTGTAATATGACTTTTGTCCCATAATAGTTGGTACATTTAGTGTATGAAATCTGCTTGCCAAATGTCACAACTATTATGAGACAGGAATATTTCAACTTTTATTTTTGTCTTGTTGATCTGTCAAACTTCAATTGTAATATTTCATTTGTCCCATAATAGTTGGTACATTTGTGTAGAAATTGCTTTGAAATGTCACAACTATTATGAGACAGGGATAATATTTCAACTTGTTATTTTGTCTTGTTGATCTGTCAAAACTTCAATTGTAATATGACTTTTGTCCCATAATAGTTGGTACATTTTAGTGTAAAATCTGTACGCAAATGTCACAACTATTATGAGACAGGGATAATATTTCAACTTGTTATTTTGTCTTGTTGATCTGTCAAAACTTCAATTGTAATATGACTTTTGTCCCATAATAGTTGGTACATTTAGTGTAGAAATCTGCTTTGCAAATGTCACAACTATTATGAGACAGGGATAATATTTCAACTTGTTATTTTGTCTTGTTGATCTGTCAAAACTTCAATTGTAATATGACTTTTGTCCCATAATTAGCTGGTACATTTAGTGTATGGAAATCTGCTTGCAAAATGTCACAACTATTATGAGACAGGGACAATATTTCAACTTGTTATTTTGTCTTGTTGATCTGTCAAAACTTCAATTGTAATATGACTTTTGTCCCTAATCGTTGGTACATTTAGTGTGAAATATTTGTCAAACTTGAGACAGGGATTATTTTGTTATTTTGTCTTGTTGATCTGGAAAAACTTCAATTGTAATATGACTTTTGTCCCATAATAGTTGGTACATTTAGTGTATGAAATTGCTTGCAAATGTCGCAAAACTATTATGAGACAGGGACATTTAGTATTTCAACTTGTTATTTTGTCTTGTTGATCTGTCAAAACTTCAATTGTAATATGACTTTTGTCCCATAATAGTTGGTACATTTAGTGTATGAAATCTGCATAAAATTTCTAACTATTATGGAGACAGGGATAATATTTCAACTTGTTATTTTGTCTTGTTGATCTGTCAAAAATTGTAATATGACTTTTTGTCCATAATAGTTGGTACATTTAGTGTCATGCAAATGTCACAACTATTGGTACAGGACACATTTCAACTTGTTATTTTGTCTTGTTGATCTGGAAAAACTTCAATTGTAATATGACTTTGTCCCATAATAGTTGGTACATGAAATTTTGTCCATATTATGAGACAGGGACAATATTTCAACTTGTTATTTTGTCTTGTTGATCTGTCAAACTTCAATTGTAATATGACTTTGTCCCATAATATTGGTACATTTAGTGTATGAAAATCTGCTTATTGCAACTGATTGAGACAGGGAATATTTCAACTTGTTATTATTTTGTCTTGTTGATCTGTCAAACTTCAATTGTTTTTGTCCCATTGTTGGTACATTTAGTGTAAATCTGCTTACCAAATTCACAACTTTATGAGACAGGGATAATATTCAACTTGTTATTTTGTCTTGTTTTCAATTGTCCATAATTTGTCCCATAATGGTTGGTACATTTAGTGTGAAATCTGTTTGCAAATGTCACAACTATTATGAGACAGGGATAATATTTCAACTTGTTATTTTTGTCTTGTTGATCTGTCAAAACTTCAATTGTAATATGACTTTTTGTCCCATAATAGTTGGTACATTTATATGAATCTGCTTTTCACAACTATTATGAGACAGGGATAATATTTCAACTTGTCTTGTTGATCTGGAAAAACTTCAATTGTAATATGACTTTTGTCCCATAATAGTTGGTACATTTAGTGTATGAATTGCTTGCAAATGTCACAACTATTATGAGACAGATAATATTTCAACTTGTTATTTTGTCTTGTTGATCTGTCAAAACTTCAATTGTAATATGACTTTTGTCCATAATAGTTGGTACATTTAGTGTATGAAATCTGCTTGCAAATGTCACAACTATTATGAGACAGGATAATATTTCAACTTGTTATTTGTCTTGTTGATTTTCAATTGTTATTTTGTCCCATTGTTGATACTTTAAATCAAAATCTTCAATTGGGATAATATTCAACTTGTTATTTTGTCTTGTTGATCTGGAAAAAACTTCAATTTGTAATATGTTTTGTCCCATAATAGTTGGTACATTTAGTGTATGAAATCTGCTTGCAAATGTCACAACTATTATGAGACAGGGATAATATTTCAACTTGTTATTTTGTCTTGTTGATCTGTTCAATTTGTAATATGACTTTTGTCCCATAATCGTTGGTACATTTAGTGTATGAATTGCTTGCAAATGTCCCATATTATGAGACTTGGATAATATTTCAACTTGTTATTTTGTCTTGTTGATCTGTCAAAACTTCAATTGTAATATGACTTTTGTCCCATGTAGTTGGTACATTTAGTGTATGAAATCTGCTTGCAAAATTCACAACTATTATGAGACAGGGATAATATTTCAACTTGTTATTTTGTCTTGTTGATCTGGAAAAACAATTGTAATATGACTTTTTGTCCCCATAATAGTTGGTACATTTAGTGTAGGAATCTGCATGCAAATGTCACAACTATTATGAGACAAGGATAATATTTCAACTTGTTATTTTGTCTTGTTGATCTGGAAAACTTCAATTGTAATATGACTTTTGTCCATAATAGTTGGTACATTTAGTGTAGAAATCTGCATAAAATGTCACAACTATTATGGAGACAGGGATAATATTTCAACTTGTTATTTTTGTCTTGTTGATCTGTCAAAACTTCAATTGTAATATGACTTTTGTCCCATAATAGTTGGTACATTTTAGTGTAGGAATCTGCTTGCAAATGTCACAACTATTATGAGACAGGGATAATATTTCAACTTGTTATTTTGTCTGTTGATCTGTCAAAACTTCAATTGTAATATGACTTTTTGTCCATAATAGTTGGTACATTTAGTGTATGAAATCTGCTTGCAAATGTCACAACTATTATGAGACAGGATAATATTTCAACTTGTTATTTGTCTTGTTGATCTTGTCAAAATTCAATTGTAATATGACTTTTGTCCCAAAACATTTTAGTGGCGAAATTGCTTGCAAATGTCACAACCTATGACTTTTAATATTTCAACTTGTTATTTGTCTGTTGATCTGTCAAAACTTTGAATGTAATATGACATTTGTCCCATAGTTGGTACATTTAGTGTATGAAATCTGCATGCAAATGTCACAAACTATTATGAGACAGGGATAATATTTCAACTGTTATTTGTCTTGTTGATCTGTCAAAACTTCAATTGTAATACTTTTTGTCCCATAATCGTTGGTACATTTAGTGTATGAAATCTGCATGCAAATGTCACAACTATTATGAGACAGGGATAATCTTTCAACTTGTTATTTTGTCTTTGTTGATCTGTCAAAACTTCAATTGTAATATGACTTTTGTCCATAATAGATTTAATTTTGCATTTAATAGTTTGGTACATTTAGTGTATGAATTTGCTTGGAAAACTTCAATAAATTTTTTGTTAATGAGACATTTAGTGATAATATTTCAACCTGCAACTATTATTTTGTCTTGTTGATCTGGAAAAACTTCCAATTGTAATATGACTTTTGTCCCATAATAGTTGGTACATTTAGTGTATGAAATCTGTATTTAAATGTCACAACTATTATGAGACAGGGATAATATTTCAACTTGTTATTTTGTGTTGATCTGTCAAAACTTCAATTGTAATATGACTTTTGTCCATAATCGTTGGTACATTTAGTGTATGAAATCTGCTTGCAAATGTCACAACTATTATGAGACAGGATAATATTCCAACTTGTTATTTTGTCTTGTTGATCTGGAAAACTTCAATTGTAATATGACTTTTGTCCCATAATAGTTGGTACATTTAGTGTAAAAATCTGCTTGCAAACCATTCTCCAACTATTATGAGACAGGGATAATATTTCAACTTGTTATTTTGTCTTGTTGATCTGGAAAAACTTCAATTGTAATATGACTTTTGTCCATAATAGTTGGTACATTTAGTGTAGGAAATTGCTTGCAAATGTCACCTTCTATTATGAGACAGGAATAATATTCAACTTGTTATTTTGTCTTGTTGATCTGGAAAAACTTCAATTGTAATATGATTTTTGTCCCATAATAGTTGGTACATTTAGTGTATGAAATCTGCTTGCAAATGTCACAACTATTGGAGACAGGGATAATATTTCAATTGTTATTTTGTCTTTGTTGATCAAAAACTTCAATTGGTAATATGACTTTTTGTCCCATTTTGTCTTTGGTTGATCTGGAAAAAACTATTATGAGACAATTTTCAACTTGTTATTTTGTCTTTTGATCTGGAAAACTTCAATAATGGATTTTGGTCCCATAATAGTTGGTACATTTAGTGTAGAAATTTAGTAATATTTCAACCTTGTTATTTTGTCTGGATCTGTCAAACTTCAATTGTAATGTGAATAATAGTTGTTTATGGAATTGGAAATGTCACAACTATTATGAGACAGAGATAATATTTCAACTTGTTATTTTGTCTTGCTGATCTGTCAAAACTTCAATTGTAATATGACTTTTTGTCCCATAATAGTTGGTACTTTAATTGTATGAAATCTGCTTGCAAATGTCACAACTATTATGAGACAGGAATAATATTTCAACTTGTTATTTTGTCTTGTTGATCTGGAAAACTTCAATTGTAATATGACTTTTGGTCCCATAATAGTTGGTACATTTTGCAGTGTATGAAATCTGCTTTGAAATGTCTAACTATTATGAGACAGGGATAATATTTCAACTTGTTATTTGTCTTGTTGATCTGGAAAAACTTCAATTTAAATATGACTTTTGTCCATAATAGTTGGTACATTTAGTGTAATTTGAAAATGTCACAAATATGAGACAAATAATATTTCAACTTGTTATTTTGTCTTGTTGATCTGTCAAAACTTCAATTGTAATATGACTTTTGTCCCATAATAGTTGGGGACATTTAGTGTATGAAATTTCACAACTATTATGAGACAAGAATATTTCAACTTGTTATTTGTCTTGTTGATCTGGAAAAAACTTCAATTGTAATATGACTTTTGTCCATAATAGTTGGTACATTTAGTGTAGAAATCTGCATGCAAATGTCACAACTATTATGAGACAGGACAATATTTCAACTTGTTATTTTGTCTTCTTGATCTGGAAAAACTTCAATTGTAATATGACTTTTGTCCCATAATAGTTGGTACATTTAGTGTAGGAATTGCTTGTAATGTCACAACTATTATGAGACAGGGATAATATTCAACTTATTATTTTGTCTTGTTGATCTGTCAAAACTTTTGTCCCATAATAGTTGGTACATTTAGTGTATGAAATTTGTCACAACTATTATGAGACAATAATATTTCAACTTGTTATTTTGTCTTGTTGATCTGGAAAAACTTTTGTCCCATAATAGTTGGTACATTTAGTGTATGAAATCTGCATGCAAATGTCACAACTATTATGAGACAGGGATAATATTTCAACTTGTTATTTGTCTTGTTGATCTGGAAAAACTTCAATTGTAATATGACTTTTGTCCCATAGTTGGTGCATTTAGTGTATGAATCTGCTTTTGTATGTCACAACTATTATTAGAGACAGGGATAATTTTCAACTTGTTATTTTGTCTTGTTGATCTGTCAAAACTTCAATTGTAATATGACTTTTTAGTCCCAATGAAATTCTTTAAATGTCACAACTGTTATGAGACAGGGATAATATTTCAACTTGTTATTTTGTCTTGTTGATCTGTCAAAACTTCAATTGTAATATGACTTTTTGTCCCATAATCGTTGGTACATTTAGTGTAATGAAATCTGCTTTGCAAATGTCACAACTATTATGAGACAGGGATAATATTTCAACTTGTTATTTTGTCTTGTTGATCTGTCAAAAACTTCAATTGTAATATGACTTTTGTCCCATAATAGTTGGTACATTTAGGTATGAAATTGCTTGCAAATGTCACAATTATTATGAGACAGGGATAATATTTCAACTTGTTATTTTGTCTTGTTGATCTGTCAAACTTCAATTGTAATATGACTTTTTGTCCCATAATAGTTGGTACATTTAGTGAAAATCTGCTTTTTAAATGTCACAACTATTATGAGACAGGGATAATATTTCAACTTGTTATTTTGTCTTGTTGATCTGTCAAACTTCAATTGTAATATGACTTTTGTCCCTTCATAATAGTTTGTCCATTTAGTGTATGAAAATCTGCATGCAAATGTCACAACTATTATGAGACAGGGATAATATTTCAACTTGTTATTTTGTCTTGTTGATCTGTCAAAACTTCAATTGTAATATGACTTTTGTCCCATAATAGTTGGTACATTTGTGTATGAAATCTGCTTAAATGTCAAAACTATTATGAGACAGGGATAATATTTCAACTTGTTATTTTGTCTTGTTGATCTGGAAAAACTTCAATTGTAATATGACTTTTGTCCCACAATAGTTGGTACATTTAGTGTATGAAATCCTGTTTACCAAATGTCACAACTATTATGAGACAGGGATAATATTTCAACTTGTTATTTTGTCTTGTTGATCTGGAAAAACTTCAATTTGTAATATGACTTTTGTCCCATAATAGTTGGTACATTTAGTGTATGAAATCTGCTTGCAAATGTCACAACTATTATGAGACAGGGATAATATTTCAACTTGTTATTTTGTCTTGTTGATCTGGAAAAACTTCAATTGTAATATGACTTTGTCCATAATAGTTGGTACATTTAGTGTATGAAATCTGCTTGCAAATGTCACAACTATTAGACAGGAATAATATTTCAACATTTTCAAAACTTTGTAATAGACTTTTGTCCCATAATAGTTGGTAAATTTAGTATTTTGTCATTTATATAGACAGGGATAAATTTCAATTTGTTATTTGTCTTGTTGAAAAACTTCAATTGTAATATGACTTTTGTCCCATAATAGTTGGTACATTTAGTGTAGAAATCTGTTTGCAAATGTCACAACTATTATGAGACAGGATAATATTTCAACTTGTTATTTTGTCTTGTTGATCTGGAAAACTTCAATTGTAATATGACTTTTGTCCATAATAGTTGGTACATTTAGTGTAGGAAATCTGCATGCAAATGTCACAACTATTATGAGACAGGGATAATATTTCAACTTGTTATTTTGTCTTGTTGATCTGTCAAAACTTCAATTGTAATATGACTTTTGTCCATAATAGTTGGTACATTTAGTGTATGAAATCTGCAAAAATTCACAACTATTATGAGACAGGGATAATATTTCAACTTGTTATTTGTCTTGTTGATCTGGAAAAACTTCAATTGTAATATGACTTTTTGTCCCATAATAGTTGGTACATTTAGTGTAGGAAATCTGCATGCAAATGTCACAACTATTATGAGACAGATAATAATATTCAACTTGTTATTTTGTCTTGTTGATCTGTCAAAACTTCAATTGTAATATGACTTTTGTCCCATAATAGTTGGTACATTTAGTGTAGGAAATCTGCTTGCAAATGTCACAACTATTATGAGACAGGGATAATATTTCAACTTTTATTTGTCTTGTTGATCTGTCAAAACTTCAATTGTAATGACTTTTTGTCCCATAATAGTTGGTACATTTAGTGTATGAAATCTGCTTTTGTAATGTCACAACTATTATGAGACAGGGATAATATTTCAACTTGTTATTTTTGTCTTGTTGATCTGTCAAAACTTCAATTGTAATATGACTTTTGTCCCATAATAGTTGGTACATTTAGTGTATGAAATCTGCATGCAAATGTCACAACTATTATGAGACAGGGATAATATTTCAACTTGTTATTTGTCTTGTTGATCTGTCAAAAATCTTCCAATTGTAATATGACTTTTGTCCCATAATAGTTGGTACATTTAGTGTATGAAATCTGTTTTGCAAATGTCACAACTATTATGAGACAGGGATAATATTTCAACTTGTTATTTTGTCTTGTTGATCTGTCAAAACTTCAATTGTAATATGACTTTTGTCCCATAATAGTTGGTACATTTAGTGTATGAATCTGCTTGCAAATGTCACAGCTATTATGAGACAGGATAATATTTCAACTTGTTATTTTGTCTTGTTGATCTGGAAAAACTTCAATTGTAATATGACTTTTGTCCCATAATCGTTGGTACATTTAGTGTATGAAATCTGCTTACAAATGTCACAACTATTATGAGACAGGATAATATTTCAACTTGTTATTTTGTCTTGTTGATCTGTCAAAACTTCAATTTAATAATATGACTTTTTGTCCCATAATAGTTGGTACATTTTAGTGTGTGAAATTGCATGTTGTACATTTAGAGACAGGGATAATATTTCAACTTGTTATTTTGTCTGTTGATCTGTCAAACTAATTGTAATACGACTTTTGTCCCATAATAGTTGGTATTTTTAGTGTATGAATTGCTTGTAATGTCACAACTATTATGAGACAGGGATAATATTTCAACTTGTTATTTTGTCTTGTTGATCTGTCAAAACTTCAATTGTAATATGACTTTTGGTCCCATAATAGTTGGTACATTTAGTGTATGAAATCTGCTTGTAATGTCACAACTATTATGAGACAGGGATAATATTTCAACTTGTTATTTTGTCTTGTTGATCTGTCAAAACTTCAATTGTAATATGACTTTTGTCCCATAATTGGTACATTTAGTGAAGGAATTGCTGAGACAGGGATAATATTTCAACTTTTATTTTGTCTTGTTGATCTGAATCTATGACTTTTTTCCCATAATAGTTGGTACATTTAGTGTATGTGAATTGTCACAAATCTATGAACAGGGATAATATTTCAACTTGTTATTTTGTCTTGTTGATCTGTCAAAACTTCAATTGTAATATGACTTTTGTCCCATAATAGTTGGTACATTTGGTGTGAAATCTGCTTGTAAAAGTTCACAACTATTATGAGACAGGGATAATATTTCAACTTGTTATTTTGTCTTGTTGATCTGGAAAAACTTCAATTGTAATATAATTCTTTTGTCCCATAATAGTTGGTAAATTTAGTGTATGAAATCTGCTTGTCACAACTAAATTATGAGACAGGGATAATATTCAACTTTGTTTTGTCTTGTTGATCTGGAAAAACTTCAATGTCACAAGGACTTTTGTCCCATAATAGAGACATTTAGTGTAGAAATTTTCAATCCCATATTCAGCAACTTGTTATTCAACTTGTCTTGTCTTGATCTGGAAAAACTTCAATTGTAATATGACTTTTTGTCCCATAATAGTTGGTACATTTAGTGTAGGAAATCTGCATGCAAATGTCACAACTATTATGAGACAGAATAATATTTCAACTTGTTATTTTTGTCTTGTTGATCTGTCAAAACTTCAATTGTAATATGACTTTTGTCCCATAATAGTTGGTACATTTAGTGTATGAAATCTGCTTTTCGTCACAACTATTATGAGACAGGGATAATATTTCAACTTGTTATTTTGTCTTGTTGATCTGTCAAAACTTGAATTTGTGTCCTGACTTTTTGTCCCTAATCGTTGGTACATTTAGTGTATGAAATCTGCTTAAATTCACAACTATTATGAGACGAGGGATAATATTTCAACTTGTTATTTTGTCTTGTTGATCTGTCAAAACTTCAATTTGTAATATGACTTTTGTCCCATAATAGTTAATACATTTAGTGTAGGAAATTGCTTGTAAAATTCACAACTATTATGAGACAGGGAAATATTTCAACTTGTTATTTTGTCTTGTTGATCTGGAAAACTTCAATTGTAATATGACTTTTGTCCCATAATAGTTGGTACATTTAGTGTAGGAAAATCTGCATGCAAATGTCACAACTATTATTTTGAGATCTGTCAAACTTCAATTGTAATATTTTGTCAACTTGTTATTTTGTCTTGTTGATCTGGAAAAACTTCAATTGTAATTCATGACTTTTTGTCCCATAATAGTTGGTACATTTAGTGTAGGAAATTGCTTGCAAATGTCACAACTATTATGAGAGACAGGGATAATATTTCAACTTATTATTTTGTCTTGCTGATCTGTCAAAACTTCAATTGTAATGACTTTTGTCCCATAATAGTTACATACATTTAGTGTAGGAAATCTTTAAAATTCACAACTATTGAGACAGATAATATTCAACTTGTTATTTTGTCTTGTTGATCTGGAAAACTTCAATTGTAATATGACTTTTGTCCATAATAGTTGGTACATTTAGTGTATGAAATCTGCATGCAAATGTCACAACTATTATGAGACAGGATAATATTTCAACTTGTTATTTTGTCTTGTTGATCTGGAAAAAACTTCAATTGTAATATGACTTTGGTCCCATAATGGTTGGTACATTTAGTGTATGAAATCTGCATGAAATGTCACAACTATTATGAGACAGGGATAATATTTCAACTTGTTATTTTGTCTTGTTGATCTGTCAAAACTTCAATTGTAATATGACTTTTGTCCCATAATAGTTGGTACATTTGGTGTATGAAATCTGCTTGGTAGTCGCAAACTATTATGAGACAGGGATAATATTTCAACTTGTTATTTTTCTTGTTGATCTGTCAAAACTTCAATTGTAATATGACTTTTGTCCCATAATAGTTGGTACATTTTAATTGTATAAATCTAGCAGAAATGTCACAACTATTATGAGACAGGGATAATATTTCAACATTTATTTTGTCTTGTTGATCTGGAAAACTTCAATTGTAATATGACTTTTGTCCCATAATAGTTGGTTTTTTTGTTTTAGTGTATAAAATCTGCTTGCAAATGTCACAACTATTATGAGACGAGATAATATTTCAACTTGTTATTTTGTCTTGGTGATCTGTCAAAACTTCAATTGTAATATGACTTTTGTCCCATAATCGTTGGTACATTTAGTGTATGAAATCTGCTTGTAAATGTCACAACTATTAAGAGACAGGGATAATATTTCAACTTGTTATTTTGTCTTGTTGATCTGTCAAAACTTCAATTGTAACATGACTTTTGTCCCATAATCGTTGGTACATTTAGTGTAGGAAATCTGTACCAAATGTCACAACTATTATGAGACAGGGATAATATTTCAACTTGTTATTTTGTCTTGTTGATCTGTCAAAACTTCAATTGTAATATAACAGTTGGTACTTTTGTCCATAATAGTTGGTACATTTTAGTGTATTTGTCCACAACTATTATGAGAGACAGGGATAATATTTCAACTTGTTATTTTGTCTTGTTGATCTGTCAAAACTCAATTGTAATATGACTTTTGTCCCATAATATTGGTACATTTAGTGTAGAAATCTGCTATTCACAACTATTGTAGACAGGGATAATATTTCAACTTGTTATTTTGTCTTGTTGATCTGTCAAAACTTCAATTGTAATATGACTTTTTGTCCCATAATAGTTGGTACATTTTTAGTGTAGGAAATATGAATTGCAAATGTCACAACTATTATGAGACAGGGATAATATTTCAACTTGTTATTTTGTCTTGTTGATCTGTCAAAACTTCAATTGTAATATGACTTTTTGTCCCATAATAGTTGGTACATTTAGTGTATGAAATCTGCTTTGCAAATGTCAAGCAACTATTATGAGACAGGGATAATATTTCAACTTGTTATTTTGTCTTGTTGATCTGGAAAAACTTCAATTGTAATATGACTTTTGTCCCATAATAGTTGGTAAATTTGTTGGAGACAGGGACAATATTTCAATTTTATTTTTGTTCTTGGATCTGGAAAAAACTCAATTGTAATATGACTTTGTCCCATAATCGTTGGTACACATTTAGTGTATTGTTTAATGTCACAACTATTATGAGACAGGGATAATATTTCAACTTGTTATTTTGTCTTGTTGATCTGTCAAAACTTCAATTGTAATATGACTTTTGTCCCATAATAGTTGGTACATTTAGTGTATGAAATCTGCATGCAAAATTCACAAATCATTATGAGACGGGGTAATATTCAACTTGTTATTTTGTCTTGTTGATCTGGAAAAACTTCAATTGTAATATGACTTTTGTCCCATAATAGTTGGTACATTTAGGTATGAAATCTGCATGCAAATGTCACAACTATTATGAGACAAGGATAATATTTCAACTGTTATTTTGTCTTGTTGATCTGGAAAAACTTCAATTGTAATATGACTTTTGTCCCATAATAGTTGGTACATTTAGTGAAATCTGCTTGGTCATGAACTATTATGAGACAGGGATAATATTCAACTTGTTATTTTTGTCTTGTTGATCTATCGCTTTAATTGTAATATGACTTTGTCCCATAATAGTTGGTACATTTAATATTTCACAACTTTTATGAGACAGGGGATAATTTTGTTTTTTTGTTGATCTGTCAAACTTCAATTGTAATATGACGACCATTTTGGCACATTAAGGTAGGAAATCTGCTTGCAAATGTACATTATTATGAGACAGGGATAATATTTCAACTTGTTATTTTTGTCTTGTTGATCTGAAAACTTCAATTGTAATATGACTTTGTCTCATAATAGTTGGTACATTTAGTGTATGGAAATTACTTGTCACAACTATTATGAGACAGGGATAATATTCAACTTGTTATTTTGTCTTGTTGATCTGTCAAAACTTCAATTGTAATATGACTTTTTGTCCCATAATAGTTGGTACATTTAGTGTATGAATCTGCTTAAATGTCACAACTATTATGAGACAGGGATAATATTTCAACTTGTTATTTTGTCTTGCTGATCTGTCAAAACTTCAATTGTAATATGACTTTTGTCCCATAATGGATTGGTACATTTAGTGTATGAATCTGCATACCAAATGTCACAACTATTATGAGACAGGATAATATTCAACTTGTTATTTTGTCTTTGTTGATCTGTCAAAACTTCAATTGTAATATGACTTTTGTCCCATAATCGTTGGTACATTTAGTGTATGAAATCTGCTTGCAAATGTCACAATTATTATGAGACAGGGATAATATTTCAACTTGTTATTTTGTCTTGTTGATCTGTCAAAACTTCAATTGTAATATGTTTTGTCCATAATAGTTGGTACATTTAGTGTATGAAATCTGCTTGCAAATGTCACAACTATTATGAGACAGGGATAATATTTCAACTTGTTATTTTGTCTTGTTGATCTGGAAAACTTTAATTGTAATATGACTTTTGTCCCATAATAGTTGGTACATTTTAGTGTATGAAATCTGCTTTTAATGTCACAACTATTATGAGACAGGATAATATTTCAACTTGTTATTTTGTCTTGTTGATCTGTCAAACTTCAATTGTAATATGACTTTTTGTCCCATAATAGTTGGTACATTTAGTGTAGGAAATCTGCTTGCAAATGTCAAGCAACTATTATGAGACAGGGATATATTTCAACTTGTTATTTTGTCTTGTTGATCTGGAAAAACTTCAATTGTAATATGGACTTTTGTCCCATAATCGTTGGTACATTTAGTGTATGAAATCTGCTTGCCAAATGTCACAAATATTGCTGAGACCCAGGATAATATTTCAACTTGTTATTTTTGTCTTGTTGATCTGTCAAAACTTCAATTGTAATATGACTTTTGTCCCGCAATAGTTGGTACATTTAGTGTAAAGGAATCTGGCACAAATGTCACAACTATTACCAGAGACAGATAATATTTCAACTTTGTTATTTTGTCTTGTTGATCTGTCAAAACTTCCAATTGTAATATGACTTTTGTCCCATAATAGATTTGGTACATTTAGTGTATGAAATCTGTATGCAAATGTCACAACTATTGCTGAGACAGGAATAATATTTCAACTTGTTATTTTGTCTTGTTGATCTGGAAAACTTCAATTGTAATATGACTTTTGTCCCATAATAGTTGGTACATTTAGTGTAGAAATCTGCAAATGTCACAATTATTATGAGACAGAGATAATATTTCAACTTGTTATTTTGTCTTGTTGATCTGTCAAAACTTCAATTTGTAATATGACTTTTGTCCATAATAGTTGGTACATTTTAGTGTAGGAAATCTGCTTACAAATGTCACAACTATTATGAGACAGGGATAATATTTCAACATTATTTTTGTCTTGTTGATCTGTCAAAAACAATTGTAATATGACTTTTGTCCCATAATAGTTGGTACATTTAGTGTATGAAATCTGCTTGCAAATGTCACCACTATTATGAGACAGGGATAATATTTCAACTTGTTATTTTGTCTTGTTGATCTGTCAAAACTTCAATTGTAATATGACTTTTGTCCCAATAATTTAGTTGGTACATTTAGTGTATGAAATCTGCTTGTCAAAATGTCACAAATAGTTGGCTATTATGAGACAGGGATAATATTTCAACTTGTTATTTTGTCTTTGTTGATCTGTCAAAACTTCAATTGTAATGTGGAAATTTTGTCCATAATAGTTGGTACATTTAGTGTATGAAATCTGCTTTTTGTCAAAATTCCACAACTATTATGAGACAGGGATAATATTCAACATTATTTTGTCTTGTTGATCTGGAAAAACTTCCATTTTTGGTCAAACAGTTGGTAATTTAGTATGAAAATTTTGTCCATTTAGTGTATAATGAAAATTGGTAATATTCAACCTTTATTTTGTCTTGTTGATCTGTCAAAACTTCAATTGTAATATGACTTTTGTCCCATAATAGTTGGCACATGTATGAAATTTAAATGTCACAACTATTATGAGACAGGATAATATTTCAACTTTTATTTTGTCTTGTTGATCTTGGAAAAACTTCAATTGTAATATGACTTTGTCCCATAATGTTTGGTACATTTAGTGTAGGAATTGCATGCAAATGTCACAACTATTATGAGACAGGGATAATATTTCTCAACTTGTTATTTTGTCTTGTTGATCTGTCAAAAAACTTCAATTGTAATATGACTTTTTGTCCCATAATAGTTGGGTACATTTAGTGTATGAAATCTGCTTGCAAATGTCTCAACTATTATGAGACAGGGATAATATTTCAACTTGTTATTTTGTCTTGTTGATCTGTCAAAACTTCAATTGTAATATGACTTTTGTCCCATAATAGTTTAGTACATTTAGTGTATGAAATCTAGCAAATGTCACAACTATTATGAGACAGGATAATATTTCAACTTGTTATTTTGTCTTGTTGATCTGTCAAAACTTCAATTGTAATATGACTTTGTCCCATAATAGTTGGTACATTTGGTATAGTCTGCATGCAATAATGGTTGGTACAGGGATAATATTTCAACTTGTTATTTTGGTTCTTTTGATCTGGAAAAACTGCATTGCAAATGTCCCATAATAATAGTTGGTACATTTAGTGTACAAATCTGGAAATGTCACAACTATTCAACAGGGATAATATTTCAACTTTTATTTTGTCTTGTTGATCTGTCAAAACTTCAATTGTAATATGACTTTTTGTCCCATAATAGTTGGTACATTTAGTGTAGGAAATTGCTTGCAAATGTCACAACTATTATGAGACAGGGATAATATTTCAACTTGTTTATTTTGTCTTGTTGATCTGTCAAAACTTCAATTGTAATATGACTTTTTGTCCATAATAGTTGGTACATTTAGTGTATGAAATCTGCTTGCAAATGTCACAACTATTATGAGACAGGGATATTATTTCAACTTGTTATTTTGGTCTTGTTGATCTGTCAAAACTTCAATTGTAATATGACTTTGTCCATAATAGTTGGTACATTTAGTGTATGAAATCTGCTTACCGTCATGCAACTATTATGAGACAGGGTAATATTTCAACTTGTTATTTTGTCTTGTTGATCTGGAAAAACTTCAATTGTAATATGACTTTTGTCCCATAATAGTTGGTACATTTAGTGTAGGAAATCTGTACCGTTCACAACTATTATGAGACAGGGATAATATTTCAACCCTTGTTATTTTGTCTTGTTGATCTGGAAAAACTTCAATTGTAATATGACTTTTGTCCCATAATAGTTGGTACATTTAGTGTAGGAAATCTGCTTGCAATGTCACAACTATTATGAGACGGGATAATATTTCAACTTGTTATTTTGTCTTGTTGATCTGTCAAAACTTCAATTGTAATATGATCCACATAATAGACATTTAGTGTCCAATGCAACTATTATGAGACAGGGATTGGTTGTTATTTTGTCTTGTTGATCTGTCAAAACTTCAATTGTAATATGACTTTTGGTCCCATAATAGTTGGTACATTTAGTGTATGATCTGCTGCAAATGTCACAACTAGGAGAATAATTTCAACATTATTTTGTCTTGTTGATCTGTCAAAACTTCAATTTGTAATAATATGACTTTTTGTCCCATAATAGTTGGTACATTTTAGTGTACTTAGAAATCTGCTTGCAAATGTCACAACTATTATGAGACAGGGATAATATTTCAACTTGTTATTTTTGTCTTGTTGATCTGTCAAAACTTCAATTGTAATATGACTTTGTCCCATAATAGTTGGTACATTTAGTGTATGAAATTGCTTGTAATGTCACAACTATTATGAGACAGGATAATTTTCAACTTGTTATTTTTGTCTTGTTGATCTGGAAAACTTCAATTGTAATATGACTTTTGTCCCATAATAGTTGGTACATTTAGTGTATGAAATCTGCTTGCAAAATTCACAACTATTATGAGACAGGGATAATATTTCAACTTGTTATTTTGTCTTGTTGATCTGTCAAAACTTCAATTTATAATATGACTTTTGTCCCATAATAGTTGGTACATTTAGTGTAGGAAATCTGCATGCAAATGTCACAACTATTATGAGACAGGATAATATTCAACTTGTTATTTTGTCTTGTTGATCTGGAAAAACTTCAATTGTAATATGACTTTTGTCCCATAATAGTTGGTACATTTAGTGTAGGAAATCTGCTTGCAAATGTCACAACTATTATGAGACAGGGATAATATTTCAACTTGTTATTTTGTCTTGTTGATCTGTCAAAACTTCAATTGTAATATGACTTTTGTCCCATAATCGTTGGTACATTTAGTGTATGAAATCTGCTTGCAAATGTCCACAAACTATTATGAGACAGGGATAATATTTCAACTTGTTATTTTGTCTTGTTGATCTGTCAAAACTTCAATTGTAATATGACTTTATCCCATAATCGTTGGTTATTTGGTGTATGAAATCTGCTTGCAAATGTCACAAACTATTATGAGACAGGGATAATATTCAACTTGTTATTTTGTCTTGCTGATCTGTCAAAACTTCAATTGTAATATGACTTTTGTCCAATAGTTGGTACATTTAGTGTATGAAATCTGTTAAAATTCACAACTATTATGAGACAGGGATAATATTTCAACTTGTTATTTTGTCTTGTTGATCTGGAAAACTTCAATTTGTAATATGACTTTTGTCCCATAATAGTTGGTACATTTTAGTGTAGGAAATTGCATGCAAATGTCACATCTATTATGGGACAGGGATAATATTTCAACTTGTTATTTTGTCTTGTTGATCTGGAAAAACTTCAATTGTAATATGACTTTTGTCCCATAATAGTTGGTACATTTAGTGTAGTGGTGTCTGCATGCAAATGTCACAACTATTATGAGACAGATAATATTTCAACTTGTTATTTTGTTCTTGTTGATCTGTCAAAACTTCAATTGTAATATGACTTTTGTCCCATAATAGTTGGTACATTTAGTGTAGAAATCTGCTTGCAAATGTCACAACTATTATGAGACAGGGATAATATTTCAACTTGTTATTTTGTCTTGTTGATCTGTCAAAACTATAGCAATTGGAATTTATGACTTTTGTCCCATAATAGTTGGTACATTTAGTGTATAATAGAAATCTGCATTTCATGCAAATGTCACAAACTATTATGAGACAGGGATAATATTTCAACTTGTTATTTTGTCTTGTTGATCTGTCAAAACTTCAATTGTAATATGAACTTTGTCCCATAATAGTTGGTACATTTAGTGTATAATAGACATTTAGTGTATGAATTTGCTTGCAAATGTCACAACTATTATGAGACAGGGATAATATTTCAACTTGTTATTTTATCTTGTTGATCTGTCAAAACTTCAATTGTAATATGACTTTTGTCCCATAATAGTTGGTACATTTAGTGCATGAAATCTGCTTGCAAATGTCACAAACTATTATGAGACAGGGACTTATATTTCAACTTGTTATTTTGTCTTGTTGATCTGTCAAAACTTCAATTGTAATATGACCTTTGTCCATAATAGTTGGTACATTTATTTGTGTTGGATCTCAAAACTAAATTGTATTAATCATTATGGGTCAAATTGGTCATTTAACTATTGTCATGAGACAGGGGATAATATTCAACTTGTTATTTTGTCTTGTTGATCTGGAAAAATTCAATTGTAATATGACTTTTGTCCCATAATAGTTGGTACATTTAGTGTAGGAAATTGCTTGGTCGTCACAACTATTATGAGACAGGGATAATATTTCAACTTGTTATTTTGTCTTGTTGATCTGTCAAAACTTCAATTTTGTATGACTTTTGTCCCTATAGCATTTGGTGGATTGAAATCTGCTTTTAAAATTCACAACTATTATGAGACAGGGTATATTTCAACTTGTTATTTTGTCTTGTTGATCTGTCAAACTGTCAATTGTAATATGACTTTTGTCCCATAATAGGTTGGTACATTTAGTGTACAAATCTCATGCAAATGTCACAACTATTATGAGACAGGGATAATATTTCAACTTGTTATTTTGTTCTATAATCTGGAAAACTTCAATTGTAATATGACTTTTGTCCCATAATAGTTGGTACATTTAGTGTATGAAATCTGCTTGCAAATGTCACAACTATTATGAGACAGGGATAATATTTCAACTTGTTATTTTGTCTTGTTGATTTGTCAAAACTTCAATTGTAATATGACTTTTGTCCCAAATAGTTGGTACATTTAGTGTAGGAAAATCTGCTTTGAAAAATCACAACTATTATGAGACAGGGATAATATTTCAACATTTATTTTGTCTTGTTGATCTGGAAAAACCTTCAATTTGTAATATGACTTTTCCCATAATAGTCCTCTGTCCTAATAGTTGGTACATTTAGTGTATGAAATTTGCTTTGTCCCAAATAGTTGGCACAACATTTATGAGACAGGGATAATATTTCAACTTGTTATTTTGTTCTGTTGATCTGTCAAAACTTCAATTGTAATATGACTTTTCCCATAATAGCTTGGTTCCATTTAGTGTAGGAAAACTTCTGCATGTCCCATAATAGTTGGTACATTTGCATTATGAGACAGGGGATAATATTTCAACTTGTTATTTTGTCTTGTTGATCTGGAAAAACTTCAATTGTAATGAACTTTTGTCCCATAATAGTTGGTACATTTAGTGTAGGAAACCAACTTGCAAATGTCACAACCATTAAATGAGACAGGGATAATATTTCAACTTGTTATTTTGTCTTGTTGATCTGGAAAAACTTCAATTGTAATACACTAAATGTCCCATAATATTATGGAACTGCTTGATATTAGTGTATTTCAAATCAGTCTTGTTGATCTGGAAAACTATATTTTGGTCATATCATATTGGTACATTTAGTGTAGAAATCTGCTTGGGAACTATTATTTCAACTTGTTATTTTGTCTTGTTGATCTGGAAAAAACTTCAATTGTAATATGACTTTTGTCCCATAATAGTTGGTACATTTAGTATAAATCTTGCTTGCAAATGTCACCAACTATTATGAGACAGGATATATTTCAACTTGTTATTTTGTCTTGTTGATCTGTCAAAACTTCAATTGTATCAGGATTTTTGTCCCATAATAGTTGGTACATTTAGTGTAGGAAATCTGCTTGCAAATGTCACAACTATTATGAGACAGGGATAATATTTCAACTTGTTATTTTGTCTTGTTGATCTGCTTGCAAAATTCTAACTCAATTCAATTGTAATATGACTTTTGTCCCATAATAGTTGGTATTTAGTGTAGGAAATCTGCATGCAAATGTCACAACTATTATGAGACAGATAATATTTCAACTTGTTATTTTGTCTTGTTGATCTGTCAAACTTCAATTGTAATATGATTTTTATCCCATAATCCTACATTTAGTGTATGAAATCTTACCGTCAACTATTATGAGACAGGACAATATTTCAACTTGTTATTTTGTCTTGTTGATCTGTCAAAACTTCAATTGTAATATGACTTTTGTCCCATAATAGTTGGTACATTTAGTGTATGAAATCTGCTTGCAAAATTCACAACTATTGGAGACAGGGATAATATTTCAACTTGTTATTTTGTCTTGTTGATCTGGAAAACTTCAATTGTAATATGACTTTATCCCATAATAGTTGGTACATTTAGTGTAGGAAATCTGCATTTGCAAATGTCACAACTATTAGAGACAGGGAAATATTTCAACTTGTTATTTTGTCTACCTCTGTCCCGTAATATGACTTTTTGTCCCACAATAGTTGGTACATTTAGTGTATGAAATCTGCTTGCAAAATTCCAATGAGACAGGGTAATATTTCAGACAAACTATTATCCCATAATAGTTGGTATTTCAACTTGTTATTTTGTCTTGTTGATCTGTCAAAAACTTCAATTTCTAATATGACTTTTTGTCCCATAATAGTTGGTACATTTAGTGTATGAAATCTGCTTTAAATGTCACAAATGTCTATTATGAGACAGGGATAATATTTCAACTTGTTATTTTGTCTTGTTGATCTGAAAACTTCAATTGTAATATGACTTTTTGTCCCATAATAATCTACCCAATGGTACATTTAGTGTATGAAAACTCTGCTTATGACAAATTCACAACTATTATGAGACAGGGATAATATTTCAACTTGTTATTTTGTCTTGTTGATCTGTCAAAACTTCAATTGTAATATGACTTTGTCCCATAATAGTTGGTACATTTAGTGTATGAAATCTGCTTTGCAAATGTCACAACTATTATGAGACAGGGATAATATTTCAACTTGTTATTTTGTCTTGTTGATCTGGAAAACTTCAATTGTAATATGACTTTTGTCCCATAATAGTTGGTACATTTAGTGTATGAAATCTGCTTGCAAATGTCACAACTATTGTGAGACAGGGATAATATTTCAACTTGTTATTTTGTCTTGTTGATCTGGAAAACTTGCAATTGTAATACACTTTTGTCCCATAATAGTTGGTACATTTAGTGTATGAAATCTGCTTGCAAATGTCACAACTATTATGAGACAGGGATAATATTTCAACTTGTTATTTTGTCTTGTTGATCTGGAAAAACTTCAATTGTAATATGACTTTTGTCCCATAATAGTTGGTACATTTAGTGTATGAAATTCATTTGCAAATGTCACAACTATTATGAGACAGGGATAATATTTCAACTTTGTTATTTTGTGTCTTGTTGATCCCATAATAGGAAAAAATCTTGCAAATGTAAACTTATGAGACTTTTTTTCCTTATTTTGTCTGTTGATCTGGAAAAACTTAATTGTAAATATGAAATCAAGATAGTGGTTTTAGTGAAATGTCACATTATTATGAGACAGGGATAATATTTCAACTTGTTATTTTGTCTTGTTGATCTGTCAAAACTTCAATTGTAATATGACTTTTTGTCCCATAATAGTTGGTTTTTTTTTTTTTTTTTGCTGTCCCAAAATCTGCTTTAAATGTTTCAACAATTTTGTCTTGAGACAGGGATAATATTTCAACTTGTTATTTTGTCTTGTTGATCTATTATGAGACAAAACTTCAATTTTGTAATATGACTTTTATCCCATAATATGTTGGTCCCACATTTAGTGTATGAAATCTGCTTGCAAATGTCACAACTATTATGAGACAGGGATAATATTTCAACTTGTTATTTTGTCTTGTTGATCTGTCAAAACTTCAATTGTAATAAGACTTTTTGTCCCATAATAGTTGGTACATTTAGTGTATGAAATCTGCTTGCAAAATAAACAACTATTATGAGACAGGATAATATTTCAACTTGTTATTTTGTCTTGTTGATCTGGAAAAACTTCAATTGTAATATGACTTTTGTCCCATAATAGTTGGTACATTTAGTGTAAAATCTGCTTGCAAATGTCACAAACTATTATGAGACAGGGAATATTTCAACTTGTTATTTTGTCTTGTTGATCTGTCAAAACTTCAATTGTTATAATTTTGTAATATGACTTTTGTCCCACAACTAATAGTTGGTACATTTAGTGTATGAAAAACTCTGCTTGACCTTGTCCCAACTTTATTATGAGACAGGGGATAATATTTCAACTTGTTATTTTGTCTTGTTGATCTGTCAAAATTCAATTTAGTAATATGAAACTTGTCCATAATAGTTGGTATTTTTAGTGTATGGAAATCTGCTTTACAAATGTCACAACTATTATGAGACAGGGATAATATTTCAACTTGTTATTTTGTCTTGTTGATCTGGAAAAACTTCAATTGTAATATGACTTTTGTCCCATAATAGTTGGTACATTTAAGTCTTGTATGAAAAAAATTGCAAATGTCACAACTATTATGAGACAGGGATAATATTTCAACTTGTTATTTTGTCTTGTTGATCTGGAAAAACTTCAATTGTAATATGACTTTTGTCCCCATAATAATGTAGAAAATGGTAAAATGTCATTTATGAGACAGGGATAATATTTCAACTTACATTTTGTATCTGTCAAAACTTCAACTTTTTTGTCCCAAATAGTCACATTTACTAAATTATATTATGAGACAGGGATAATATTTCAACTTGTTATTTTGTCTTGTTGATCTGTCAAAACTTCAAATTTGTAATATGATGAAATTTTGTCCCATAATAGACAGGTACATTTTAGTGTATGAAATCTGCTTTTGTCCCAAATGTCACAACTATTATGAGACAGGATAATATTTCAACTTGTTATTTTGTCTTGTTGATCTGGAAAAACTTCAATTGTAATATGACTTTTGTCCCATAATCGTTGGTACATTTAGTGTATGAAATCTGCTTGCAAATGTCACAACTATTATGAGACAGGGATAATATTTCAACTTGTTATTTTGTCTTGTTAATATCTGTGAAAACTTCTTGTTGATCAATTGTATTATGAGACATTTTGTCCCATAATACAACTATTATGAGAACATTGTTATTTTTGTCTTGTTGATCTGAAAACTTCAATTGTAATATGACTTTTGTCCCAAATAGTTGGTACATTTATGAGAAATCGGATAAATGTCATATTCAGACAGGGATAATATTTCAACTTGTTGTTTTTCTTGTTGATCTGTCAAAACTTCAATTGTAATATGACTTTGTCCCATAATAGTTGGTACATTTAGTGTATGAAATCTTCTTGCAAATGTCACAACTATTATGAGACAGGGATAATATTTCAACTTGTTATTTTGTCTTGTTGATCTGTCAAAACTTCAATTGTAATATGATTTTTGTCCCATAATAGTTGGTACATTTAGTGTATGAAATCTGCTTGCAAAATGTCACAACTATTATGAGACAGGGATAATATTTCAACTTGTTATTTTGTCTTGTTGATCTGTCAAAACTTCAATTGTAATATGACTTTTGTCCCATAATAGTTGGTACATTTAGTGTAGGAAATTGCTTGCAAATGTCACAACTATTATGAGACAGGGATAATATTTCAACTTGTTATTTTGTCTTGTTGATCTGTCAAAACTTCAATTGTAATATGACTTTTGTCCCATAATAGTTGGTACATTTAGTGTATGAAATTCTTGCAAATGTCACAACTATTATGAGACAGGGATAATATTTCAACTTGTTATTTTGTCTTGTTGATCTGTCAAAACTTCAATTGTAATATGACTTTTGTCCCATAATAGTTGGTACATTTAGTGTATGAAATCTGCTTGCAAAATTCACAACTATTATGAGACAGGGATAATATTTCAACTTGTTATTTTGTCTTGTTGATCTGGAAAAACTTCAATTGTAATATGACTTTTGTCCCATAATAGTTGGTACATTTAGTGTAGGAAATCTGCATGCAAATGTCACAACTATTATGAGACAGGGATAATATTTTGTTGATCAAAAACTAATTGTTATTTTTGTCTTGTTGATTTAATGTGGAAATCTGCTTGCAAATGTCAATTTATGAGACAGGGATAATTGTTATTTTTTTGTCCTGGAATTCAATTGGTACATTAGTGTAGGAAATCTGAAATCTGCTTTGAATGTCACAACTATTATGAGACAGGGATAATATTTCAACTTGTTATTTTGTCTTGTTGATCTGGAAAAACTTCAATTGTAATATGACTTTTGTCCATAATAGTTGGTATACATTTAGTGTATGAAATTGCTTGCAAATGTCACAACTATTATGAGACAGGATAATATTTCAACTTGTTATTTTGTCTTGTTGATCTGTCAAAACTTCAATTGTAATATGACTTTTGTCCCATAATAGTTGGTACATTTAGTGTATGAAATTGCTTGCAAATGTCACAACTATTATGAGACAGGGATAATATTTCAACTTGTTATTTTGTCTTGTTGATCTGTCAAAACTTCAATTGTAATATGACTTTTGTCCCATAATCGTTGGTACATTTAGTGTATGAAAATCTGCTTGCAAATGTCACAAACTATTATGAGACAGGGATAATATTTCAACTTGTTATTTTGTCTTGTTGATCTGTCAAAACTTCAATTGTAATATGACTTTTGTCCCATAATATTTGGTACATTTAGTGAAATATGAAATCACAACTATTATGAGACAGGGATAATATTTCAAATTCACAAAAATTCTATTATGAGACAGGGATATTTAGTATTTCAACTTGTTATTTTGTCTTTTTGATCTGTCAAAACTTCAATTTGTAATATGACTTTTGTCCCATAATAGTTGGTACCTGCTTGCAAATGTCACAACTATTATGAGACAGGGATAATATTTCAACTTTATTTTGTCTTGTTGATCTGAAAAATCTGCTTTTGTCCCAAATATTTGGTACATTTAGTGTATGAAATCTAAATGTCATATTATGAGACAGGGATAATATTTCAACTTGTTATTTTGTCTTGTTGATCTGGAAAATCTTCAATTGTAATATGACTTTGTCCCATAATAGTTGGTGTTATGGTAGAAATTGCTTGCAAATGTCACAACTATTATGAGACAGGGATAATATTTCAACTTGTTATTTTGTCTTGTTGATCTGTCAAAACTTCAATTGTAATATGACTTTTGTCCCATAATAGTTGGTACATTTAGTGTATGAAATTGCTTGCAAATGTCACAACTATTATGAGACAGGGATAATATTTCAACTTGTTATTTTGTCTTGTTGATCTGTCAAAACTTCAATTGTAATATGACTTTTGTCCCATAATAGTTGGTACATTTAGTGTAGGGAAATTGCTTGCAAATGTCACAACTATTATGAGACAGGGATAATATTTCAACTTGTTATTTTGTCTTGTTGATCTGGAAAAACTTCAATTGTAATAATCGTTGACTTTTGTCCCATAATAGTTGGTACATTTAGTGTATGAAATCTGCTTGAAAAATGTCACAACTATTATGAGACAGGGTCCCATAATATTTCAACTTGTTATTTTGTCTTGTTGATCTGTCAAAACTTCAATTGTAATATGACTTTTGTCCCATAATAGTTGGTACATTTAGTGTATGAAATCTGCTTGCAAAATTCACAACTATTATGAGACAGGGTTGATCTGTCAAACTTCAATTGTAATATGACTTTTGTCCCAAATAGTTGGTACATTTATTTATGAAATTCTGTTTGTGTCTTTATGAGACAGATAATATTTTTGTTATTTTTGTCTTGTTGATCTGTCAAAAAACTTCAATTGTAATATGACTTTTGTCCCATAATAGTTGGTACATTTAGTGTAGGAAATTGCATGTAAATGTCACAACTATTATGAGACAGGGATAATATTTCAACTTGTTATTTTTTGTCTTGTTGATCTGGAAAACTTCAATTGTAATATTTTGTCCCATAATAGTTGGTACATTTAGTGTATGAAATCTGTTTGCAAATGTCACAACTATTATGAGACAGGGATAATATTTCAACTTGTTATTTTGTCTTGCTGATCTGTCAAAACTTCAATTGTAATATGACTTTTGTCCCATAATAGTTGGTACATTTAGTGTATGAAATCTGCTTGCAAAATGTCACAACTATTATGAGACAGGGTAATACAACTTGTTATTTTGTTTCAACTTGTTATTTTTGTCTTGTTGATCTGGAAAACAACTATTATGAGACAGGGATAATATTTCAACTTTTTTTGTCCCATAATAATTGTTGGTCCCACATTTAGTGTATGAAATTGCTTTTGCAATGTCACAACTATTATGAGACAGGGATAATATTTCAACTTGTTATTTTGTCTTGTTGATCTGTCAAAACTTCAATTGTAATATGACTTTTGTCCCATAATAGTTGGTACATTTAGTGTATGAAATTGTTGGATAAATGTCACAAACTATTATGAGACAGGGATAATATTTCAACTTGTTATTTTGTCTTGTTGATCTGTTGAAAACTTCAATTGTAAATGACTTTTGTCCCATAATAGTTGGTACATTTAGTGTATGAAATTGCTTTGTCACAACTATTATGAGACAGGGATAATATTTCAACTTGTTATTTTGTCTTGTTGATCTGTCAAACTTCAATTGTAATATGACTTTTGTCCCATAATAGTTGGTACATTTAGTGTATGAAATTCGCTTTAAATGTCACAACTATTATGGACAGATAATATTTCAACTTGTTATTTTGTCTTGTTGATCTGTCAAAACTTCAATTGTAATATGACTTTTGTCCCATAATAGTTGGTACATTTAGTGTATGAAATCTGCTTTAAAATGTCACAACTATTATGAGACAGGGATAATATTTCAACTTGTTATTTTGTCTTGTTGATCTGTCAAAACTTCAATTGTAATATGACTTTTGTCCCATAATAGTTGGTACATTTAGTGTATGAAATCTGCTTGCAAATGTCACAACTATTATGAGACAGGGATAATATTTCAACTTGTTATTTTGTCTTGTTGATCTGTCAAAACTTCAATTGTAATATGACTTTTGTCCCATAATAGTTGGTACATTTAGTGTATGAAATTGCTTGTTGGCAAATGTCACAACTATTATGAGACAGGGATAATATTTCAACTTGTTATTTTGTCTTGTTGATCTGTCCCAAAACTTCAATTGTAATATGACTTTTGTCCCATAATAGTTGGTACATTTAGTGTAAAAAATTGTAATATGCTTGCAAATGTCATTTAGTGGCAACTATTATGAGACAGGGATAATATTTCAACTTGTTATTTTGTCTTGTTGATCTGTCAAAACTTCAATTGTAATATGACTTTTGTCCCATAATAGTTGGTACATTTAGTGTATGAAATTGCATTGTAATGTCATCAAAAAACTATTATGAGACAGGGATTTAATATTTCAACTTGTTATTTTGTCTTGTTGATCTGTCAAAACTTCAATTGTAATTTTGTCCCATAATATTTCACATTTGTCCCATAACTATTTGGTACATTTAGTTATTTTGTATCTGAAAAACTTCAATTGTAATATGACTTTGTCCCATAATAGTTGGTACATTTATGTCACAAACTATTATGAGACAGGGATAATATTTCAACTTGTTATTTTGTCTTGTTGATCTGTCCCAAAACTTTTAAATTGTAATATGACTTTTGTCCCATAATAGTTGGTACATTTAGTGTATGAAATTCAATGCTTAATAAAGTACAAATGTCACAACTATTATGAGACAGGATAATATTTCAACTTGTTATTTTGTCTTGTTGATCTGTCAAAAATTGTAATATGACTTTGTCCCAAATTGTAATATGACTTTTGTCCCAGGGATAATAGTTGTCTTGTACATTTAATTGTAATATGACTTTTGTCCCATAATCGTTGGTACATTTAGTGTAAATGTCACAACTATTATGAGACAGGGATAATATTTCAACTTGTTATTTTGTCTTGTTGATCTGTCAAAACTTCAATTGTAATATGACTTTTGTCCCATAATAGTTGGTACATTTAGTGTATGAAATTGCTTGCAAATGTCACAACTATTATGAGACAGGATAATATTTCAACTTGTTATTTTGTCTTGTTGATCTGTCAAAACTTCAATTGTAATATGACTTTTCCCATAATATTGTCCCATAATAGTTGGTACATTTAGTGTATGGAAATTGCTTGACTTTTTGTCCCAAATGTCACAACTATTATGAGACAGGGATAATATTTCAACTTGTTATTTTGTCTTGTTGATCTGTCAAAACTTCAATTGTAATATGACTTTTGTCCCATAATAGTTGGTACATTTAGTGTATGAAATTGCTTGCAAATGTCACAACTATTATGAGACAGGGATAATATTTCAACTTGTTATTTTGTCTTGTTGATCTGTCAAAACTTCAATTGTAATATGACTTTTGTCCCATAATAGTTGGTACATTTAGTGTACATTTAGAAAATTGCTTGCAAATGTCACAACTATTATGAGACAGGGATAATATTTCAACTTGTTATTTTGTCTTGTTGATCTGTCAAAACTTCAATTGTAATATGACTTTTGTCCCATAATAGTTGGTACATTTAGTGTATGAAATTGCTTGCAAATGTCAAACTATTATGAGACAGGGATAATATTTCAACTTGTTATTTTGTCTTGTTGATCTGTCAAAAACTATGACTTTTGTCCCATAATAGTTGGTACATTTAGTGTATGAAATTTGTCCCAACTATTATGAGACAGGGATAATATTTCAACTTGTTATTTTGTCTTGTTGATCTGTCAAAACTTCAATTGTATGTATGACTTTGTCCCATAATAGTTGGTACATTTAGTGTAGGAATTCGTCATGTCAAAACTATTATGAGACAGGGATAATATTTCAACTTGTTATTTTGTCTTGTTGATCTGTCAAAACTTCAATTGTAATATGACTTTTGTCCCATAATAGTTGGTACATTTAGTGTATGAATTGCTTTAAAATGTCACAACTATTATGAGACAGGATAATATTTCAACTTGTTATTTTGTCTTGTTGATCTGTCAAAACTTCAATTGTAATATGACTTTTGTCCCATAATAGTTGGTACATTTAGTGTATGAAATTGCTTGCAAATGTCACAACTATTATGAGACAGGGATAATATTTCAAAACTTTGTTATTTTGTCCCATTGTTGATCTGTCAAAAATATCAATTGAGACAGATAATATTTCAACTTGTTATTTTGTCTTTTGTCCCAATTGTAATATGACTTTTGTCCCATAATTTAGTACATTTAGTGTATGAAATGCTTGCAAATGTCACAACTATTATGAGACAGGGATAATATTTCAACTTGTTATTTTGTCTTGTTGATCTGTCAAAAACTTCAATTGTAATATGACTTTTGTCCCATAATAGTTGGTACATTTAGTGTATGAAATCTGCGTTTGTAATGTCACAACTATTATGAGACAGGGATAATATTTCAAAACTTGTTATTTTGTCTTGTTGATCTTTAGTCAAAACTTCAATTGTAATATGACTTTTATGTCCCATAATATCTATCAAAACTTCAATTGTAATATGACTTTTGTCCCATAATCGTTGGTACATTTAGTGTAGGAAATTGCATGCAAATGTCACAACTATTATGAGACAGGGATAATATTTCAACTTGTTATTTTGTCTTGTTGATCTGTCAAAACTTCAATTGTAATATGACTTTTGTCCCATAATAGTTGGTACATTTAGTGTAGGAAATCTGCTTGCAAATGTCACAACTATTATGAGACAGGATAATATTTCAACCTTGTTATTTTGTCTTGTTGATCTGTCAAAACTTCAATTGTAATTGACTTTTGTCCCATAATAGTTGGTACATTTAGTGTAGAAATAAATGTCATATTATGAGACAGGGATATTTCAAACTTGTTATTTTGTCTTGTTGATCTGTCAAAACTTCAATTGTAATATGACTTTTGTCCCATTGTAATATGACTTTTGTCCCATAATAGTTGGTACAAAACTTTTGTAGTATGACTTTTGTCCAAATAGTTGCTTGTATGTCACAACTATTATGAGACAGGGATAATATTTCAACTTGTTATTTTGTCTTGTTGATCTGTCAAAACTTCAATTGTAATATGACTTTTGTCCCATAATAGTTGGTACATTTAGTGTATGAAATTGCTTGCAAATGTCACAACTATTATGAGACAGGGATAATATTTCAACTTGTTATTTTGTCTTGTTGATCTGCAAAACTTCAATTGTAATATGACTTTTTGTCCCATAATAGTTGGTACATTTAGTGTAGAAATTGCATGCAAATGTCACAACTATTATGAGACAGGGATAATATTTCAACTTGTTATTTTGTCTTGTTGATCTGTCAAAACTTCAATTGTAATATGACTTTTTGTCCCATAATAGTTGGTACATTTAGTGTAGGAAATTGCTTGCAAATGTCACAACTATTATGAGACAGGGATAATATTTCAACTTGTTATTTTGTCTTGTTGATCTGTCAAAACTTCAATTGTAATATGACTTTTGTCCCATAATAGTTGGTACATTTAGTGAAATATGAAATCTGCTTGCAATAATATTTCAACTTGTTATTTTGTCTTGTTGATCTGGAAAAAACTATTGTAATATGAGACAATAGGGTACATTTAATATTTGTCAACAACTGAGACAGGGATAATATTTCAACTTTTTTTTGTCTTGTTGATCTGTCAAAACTTCAATTGTAATATGACTTTTGTCCCATAATAGTTGGTACATTTAGTGTAGGAATTCGCATGCAAATGTCACAACTATTATGAGACAGGATAATATTTCAACTTGTTATTTTTGTCTTGTTGATCTGTCAAAACTTCAATTGTAATATGACTTTGTCCCATAATAGTACATTTAGTAGGAAATTGGTAATGTCACAACTATTATGAGACAGGGAATAATATTTCAACTTGTTATTTTTTGTCTTGTTGATCTGTCAAAACTTCAATTGTAATATGACTTTTGTCCCATAATAGTTGGTACATTTAGTGTAGGAAATTGCTTGCAAATGTCACAACTATTATGAGACAGGGATAATATTTCAACTTGTTATTTTGTCTTGTTGATCTGTCAAAACTTCAATTGTAATGACTTTTTGTCCCATAATAGTTGGTACATTTATGACTTTTGTCCAACTATAACAGGGATAATATTTCAACTTGTTATTTTGTCTTGTATCTGTTTAATTGTAATATGAAATAGTGGTACATTTAGTGTAGGAATCTGCTTGCAAATGTCACAACTATTATGAGACAGGGATAATATTTCAACTTGTTATTTTGTCTTGTTGATCTGTCAAAACTTCAATTGTAATATGACTTTTGTCCCATAATTTAGTTGGTACATTTAGTGTATGAAATCTGCTTGCAAATGTCACAACTATTATGAGACAGGATAATATTTCAACTTGTTATTTTGTCTTGTTGATCTGTCAAAACTTCAATTGTAATATGACTTTTGTCCCATAATAGTTGGTACATTTAGTGTAGGAAATTGCTTGCAAATGTCACAACTATTATGAGACAGGGATAATATTTCAACTTGTTATTTTGTCTTGTTGATCTGGAAAACTTCAATTGTAATATGACTTTGTCCCATAATAGTTGGTACATTTAGTGTAGGAAATCTGCTTGTAAATGTCACAAACTATTATGAGACAGGGATAATATTTCAACTTGTTATTTTGTCTTGTTGATCTGTCAAAACTTCAATTGTAATATGACTTTTGTCCCATAATAGTTGGTACATTTAGTGTAGGAAATTGCTTGCAAATGTCACAACTATTATGAGACAGGGACAATATTTCAACTTGTTATTTTGTCTTGTTGATCTGGAAAACTTCAATTGTAATATGACTTTTGTCCCATAATAGTTGGTACATTTAGTGTATGAAATTGCTTGCAAATGTCACAACTATTATGAGACAGGGATAATATTTCAACTTGTTATTTTGTCTTGTTGATCTGGAAAAACTTCAATTGAAAAACTTCAATTGTAATATGACTTTTTGTCCCATAATAGTTGGTACATTTAGTGTAGGAAATTGCATGCAAATGTCACAACTATTATGAGACAGGGATAATATTTCAACTTGTTATTTTGTCTTGTTGATCTGGAAAAACTTCAATTGTAATATGACTTTTGTCCCATAATCGTTGGTACATTTAGTGTATGAAATTGCTTGCAAATGTCACAACTATTATGAGACAGGATAATATTTCAACTTGTTATTTTGTCTTGTTGATCTGGAAAAACTTCAATTGTAATATGACTTTTGTCCCATAATCGTTGGTACATTTAGTGTAGGAAATCTGCTTGCAAATGTCACAACTATTATGAGACAGGGATAATATTTCAACTTGTTATTTTGTCTTGTTGATCTGTCAAAACTTCAATTGTAATATGACTTTTGTCCCATAATAGTTGGTACATTTAGTATATGAAATGTGTAGGCAATGACTATTATGAGATTTAAGGAGAGTCAGATTTAGTCAAAGATTTCAAGATGGGCTCTTCTTTGACTCTTGTAATCTTTATTTTTGTTTTATTTCAACTTAATACTATCTTATTTATCTGGCAAACTTCAATTGAAATACCACATCCTTGCCATAATAGTTAGTACATTTTGTATAGGAAATGTGTATGCAAATGTCACAACTATTATGGGACAGAGGTTTCAAGAAGGATTGTTATTATTATTCAAACATTTTCTTGTGAGTGTCAAATTCTCCAAGCCTTCTTTCCTTTTTATATGCACTAGAAATGTCAATTATTTCTTTCTAATTGTAAGTGTAAGTATTCCTATTTTCCTTAAAACTTCCTCATTGCTCACATATTCATTCCATGTTATTCTCAGCTTTCATCTAGAGAAACACGTAAACAATACAGTTTTAAAGAAAAAGAGAACAAAAAAGACAATTGTACTTAGAATCAGAAAGAATTTTAATGAACATATAATGAAGAAAGAAGACCTAGAGAAATTGACACTCACAGGAGCATTATTTAGTAGTTACTTTTGTTTAGTAGCATATCTATGGTTATCTAGATTTTATGAATTTAAGCACAGTACTAGTCTAGCATGGAGATCTCATCAGTTTACAGTTGAGCTGGCTAAATGTAGCTGTAATTTCTATGCTGACAATTTCTTACTCCATAATTCTTGTTTGTGGAACTCCTTTACTTGTTTTCCAGCCAACTTTAATCTTCAAAAATTTAAATGCCATGTCAATTGCTATCTACTGTCCTTCTGATTGCTCTTTTCTCTTTCTCCTCATTACTAATGTTTCTGTTCCAAATTCCTCCACACCTTGTAACCCCTTGCATGTAAGTAGCTGTACTGCCTTACTTGGGGAAATACCAATTAAAAAAAATATCAACCTCTATGGGTTATTTAATGCCAAAATCTAAATATTTTGTATGAAATTGATGACTTCTACTACAGATATTTTGTACATAATTTCATAATTCTAGAGTAATTTTATTGATATATAGTTTGTAGATGACCTAATTTAGGTGTTATATGTTTTGGTCTAAACCTGTTTGCTTGAGGTAGGTCATTATTATTTGTGTCTTACAGAGGCCTTATTTGGGGATGTTTATGAGGATAGATAATGATTGACCTTTGATTTGAAGAGGTTAAGACTCTACTGTAGGGGGTTACTGTTAAAATGGTTATAATGAAGGTGGTGTGAGATATGAATGAAAGAGGAGGGGTGTTAGGAAGTGAAGACTATGAGGATGAGAAGGATAGACAATTATGCGAATTTATAAAAGATAACACAATACGTATGTATTATAGATATATAGCTTGAAGAATTGAGATACTAAAGGGAAATAATTGAGACAGAGATATTCAGAAAAGGCATAGAACATGGAACTGGAATAATCTACCCAAGTGAATTAAATAAAGGGTTTGGTTTGAAATTCCAACATATATCAACAGAAGGAGGCCAAAGTGTACAACGTCCGAAACGTCATGAATATGACAATAAAGATGAGGACAACAGTTCAAACAATGTAAATAATTACAATACCTCATCTTAGAAATATAGACAAACCTAATTTAGGTGTTATATGTTTTGGTATAAGCCTATTTGTTTGAGATAGGGCATTATGTTGATGGCTTCAGTCTTTTCAAATACTTTTCTTGTGTGTTGGTTTTCTTTCTTTTTTTTTTAAGCAATTCGACCCAAGCCAGGCAGGAGTGCCACTAGCATGCAAGGGGTTACAGAGATTGAGAGTAAGAGTAAAGAGAAGTGTTTTGGAAAAGGATAAAGAGAAGGACAGGGATCAAGGTCAAGGCATTAGAAGATGTCGATTGACATTACATTTCAATATTTGAAAATTATAGCTATTAGGGAAGCAAGTGATTGGAAGTGCAAGATAAGGAGCTGTTGGAGTATAAGAGATGGCTACATTTAGTCATTTTGATGTATTTGTGTCTCAGGTGCTAAGCAAGTACATTCAGTTAAAATGTATTTCACTGTAAGTTCGGCTTTGTATGTTGTACATGTTAGTTGATCTTCATTCTTCAGCAAGTATGAATGCCTGAGGTACGTGTGGCTTATGTGCATCTGAGCCAGTGTTACCTCAACCTTTCATCTTTTTCTAGACACCTGCCTCCATTCATCCCACACCAGTTTGATTGTGCAAAGCTTATTATTTGCATTTCTAGTCTAAAGTTTCTGTCATTTCTGTTGAATGAAACTGTTTATTTTACTTTTCAGGTCTGTATCTTCTTCTTTTATGTGCCATGTTCCTTCAGGACATACGCGATAATGGCTCTCCACTTTCTCCTATCCCTAGATATGGCACACATTGCTTTTCCTTGTCCCTCTTTTCTATCGTATCAGATTTTCCAAGCCTACCTTTTTCATTATGTATCCCGGAAATTTCAGCTGCCTCTTCTTGATGATAAGTATAAGTTTCCTCTTTGTTTGCATCCTTTCCAAAACCTTGTTGTTCACATGTTCAGTCCATGGTATCCTTAGCATCCTTCTGTAGAACCATAACTCCATTGCCTTGAGTCTCTTCTTCATCTTTGATTATAGTGATGAAGGTTTCGTGCAGGACCATCCACACTTTTTGAAGGGCCGAATACAGAGACCTGGTGCACTACATGCCACAAGGTCCCCAAATGACCCCCCTCAGGTTTTGAATTCAGAGTTGTCCTTCTCCTAGACAAGTTGCCATATAAACAAGTCTGTCCTGCTATTTACCCATAGCTGGAGGGAGAAGAAAAAGATTAGCATGTAATGGATTTGGTTGGAATTCAAACTTTGCTCTCCAATTTCTCAATCCAAGCTGCTATCCATTACTCCACCGTGCCTCCTTACATATATATATATATATATATATATATATATATATATAAACAACAGACAATAAAAAACTGTAAACATTGTCTGGAGGAGTAAATAGCCATAATCACCTTCCCAGATCAACAGAAACAGCTAAACAAATGATCAGAACTCATCTCAAAATGGAGTGATGAAAACAAAGTTTTACTTCTTTCTTTTTATGTGCCAGGTCCCTTCAGGACGTAGGCGATCATGGCTTCCCACTTCCCTCTATCCATTGTAGCTAATAGATTTCATCCCTCTGTCTTCCACTTGCTTAAGCCTGATGGGTATGTCATGCATTGCTTTCACTTGTCCCTCTTTCCTTCTATTTGCCTTGTGAGTATCAGAATCCCCAGGTTCTCCTTTCTCATTACGTGTCCCAGGAATTTCAGCTGTCTCTTCCTGATGTTAAGTATAAGATTCCTTCTCCAAAACCTCATCACTGCTCACATGTTCAGTCCATGATATCCTTAGCATCCTTCTGTAGAACAATACCTCCATTGCCTCAAGTCTCTTCATCATCTTTGAGAAGACCTGTGAGTATCAGATTCCCCAGGCCTTCCTTTCTCATTACATGTCCCAGAAATTTCAGCTGTCTCTTCCTGATGTTAGGTATAACTTTCCTTCTCCAAAACCTTATCATTGCTCACACTCTCAGTCCATGATATCCTTAGCATCCTTCTGTAGAACCATACCTCCATTGCCTTGAGTCTCTTCTTCATCTTTGAGGAGACTGTCCAACATTTGCTGCCATAAAGGTTGATAGATGTCATGTAGCAGTTCAGTACTCTTTATTTTTTGTTACCAACAAAATCCTCCCATCTGTTAATACCCTGCCTTGCTTTTGAAATGTGTTCTTGGCCATGTTACTTAAAAAAAAAAAAATGAATACCTTGTAAAATATCCACTAAAATAAACTAAACAAATAAGATTACCAAACCGTGAAAAATAAATCAAAATACATAAAAAGTTAAATACATAAATAAACAAATTAAGTAAGTAATAAACAAAATAACAAAATATGAAGGAAAGCATAAAAACAAGTAAATGTAATAATAATAATAATAATCAACAACCAATAAATAACTAATCAATAATGTAATGGTTCTTTGGCCATTCAAATACGTCTTTGGATAACGGCTGTTGAAACTATGATCAACGGCTTCATTTGGAGCAAACTTTGTGGCTGTATCTACTTGGTCATTCCCTCTAATCCCTTGTCAAGACATTATTATCATAAATAAATAAAAATAAAATATAAAATAATAATAATAATAAATAAAGTTGTAAATAAACTAAAATAAACATTTAAGCTTTGTTTAAAACAAATTAAATAAAAAAGAAGAATAATAAAAAATACTTCCAGCATGCAACCAAAAACTGTTCCTGCTGGAAATACAGACATCCCATCAAAACAAATTAAATTCACTATCTCCACCATAATCCCTCAGACAGTCAACACATGTCTGACTTCTCTCTGTAACATAACATTTAATAATTTCTCTCATTACATGTAACATGTGAAACATTTACAACCAAAAATACACATATAAGAAAATTATTAAATCGTATAAAATTAAAATACAATTTATTATGCCTTTAATACTGTTATCATTTTATTTCTGTGACGCATGTTTATTTCTGTGAACATGATGTTATTTATGCTGCTTTGATGTGAGTGACACGCACACCCTACATGGGTTGGGATATAGCATATTTCATTACTGTTGGATAATGAATCCAGCCTATATAGCAATTTTACCAGCAGTGGGTTTCCAATTTTTTTTTTATTGCTGTTATAACTGGTAAGGATTAAAAACATATAATGAGAAAGGAGGGCTTGGAGAATTTGACACACACAGGACATATTGAAAGCAAGAGGGAAACAGCAAGTAAACCACCTAACAAGTAAATTGATGGTAGAACAGAGATGGAGACAAATAGTAAGTGGAAAAACACTAGTCAGTGCTACAAAGGATAGAAAATTGTGGAGAGCCATGATCTCTCATGTCCTGAATGAACACTGCCTATACAAGAAGAATATTAACAAAAATTACTCCTCTTGCCATCAAGAAGAATTTCTCTCTTTAGGACGTAGGCAATCATGGCTCTCCACAGATTCCTTTTCTTTACTATGTGTGAATTATCATGACTTCTTTGAAAAGATAGTGGAATGGTTTTTCCCATTGCTTTTTATACAGTTTTGCAATTCAGAGGTTTCTTTCACCTAGACTGGTTGATATCTAAGGTTAGAGAACCCTGTCTACCCTGCTATTTAAACCATTTCACCTTAATTAAATGCTCTGTTTCTTCAGGATGTATGACACATAATGAGGAAGGAGGACTTGGAGAATTTGACACTCATAGGACATAATGAAAATAAGAAGGAAAGAGGGAAGTAACCTACCAAACACCGTTTTTTAAATAGATGCTAGAACAAAGATGGAGAGGAATAGTAAGCAGAAAAGCATTGGTCAGAGCTATAAAAGATAGGAAATTTTGAAGAGCTATAATCTTTCATGTCCTGAATGAACATTGCATATAAAAGGAGAATATTAAGAAAAATATGGTAGTATTAATCCTCCTGTCACTAAGAAGATCTAATGGACAACATTTGTTACCTGTAAATCCCTTTTTAGTAATTTCATACCATCGGTGGCTTTCTGTTTTTGCTTGCATAATGAAATAACAGATTTTTTTTAAGGTTAATGTTTTTTTCCAGTTTTTCTTTCCTTCTTACAATTTTGCAGTTTTTTGTTTTTATGAAGGCAATAATTAATCTTTTTTGTGTTCAAACATTTTGAATTCTATTGCACTGTTTCTTAATTAGTATTATTTAATTTATTTGCTAACTGAAGGCGTTAATTTTACGGGAGGTGTTTCTGTTTAATTTCATTGCAATTCATTCAATTTTGTTTTTTAATAGAAAGAGGCAGGGTTGGAATTGAAAGAGGAAAACATTGTTGCAGTAAACACTTAAAGGATTGTATTAGCAGATGGAAAAAACTGTTAAGCTTTCTTTGAAAACATTCTGAAATTATCACATATTAATGAGGAACTTGTTTGTTAACTGACAAGAGATAAAATTAAAGAAAGAAATTTTTAAAAGAAAAATTATCTGAATTCAAAAATGAGTTATTTATTTAAAAGAATTATATACATGAAATACAAAACAATTTCTAAAGAATTAATGGATTTTATTTTTTAATCCAAGATATTTTTATTACTTCAAACGTTATTTCTACTGTGGATACCAGTATTTGAGTAGATGCACCACTTATTTTAAACAATATTTATTTCATCTACCAGCTTGTGTACCTGAGAAAATTTAAGGAAAACATGTCCTCTGGCAGGATTCGAACATGCATCCATCTTTGCAAGAGGAATAACTATGTGATGCTGTGAGCTTTTACCACTTGGCTACAAAGAGCTTCACAATAAAGCAAGGTTCTATTTGGCTTTTAAAAGTACACAGACACATTCAGATTTCCCCAAATGCATATCTGTTCAGTTTCATATATGAAACATAAACAAAGCAATTTCTAAAGAATTAATTGATTTTTATTTTTTAGTCTAACATATTTTTATTACTTTAAACATTATTTTCAGTGCTATTTTTTCTTAATTTTATTTGACTGATTCATTTATTTTTTATGGCGTATCAACTCATTGCAGGTTATTTAAAGCCAGGAAATATTTTTAGATTTTTTTGTGAGGTGGGAAGATAACAGTTTACTAGTAAAGGTCTTACTAATTTACTCATCATTGGGTAGGGAGAGAAGACATGGATACATGCCTTTCCCAATGGTATTTGCATATAAGTGAATATAATGAAGCCGATGGGAATTAGAACTCTGCTCTCCAATGGACAATTTTGAGCCATCATCCATTACACCACCTGCACATCCAAGCTTACAGCACCTGGTATTCCCAAGTTTCACATATCTTAGTACTGACTGTGATTGTTTCAATGTAATGTGGCTGTAAGCCCTGCTTTTATCTTTTTTATATACTACCTATATAGTTAAATGTCTGATTCTGATGCCCCTGTTATAGACAAGCGTATGGTTGCAAGAAAGAAATACGACAACAATAGAAATAGATTTACGTGATTTATTTCAACAGGAACGTGAGGGTTTAGGACAGCTACCTTGTGGTATAGTTCATAAGCCGGCTTCGGATCTCGGTTGATCTCTCATAGTAGTTCACACTGGCACTCCCCCTGCTAACTGCTGCTGACCGCTCAGCCTGACCATGACAGGTCTCTTCCCTGGCCACCTGTTGGCTGCCTGTTGTACTTCCGTGTGACTCCTTTTATGGTGGTTTTTTATGGCTTAACAGGCTCAAAAAACGATGCGAGTATAATTAGGAGAGAAGCATTTTTAATGGTCGAAAAATAGAAGCACTTTAAAATATTATTTTATTTTTCGACCAGAACTTGTGCGTCGGGAACATTCATGAATGACGAAAATGGTCATTTTGTGATGGGGCCTTGTCTCGCTCTTGAGTATGTTAGTTTATTTGCCTGTAAATCAACTGAGATATGTCTTATTTTATTTTATAACACCCCTAATTTGAAATTCACCCCCTTGGCCAGTGATCATACATTTTACTTTCTTATAGGTAATAGTCCTTTCTTCTCACTTTCCTTTACTACTTTCTCTTTTTTGCCATGAACAATTGACATTGATAATAAATCCTCATAGATATTTTATTTCTTGTTTCTAACTTGACTCATTTTTTAAGGAAATGCTGCATATTATCTAACAGCCAGTGAGTAACAGTTCCAATTTTTTGGAGGCAAATGGTAGGGTTTGGGCCTGGTGTGACACCATGAGGCCATGAATCCCTATGCAGGCCATTCATTGTTTTGTAGATGTCAGCTGATATTTTGTTAAGGAGACATTTGTATGGTATTACAGAAATCGTTTTGGCAATAACTGTCTTGGCGAAGAAGGTCTGCTGAGGGAAATGGACCTCACAAGAAACAGGTCAGAGGACCCTGACAAAAAGGGTCAGCAGATTGGTGTGGATTTGATGAATGACTTTTTGCAGATGAAAGCTGACAGGAAAAAGAATGCTTGTTGTCTATAAAATAGTGATCTCTAGCAATCTAAAACAGAGGACTGGTCACTTGTGATGTGAAAGGAAGGCAGACGCCAGTTAGACTGTTAGATCACATCAATTTTCCTCACTTGCCTACAGTCAGCCCTTATGAGAAGATTACAGCTGAATAACATTTGCCAATTGCTACAATTTTGTCTTGTTTTTTTTTCTTAGATAAGGATCTGGCCAAAGAATTTATTTTCTTGTAGTAAGTTACAAGCATTTGATTGGAAGAAGCTGCACCCTATGAACAAACCTGGTGTCTGGTCTGCACACACACACTCTCTATGTCTTTTACATAAACATATGCTCTCTCTCTCTCTCTCTCTCTCTCTCTCTCTCTCTCTCTCTCTCTCTCTGACAAGCTTGTGTGAATGTACAGTGGAACCGGGGGTGGGTAGCAAAGGATGAAAAACTACTAAGAAATTGTGAAGAGCCATGCCATTTTTTTCATAATAGTGTGAGATGTACTCACAAGCCATGGGTTAGTTTCACTTGTCTGCCTAAGCACATCATTAACCATTGACCACTACTTCGTACTGCTTCATGCCCTTTTGCACCAATGTTCTGGTAAGGGGTGTAATGATGACATATATGCCATTGAACAATCCCAGGGTATTTCATACCTCACTAATAGAAAATAGTATACTTTCTATATTGATCAAAGTGCAGCACACAACCACACCAATAGAGACATCTGTGTCTCATTCATTAGAAACTATCTTCCAGCTTCCAACTCCACTGAATGTCTAGATCAGATAGCAGAACTATATCGGTCTACAAAGCTGTGCTTGTTTAGTGAAGTTCATAATACCAAAGCACTTCAAATCTCATAAGGAGCACAAGAATCTTTTTAATCTCTTCCTAGACGATGCACAGAGGGGCATAGATCACTTAAACACATCATACCATATCACAAATGAATCTGCTAATAAAAAATAACATTTTTGCTGTCTCTCCATTGGCCAATGTACTAATGATAAGGGTGGGTATGCTGATGACATAAGTGTTCATAGCTGAATTAAGAATGATCTTGAAGAAAAAAAGTCAACATATACAAGCACAGAGTGGCATAGATCACTTAAACACACCATACCATATCTCAAATAAATCTGCTAATAAAAAAATAACATTTTTGCTTTCTCTCCATTGGCCAATGTATTAATAATGAGGGTGGGTATGCTGATGACATAAGCGTCCTACCCAAAATCCATCATAAAAATACAGGATGTGAAATTAGTAAATACTAAGTACTTCAAATGCCTGATTGTATGGATAAGTCATAACTAATTTAGTATCAGACCTTCATGCCTGCAAAAAAAAAAATACAATTTCAAAAGGACTGTTTCCATTGACACAACTGTTATTTTAACTACCTTTATTCCTCAGTAATGTTTATCGTTTTAAATATACCATATCCCAAATTAATCTGCTAATAAAAAATAACATTTTTGCTTTCTGATAATGATAAGGGTGGGTATGCTGATGACATAAGTGTTCATAGCTGAATTAAGAATGATCTTAAAGAAAAAAAAAAGTCAACGTCTTCTACTGAGTATTCCAAGATATAGGACTCAAGATAAGTCTTTCCAGAACAGAAACTATGATTTTATTTATTGGTTTTATTTTATTTCATAGCAAAAAGATAAAACTTACTAAGACGGGAAGTTATGGAGAGCCATGATTGCCCAAGTCCTGAAGAAACATGGCATATAGAAGAAGTCTCTGCTACGTTAGATAGAAATGTAAATGTCAGTTGTATTTCTAATAAAATACAAATTAAATTCTTCATTAATTCAGGACAGAATTTCCCAAATCTATTTAAAGAAGTTTACTTTGTCTTGATCTGATAGAAGAACTATATTGGTCAACAAAATCTTTATATAATGCCATTTTATATAAGATTCAAACACCAAATCATTTCAAACACCATCAGGAGTATGACAAACAGGAAATTAGAGACCCAGTCTATTTAATGTCTTTCTAGATTATATTCTGCATGTACACAAGTCCAGATGATAAGAAATAGGCTTTAATAATTTAAACATTTGACGTCACATAACAAACAAATCATGATGATGAGAGATGTTATGCTGATGACATAGGTATTCATAGCGAGGATAAGAATGATCTTGTACAAACAATCAACATTCTTTATCAAGCGTTCAAAGAAATAGGACTTAAACCTTTCCAAAACAGAATCTATGATATGGAACTGGAATAAAACCTGTGATGGCAAATACACTGAATATAAATTTATTGTAGAAGAAAAGGAAATTGAACACAGAAAAGGCTCTGCTTGAATTGGTTTGTTATAAAACCAAAACATTAACCTGAAAACTCAAAACATATTCTTTAATAGCCTTGTCAGATCTCAACTCTTATGTAGATGTCATGCATTGTACCCAACTCATGTTATTGATGCCATATATGGTCCAGTGCTCTTGCTCTATATTCAGAGATTCTTGATAAAATCAGCAATATTATTGGTCCTGGCCTGGCATCTTGCCTTCAATTATTTTCCCACTGATGTAATGTAGCTTCCCTGTGACTTTTCTATACATAGTTTCATGGTAATTGATAGAGGAACTATATTGATCTACAGAATCTTTATATAATGCCATTTTATATAAGATTCAAACACCAAATCATTTCAAAACGTCATCAGGAGTATGTCAAACAGGAAATTAGAGACCCAGTCTATTTAATCTCTTTTCAGATTATATTCTGCATGCAAACAAGTCCAGATGATAAGAAATAGGATTTAATAATCTAAACATTTGACGTCACATAACAAACAAATCCAGATGATGACAGATGCAATGCTGATGACATAGATATTCTTAGTGAGGATAAGAATGATCTAGAACAAAAAAAATCAACATCCTTTACTGAGTACTCCAAGATATAGAACTCAAGATATGTCTTTCCAAAACAGAAACTATCATTTAAAATTGGAGAGAAAGCAGTGATGGCTCCTTACCAAAATCCATCATAAAAATACAGGATGTGGAATTAGTAAGTACTAAACACTTCAAATGCCTCTTTGTATGGATCTGTCATAACTAATTTAGTATCAGAGATAAGGAAATAGGTTGGCAAATCAAACAGTGTCAAAAGGACTGTTTCCATTGACACAACTGTTATTTTAACTACCTTTACTCGACAGTAATATTTATCATTTTAAAAAGTGATCTATCCATTCTATATAGATGCATGCACACTTTCTCTGTCTCCTACATAGACATATTCTCTCTATCTCTCTCACACACACCCTGACAAGCTTGTGCCAATGTACAGTGGAATGGGGGTAGCAAAGGGACAAAAACTAAGAGCCACATCAGATAGGAAATTGTGGAGAGCCATGATCACCTATGCCCTGAAGGGACATGACATGTAGAAGATATATATATGTTTGTGCATGTGTGGCATGAACTGGTTTAACACTTATAAGCAAAGCACCTTAAATTTTAAGTGAAGCAGATTATATTCACTTTGCGCTTAAGAACTGTGTTAAAAAAAGAAAAGACATAGACAGCAGAACTGAAACTATCTACCCATGTCGATTAAATAAAGGGTTCAGTTACAAATTTATTGAACATCATCTGAAAAAGGCCACAATAGCTGAAATGTTGTGATAACAGCAACAAAGATGAGGATGTCCAAATGTCAATAGAATTGAAGAACTTTTTTTAAAAATAAACCTGTAGTAAAATACAATGATGAAAAGAAAGTGGATGAGTAAGAGGTAGAGAAAAAGGAAGTAGGAATGAGAAAAGCATTTTCATTGGCAAATAAAAGTGAGGCAAAAAGTAGCCATTTTGAATATGATTGATAGAGGACAGGTTAATCTGACACAAAGACTATATATATATATATATATATGGTGTGAGATAACATTATCAGTGACAGGGGATTAACTTATGAGATGATGCCAGTGAATATTTTATCAGACTCTCCTTGATGGATTTTTAAATTTACTCCAAGAATCAAAATATACAAAATATATAAATATATATTTTGTATATTTTTGTTGATTCTTTGTAAGCTGTACAGAGAAAATTGTCTTATATTCTAGAATGATGGGTTTGCTAAGAGTTGTGTCAAAAAACTGATTTGGACATTTTATTGCATATTTGACCCATGATATCACAGGTAGGATTTATTAAACAGATCCTCTAAAACATTGATAGTGACACAGTAAATACCAATGGCATATCTATGTTTTACTAAAAAAAAACTATAAAAAATATTAAATTTACTTAAGTTAAAAAGTTAGACCTTCTTCACAGAAAAATTTATATTAGCCCAGCCTTGTTGAGTATAGATTTTACTCTAAGAAAGTAAGCCATTCACAGAGCTTGGATGAATAAAAATCACACTGTAGAGAAACCAGAGGTGATTATCTCCCTTTGACGAAGATGCAATCATATGGTCACTTAATGATGAAAGTAATCAGTCATTCAGCTTCTAGGAGTCAAACAAAGCAGTTATCTGTTTGGCCTGGGTTGAAACTACAAGCCTATGGTACAGTTTTCCCATGGAAATATATCTTTGTCAGATATACAAAATACTAGCAAGAGAGCCCGGCGTTGCCCGGGGATATAACAGTAAGAGATAGATCAAGTATCGACCATCATAAAGACTGAAAAATAAAATTGAAAAAGATTATTGTTGAAGGTTGACGGATTTGCATGTCTTAATTAGTTTTTTTTTTGTTTTGTTTTTTTACGAAATGGTCAAATCCAAACTCAAACAAAAACATTGTTTTCAATCGTTATGAGTCTACCGATTGAATAGAATTTTATTATAAACGATTGTCTTGTAAATGGAATTTTTAAAGCATTCTGAATGTAAAATAAAGAAAAAAAAGTGTGCAATTACATTAAGAAAAACTACCTGCCAAAAAAGTGAAGTTTTGTTGAAATCGGTTGAAAAATGTAGGAAATCCGATCCCATATATAAACGAACACACACACACACACACACACACACACACACACACACACACACACACACACAATCTGGGTTTTATAATAAGTATAACTCGATATGAGTTGTCCCCTTTCATTCTCGCGACAGCGATGCCTCCTTAATCATGTTTTCAAATTGATTTCATGCAAAAACAATTGTGTTTTTCCAATTTTTACACTATCAGAACCACCATAAGGTAATTTTACGTAGTCCTATGAAGTTTTGTTGAAATCGGTTGAAAAAATGTAGGAAATCCGATCCAATATATAAACGTACAGACACACACACACAACCTGGGTTTTATAATAAGTATGATCTCTGGCTTGCAGTTCTCATGATGGAAAAAACCCAAGACTTGTCATTTTCCATTTGCAGAATATGTCCTCGGTAGGGACATAGCAGATACATCTGGCCTGCTCTATTCTGGAATCCTAAATATGGCTTCTCCAGAAACACAGAAGAAACTCCATATTATATATAAAACCCTATCTTTTTGTTCATGTGCAAAAATGTGTATATAATTTTGTATAGAACTTGTGTGGTATAAAAATCTCTTTGATAACAAAATATATTTATCATTCTTTCCTTTCAGACATTCTGTTCCATCCATGAAATTAGTTGTTATTATATCACAAATATAATATTTTCCATAATGGAGGAAATACAAATGGGAAAATAAACCTTTCTTCCACAGAGTACCCATTATCTGGGTCAACCCAACTTAACATTATTTACCTTCATTAACTGATGATCACAATGCAATATACTATTAACTCCATCAACTTAATAATATTAGTACTTAACAGTAGAATTTGATAATTTAACTATCAAATCTTGCAGTTTTTGAATCAAAATTTGTTTCAGTAATTTGAAGCATCTATGTGCAATAAAAATTAGAAAGAAAGGTATTGTCAATGGTCGGAAATTAGGTCAAGCATTAACAACATTAATGGTGCCTTAAACAAGATTATGAGCCTTAGTTCAGGCATAGTTTTTAAATTACAGCATCATTATCATTAAAATCAAAATCAAAATTTTTTTTTCTGAAAACGATTTTTCATTGTAATTTGGATTTTGTTTAGGTGGATACAGATGAATATAACTCACTATAAAAATGTGTTTTTCTCATAATTTTATAAACATTTTGTCAGTACATTGAAAATATCTTACAAGTGTCTGACATGAAAATTAAAAGAAAAACTGCATTATTAAAATCATATATTAACTGATTCATTCAATCTTTGCAGGTTATTTAAAGCCAGAAAATTTATTTTTGTAGAATCTAAGAATTTTGTTTTTGAGATAATAATAATTTAGTGATAAAAGTCTTACTAATTAACCCAAAGCTGGGGGAGAAGAGGTTGATATATGCCTTTCTCAAGGGTATTTGCATATAAATGAATATAACAAACCCAATAAGAATTGGAACTTGGTTCTCCAATTAACACCATTACACCACTCACACATCCAAGCTTATAGGGCCTAGTATTCCTAAGCAGTCACCCATCTAGTTACTGACCAGGTGCAACATTGCTTAACTTCAGTGATCGTACAGGAACCAGTGTTTCAATATGATATGGGTGTAAACCTTGTATATTAAGATTTCAAGATGAACTATTTTCATTATTACTCATGAATGGGTGCTGGAAATTTTCTGATCAGAAGAAAAAATGACAAAATATAACATCTTTTTATTTTAAAATCAAGAATTTTTCAGCACCCTATTATATATATATATATATATATATATATATATATATATATATATAGTCATCCACATTTGTTTTTTTTCATTGTATCACAGCTCATCAGTGTGGCTAGACATCTACTTGCTTCAAGCCAGGATCAAAACTCAACGGATGTGCCATCAGTCAGGGATTCTACCACTAAGCTATCGGCAGAAAAAGGGAAATTTTAGTGTATTATATATGGGGATATACAAATGCCACTAGCCAGAGGGCTCAATTCATTAATGAAGCATGGTGCATAATTAGTGTGGCAACCACTGTTTAGAAATTATCCTTTCCGCTATTGTGCTCAACTAAATAACGAGATGAATAAAAAGACAAGAGGGAAAACTATTCTTAGCCAACACATTTCATCCTCTGAAGAACTTTATCAAGGCAAATGTAGGATTTATTTTGTTGCAAATGTTTTTTTTTTCGTTTTTTTTATGCGTTTCACCCCAAGCAAGGTGAGAAGCCACTGGGACGCAAGGGGTTACAAAAGATCAGATAGAAGAAAGGATGAGGAGAAGGGTAGTGGATAGATCAAGGCAACTGGAGATGTCGATTGACATTACATTTGAATAGCTGCAGATTATAGCTCTCAGCGAAACTGGAATAGGGAAGGGAGTTCCACAAGCGAGAGGTGCGAGACATGAAGCTATTGGAGTAGAAGAGACGGCTACATTTAGGAATTTCGACAGTGAAAGAGTGAGAGCAGGATGCCAGCCTCGTATGGCGCTGGAACTCTGGGAACCAGTGAATGCAGCTCCTCGTAGCAATTGCCATGAAAGTATTTGTAAAACAGACAGAGATAGGCGACAGCGTGTCTGTGAGAAAGTGACTGTAGACGAGATGCCAGAGCAGGGCCAATTATATTGCATATCTGCCTCTGGAGCCTATCAAGAACCCCAAGGCAAACAGAAGGGGCTCCAGACCATATATGGCAGCAATACTCCATAGCAAGGCTGTCATTGGTTTATCAAAGCTTTTAAATTTGAGAACATTCATGAATATTCATCAGGTGGTTGAAAGGTCAGTCAAAAAAAAGGGCACAAAATTTCATTATTCTTTTGTCTGTGAGTAATATTCAAGAAATATTTTTATTTTTATTTTTTAATAAATGAGGATTGTTTAAATTGTGATCAGATTATTATGGGTTGCAACGGACATATTCAAAAACATGACGTAATGGATTTAACTGTTTTCTTTTGATTTTTCATCATATTTGTGGTTGTGTATGTTGGCTTGGGAAAGTCGAAATTCTTTCAAGAAAAGTGAGATTGGAAAGAAACCGAGGTAAAGATTTTATATCTTGATAAGATTTGGTAGCGGCACTCTTGAGAATTTTCCTTTTGATAACTGATATTTTTAGAAGAAATATAGAAGAATATATATATATATATATATATATATCAATAAGAACACCGATTATATATCTTACCGTTCTTTCTTTTTATGTATATATATATATATAAAAGAAAGAACAGTAAGATATAAATCCGTGTTCTTATTGATATATATATATATATATATATATATATATATATATATATATATATATATAAAAAAAGAACAGTAAGATATATATCCAATGAAACACCTACAGTAAAAAGAAATTAATAAGAAAAGCTAGAATATGTAGGCCGTTAAATGACCCATGCCCTTTGTACATACATGAGAAACTATATATTACTAAGTTTATAAAAAATAAAAGTTTACTAGCTCAGAGAAATGAATTAGCTATTTTTTGCTGTCATTGTCAAAAATTTTCCTTAAATAATATTTAAAAATAAAATTAAAAAATAATCTGACCTGGTAATATATATACTTATACTTGATATGAAAAAATAATTTTATATACTGTAAGTAATTCTAGTACATTTACTTGTTTTAAAAGAAATATAGTCTATTAAAAATTAAAAGTAAAAATATTTTAAAATTGTAGTTAAATAAAATGTATTCTAACCTAAACATCCCCAAAAAATTTTTAAGTATACAAATAGAAAAAATGCTGTAAGAATTTTTTGCCATTAACAATAAAAGTTAAAAAAAAACCCAGATGACATGCATTTAACGGATGTCAGAATTCATTGAAAAATACATCACCACCCCTACCTAAACCTTTTTCGAATGTAACTAATAACTGATACAGCAAAAGTTAATAAAAAGAACACACTACCGCCCCTGTTTGAATGATTGGATCTCTCTGTATCCTTGGAAACAGTGAATTATGAATTTTTCCGTGCCTTTAAAACTCAGTAAATTTAAAAAATAAGTTACTCCAAAAATCGCTTGAGGATGAAATGGAACTAATGTTTTTAATTTAATTACAAAATTAAATTTGAAACTTTTAGCTTCCATTTTTGAAACATGGTCATTACTGTGTAGCGAAAAAAAACATATTTTAAACTAATTTATTATATATATATATATATATATATGTGTGTGTGTGTATCTATCTATCTATCTATCTATCTATCTATATATATATATATATATATATATATATTTATATATATATATAATTGTCTATTTAGGCAGCAATCCTTCATTTATACATGTTTCATTAAAGAAGACAAATAAAGTACTGCGACTAAGATTTTATCTAATTTTTCTTGTATTTGAACAAGTGTTTTCTTTTCTGAACACAGAGCGTGTAAAAACCATCCAAATATTCTGTAATTCCAAACGCTTTCGGCTATACTTTTAGCCATTATCAAGAATGATTTTATTTTTGCTTTTTTACTGGGGTATGAGGTATATATATGTTTCTAGAGATATAGGAATGTTTTATTTTCTGAACACAGTCAGTACATTGTGGCTGTGTTTGTACTTAATATTATTAAGTGTTGGGTTTTCTCTTTTTTATTATTAGGGTTTCCATTATTTTTAATCTTTTTTTACATGTGGATGAGGTTATTATGCTTGTATTTTCAACTAGTATGTTTCAGATGTAGTCTGGTAAGTTTGTGCGTGTGTGTTTAAATGAGTTCTGATGGAGCTGTGGGCAGATAGGTGTAATGTAAGGTGTCTGGATAGGCATGTAGTAGTGTGACCAATGTAATTATTTATGAATACAGTTTGATCAGGGACAGTTCTTTAAGGGGCATTTGAACTCATAAATAATGTTTGCTCATTGTAATTTTGTTAGTGTGCTGTTATTTTGTGTTGTTGTTGTGTTTTGTGTTGCTATTTTGGAGGATAATGCTAGCTATTTTAAATGTTTTGCAGTAGATAATTTGATTTTTTTGTTTGGTTCAATTGGGGTAGTGTATTTCTTTATGATATTTCTATTATTGAGTGTTATTTTTAGCTTTATTTTACATATAGACGATGCTATTACATTTGTGCTGTCAACAAGTATGTCATGAATAGAGTCTGGTATGTCTCCATATATATATATATATATATATATATATATATATATATATATATATATATAATAAAAAAATAATAATATAAATAGTTATACTCGTTTGGAAAAACCTTAGGTATTTTGGCTTGTAACTGAACAAACCAATACCCAAGGGAAAATAAGGGATAAAGAATTTCATTAAAGAAGAGGCGGGTTCAATAGCATCTGACATGTGTCAAAATGCTAATTTGGCGATTTCAGATAAGATTGCAAATTCTCATTGAAAGTGAGGTTTTGCTTTTTGAGAAATATTAGCTTATTGATTTAAAACATTTCCTTAAATCTCATGTTACTTTTCCTTGCTTGACTTAAACCTTGTAGGGTATTGTAAGTGTCGTGCGGTGATGGACTGGGTCTAAAAATATCCACAGCTAAAATGCTTATATTCACTTATGTACAAATACCCTTGTTAAAAGGATATGAATCCATCACCATCACTTCTCCTCCTCAACTATGGATTAAATAATAGGGCAGGATGTGTACTTTAGTTTTGATGGAGGAGAGTCTATGAGATTAACGCACACACACACATACGGTGTAAATAAAATAATTATCTTCTTATTAGCAAATCAAACACTAAGTAAAATATTTTTGTGTTCAATATATATATATATATATATATATATAATATAAATAGTTATACTCGTTTGAAAAAACCTTACATATTTTGGCTTGTAATTGAACAAACCAATGCCCAAGGGGAAATAAGGAATAAAAAAAAGAAAGAACTAAGACCATGAAATTGAGGCGAAAGCAATTGTCCAGAATTCAAGCTCAGAGCCCAAAGAAAAAAACCTCCAAAATGAGTAAAAAAAACAATATTTTATTAAATCTAAAATCTGAAATCCTGAGTAGGTGTAGACATAGGAAACACTGGTTATTAGAATAGTTTGTTTTTGTTTTTTTTTTTTTCCTCTATTGAATAAAAATGTAACACCCCCTCCCCCGTTGTTGAGTTACTGTTTTACTTGGTTGATTTTTTTTTTAGTCATGTGGTCATGGTTGTTTTTATATTGTAGGCTATATATATTGTTCCACCTTTACCTTGTTGGTTCGTTGATCCTGACGATCCTTATAGGTGAAACCTAGGTAGGTTTACCTGGCTCTTTAAGTTCACATTTAGGTTTGCTCTACTTTGTGCATTGAGCACTTTTTGTTTTACTCATTTTGGAGGTCTATATAGGATCTACCCAAAATGATTTTAAAACACAATACTATAACCACCTTAGTAGTTTTAATAATGAAACACACAAACATAGCCCCACTTTATCCACTTATGTATGGAAGGTCAAACAAGAGGATAATAAAGACGCCATTTTGAAATGGGAAATATTAAAAAAATGTCACAGGTATAAGCAGCTATTGCTATGTATAAAGAAACCAATAATTTATTAAATCTAAAATCTGAAATCCTGAGTAGGTGTAGACATAGGAAACGCTGGTTATTAGAATAGTTTGTTTTTTGGGGTTTTTTTTTGTTCCCGTTTGAATAAAAACATAAACCACCCCATTGTTGATTTACGGTTTTGCTTGGTTGATTTTTTTTTTTTTTTGTCACATGGTCATAGTTGTTTTTATATTCTGTTCCACCCTTACCTTGTTGGCCAGTTGACCCTGACGAACCATATAGGTGAAACCTAGGTAGGTTTACCTGGCTCTTTAGGTTCATATTTATCTATGTATATATATTGTTCCTAAGTTTAATTCATGAATAGAGGCTTAACCTAGACTTTCTCAAACCTTTTTAAGTCATTTTACATGTAATACAGAAGAACTTTTTTCATGGTGCCCAGAATCTGATTACATGTGATTATAAGTGCTATGTTAAAGTATACTAGTAATACATTGACTGAGATTGGCAAATGCTTAAAATAAAAGTACTTTTTGTTGTCTTAACTAACTGGACTTGGTATGAACAATTGCTTTTCTTCACTGTAGATTTGTTTTCATTATCGGAAAGTAACAGTTCTGAAATAGTTAAATTTAACACAAACCTCTGGAGATCATGTATCAGTTAGTGGTAAGGTCTGAAGGATATATTGCCTAATAAGTAAAGCTGTTCATATGAGCAATTTTGTACTGGCCATTTGCTGCTCTTCACTACTGATATATTCTGTTATACAGGCAGTTATAAAATTGTGAAATTTATTCAAAATAACCATAGATAATTTATCAGTAGATTTTCAGCTTTTGGGATGCAACTGATTAGATCTTTACCAACTATATTTTAATGATGGGTTTCTAATAACATTTTATCTTATATTTGGAAAGATGCCATCTGGTTCTCAATTTTTCATATGCAATACACTTTGTGGACTCTTCACTGATGACATAAGCTGAAATACAAATAAAAATCTACTTAAAAACTACTTTGCTGTATGGAACAGTTATAACAAATTTAGTGAAGGAGATAAGGAAATTGAATGCAGGATAGGTTGAGTTAGGGTTGCTTTTGTCCTGCACTGTAACAGGTGACAAAACTCAAATGTTAACCTGAGAGCTCAAGTCGTATTCTTAAATAGCAGCTTCAAATCTTGACTCTCATACAGATGTCCATACATGGAATCAACCATATACAACAGGAGGTTGCTATGTAAGAAAGATTTATTCTCCTATTTGAATTTCCTCCATTATGGGCAGAATGCTGTTCAAAATATTTAGATTTCTGCATTAAATAACTCATTGGACATTGGAGGTTTTCAGGAGTAGAGAACCACCTCTTCATATTGTACAGATGCATTCTGGGATTTCTTCTTAGCCAATATAGTCCAGCAAGGTATCTAATCAGGAGATTGGAGGTTTTCATGAGTAGGGAACCACCTCTTCATTGCTGTTGCCCCCAGGTCCACCCTGATCAGGGGTGGTAGCACCTGTTAGGGTCCAAGCTATAGACAAATAGTGAACCATCAAACAAAACATTATGAAAGTACAAAAATAGATTTTTATAGAAAAAATACCAGCAATATATTTTTATATAAAAATATTACCAACAATAAATATAGTAAAATTATCAACAATACACTTTATCTATTTACACTATTTAGACTGTTGTCTTCATCTTTATTGCCATATTCATGACATTTCGGCTGTTGTACATTCTGACCTTCTTCAGGGGATATAGCTATTTTCTAAGTGCTGCTTAGATGTGGCACAAGGGTAAAAGTATGGAGCACCCAGTGAGGATTGAACTCACTACTCAGTCGTAATATGTTCTAGCGAGACAAGCTTGCTAACCATTACACCATGCCGAGGTGCCCTTCTTCAGGGGATATATGTTGGAATTTCAAACAGAACACTTTATTTAATCAACAGTGGTAGATTGTTCTATTTCCACATGCCAAGGCTTTTTTTGGATATCTCAGTATTAGTTAATTACCTTTAGTAATTCTCCAAGTTTTTGCTCCCTCTTCTGGAAAGTACAATGGCCGAAACATTTTGAATATGGCAATAAAGATGACGACAACAGTCTGAACTATGTAAATAGTTACAATACCTCATCTCAGATATATACACTGATAAACATTTTATAGCAAAATGAACAGCAACACATTTTATCTGTAGTTGAAGGCAGACAATTCTATTCAAAATATATTTAGATGAAGCCAAAAATTGTGTTCAAAATATTTAGATTTCTGGATTAAATAACTCATAGCAGTCGATATACCATCAAAAATCAACCCACCAACTCAGCCAATCAGATAGGCTACTTCTTGGTCTTATCTGTCATGGTTTTGTTCTTTCTTGCCTTGAAGTCAGAAAGCTGGAATCAACCCTTTATTGTGAGTGCCCCCCTGGTTAACTGTTATGATGTTGATTTGGGGTGAGTAGAGACAAACGCCAAATAACACGTAAAAATAAAAAGGGTTTTAATAGATTGGTAAATAGGTACAGAATTGTCTGAGTAGTCAATCACTAGCTCAGCTAAGAACTGCTCTGTCTCTGTCTTTTGACATGCCACTGTTTAACGTCTTTGCTCGCAGACAAGTTCATCTTCAAGAGGGGTGGTAGGTTTCCGACACAACATTAACCTTATGGGCAGATATAATAATATCTGTGATATAATAACATTGTACTTCATGGGCATAATGGAATAGCTGAATTGAAAAATAATGATAAACATGCTTTGTTCTCAGAGAGAGTTTTATAATGCTACATGTTACACCAAATTAGATATATACAAATTGTGTTCAAAATATTTAGATTTCAGCATTAAATAACTCATAGCAGTTGATATGCCGTCAAAAATCAACCCACCAACTCAGCCAATCAGATAGGCTACTTCTTGGTCTTATCTGCCATGGTTTTGTTCTATCATGTCTTGAAGTCAGAAAGCTGGAATCAACTCTTTATTGTGAGTGGACCCTGGGTTTACCTTACTGTTAAAAAAAAATTGTCTGTATCCTTTTTGTGTGTTAACTTTGTGAAATGTTTTCCTTAATACTGTCTCGTTTATGTATATTGACTGCTTAGTATTATTTTTATACTGTTCTTTTATTTCTTTTGCTATTGTTTATTGGAAACTTTGTCATTTACACTTAACGATAGCAACTTCTCTCCCAGAAAAGATTTTAAATTTGTCAATTATCCCCTCTGATGAGGGTTGATCAAAAGTTTGACTGTTTTAGTGCAAACATAAAACCTGTTTCTTTAGACAGCTAATTTCAATGTCTCCACTTTTTCCAAGCTCCATTTAGACTCTGTACAATTAAAAAACTCTTAACATAGCACACAGAAAAAGAAGAAACTTGATCACATCATGATTTATCAAATTCAGTCTTTATAGATCAATGCTGAAGTTGTGTGTTATTTGAAATGATGCACTTGAGATCAAATCATAGGGGACTATCATAAGAATCATTATCTTAACCACTTAGTCTCCCAAAAGACTCAGGATTGGCTAGAGTTCTTATTTTTATTCTTTAAGGTTTCATCTTTTGGTTCTAACTGTTTCTGCCTTTTTTTTTGGTAACATAATAATAGAGTAACTAAAGCATTTTTGCATGCTGAGTAGTAGTACTAGTAATTAAGCATTTTTTCACTATGGAGTAGAAATAGTTGTAGTAGTAATTAAGCATTTTTTTACTATGGAGTAGTAGTAGTAGTAATTAAGCATTTTTTACCATGGAGTAGTAGTAATTAAGCATTTTTTTTACTATGGAGTAGTAGTAGTAGTAGTAATTAAGCATTTTTTACCATGGAGTAGTAGTAACTAAGGATTTTTTACAATGGAGTAGTTGTAAGTATTTTGACTACGGAGTAGCAGTAATAATAATTAAGTATTCTTTTACCATTTAGTCATAGTAATAATTAAGCATTTTGGACTACTGAAGATCAATAGTAGTAATAAGAATTTTTGGCTACTGAGTAGTAGTAGTAGTAATAGTAATTAAGTAATTTTTAGTACTGGGCAGTTGTAGTAATAATCATTTTGAACTACTGAGTAGTAATAGAAGTAGTAAAGCATTTTTGAGTATTGTGTAGCAGTGGTAGTAATTAAGCATTTTTCACTACTGATTAATAATAGTAGCAGTAATAAAGTATTTTTGCATGTAGTAATTAAGTATTTTTGCTGCCTAGTAGTAGTAGTTAAGAATTTTTGACTATTGAGTATAACTAAGCATTTTAAGTACTGAGTAGTAGTGATTAAGCATTTTTGAGTACTGAGTACCAGTAGTAGTAAGCTTTTTGAATATTAAGTAGTAATAGTAATTAAGCCTTTTTGATAGTCTAATAGTAACAGTAATAAGTAAACATTTTTACTACTTAGTAATAGTAATTAAGCATTTTTGACTGCCTAGTAATAATAGTAGTAGTAATAATTGAATATTTCCAACTAACTCATTGTAGTAATAGAAATAAATCATTATGTTGGGTAGTACTTGTGATGTTAATAAAGTATTTTTGACTAACATCAAGGAGTATCAAAAGCACTTTTTACTATCTACAAGTTGTACTACTTGATTTTTAGACCAATCTATACTTTGTTAAATTACATTATGGGTAGTCAGAAACAGCTTCAGACGTGAGTGGAATTCTCACCCTAAAACTCAGGAATTTATTATTCCTGAATAATGCTTTAAGCCAATTAGGCTACCAAAGCTGCTATACCTAAGCTGTGTTCTTTATCTCTTGTCTTTTCTTCGACCGTCTCTTTCTTCAAAGTTGATTCCATTCTGCATTGTTGATGAACTAATATTAGTTAATACCTTTTAAGCTGTTCTGAGAAATGGAGTGTTTTCTTGATTCTGGATTCTTACCATTTAATACAAGAACCAAACAAAAAAAAAAATGAAGATAATAATGTTGGATAAAAAGCAATGAAAACAGATGAAGAAAATTACTTTAGTTATCTTACATAGCTTACTTAGATAATTTACTTACGTAGTTTACTTACATGAAGAATGAGGATTTATCAAAAATATTTTCATTTTTAACCAATGTTGTGGAGTGATTTCATAGTGGAGGCTTGTATTTGTACTAAGTCGGTCCTAAAATAGGTTCAACGTACAAAACATTAGGAACTTGATATAATAGGTATAACATAGAGTAATCTTAGTTTTGGTTGCTGATACTTTAGTATTCGACTAAACTGTCGTCCGACATCGATTGACTCACCGACCGACTCACCGACTACCACGTTACTCTTACTACTCCTACTTACTATAGGTGGGAGAGTCTATTAACTATAGAATAGGTGTGTTCCACTATAACAACCAACAGGAAGCTTATATCTTCTTCTTTTATGTGTCACATCCCTTCAGGATGTAAGTAATCATAGCCTTTCAACTCTTCCTGTCCCTTGTAGCTCTGTACTGTGAGTATCAGATTTTCCAAGTACTCATTCCTCATTACGTGCACCAGAAACCTCAACTGTCTCTTCCTTATACTATTACTTGCAATTCTGTAGCACCAGTCCACAATGTTCTTCTGTATGCCATATCCCTTCAGGGCATAAGCGATCATGGCCCTCCACATTTTCCTGTTCCTTGTAGCTCTTAATAAGTTTTGTCATTCTGTTATTTCTCCCAAACCCTGTTCTACCATCCATTTTACTCAAGCTCATCAAGTATGTTACATGCTGCTTTTCTCTGTCTCTCAAGCTGTCATGTGAGTATTAGATTTTCCAAACCCTCCTTCCTCATTACATGCCCGAGAAATGTCAACTGCCTCTACCTGGATGTTAAGTATAAGTTTCCTTTTTCATTCTATTTTTTTCAAAACTTCATCGTTACTCACATGTTTGGTCTATGGTATTCTCAGCATCTTTCTGTAGAATCACATTTTTGTTGCTTCAAGTCTCTTCTTTATTTTTGAGAAGATTGTCTAGAAGCTTATATAATGCATTTTACTTGGTATGTTCTAAGGATCTGAGAATTTATTAAAGTTTTTTGAATGCCCCTGGGCAGGTTCTCCTTTATGTTATAAAATAAAATAAGACATATCTCGGCTGATTTACAGGCAAATAAACTAACATACTCAAGAGCGAGAGCCGGATGTGAACGGGACAAAGCCCCGTCACAAAATGACCATTATCTTCATTTACAAATGTTCCCGATGCATGAGTTCCAGTCGAAAAATAAAATAATATTTAAAGTGTTCTATTTTTCGTCCAATAAAAATGCTTCCCTCCTAATTATACTCGTTTCGTTTTTCGAGCCTGTTAAGCCATAAAAAACGCCATAAAAGGGGTCACACGGAAGTACAACAGGCAGTCAACAGGTGGCCAGAGAAGAGACCTGTCACGGTCAGGTCGAGCGGTCAACAGCTGTCAGCCGGGGAGCGCCAGTTTCGACATGTGTGAACTACTATGAGAGATCAACCTAGATCCGAAGCTGGCTTATGAACTATACCACAGGGTAGCTGTCCTAAACCATCATGTTCCTGTTGAAATGAATCACGTAAATCTATTTCTGCTGTTGTATTTCTTTCTTGCAACCATACGCTTGTCTATAACATTTATTTGGTATTTTAAAACATCATAATTAACAACTAATGATCATCTGCTTCTGGGTTTTATTTCAGTATGTTAGCATCTTTAAAACACTTATGTCAGACAATTTCCTTGCAGATGAAGAAGATACTTGATGTCGTTCTAGAGAAAGACGCAGAAAGAGAATAACAGGGATGAAACATGTGAACATTGAGGAAGTTTTAAGGAAAATGGAAAGAGATAATCACAAATTTGTGGGATACATAATGAGGAAAGAGGGTTTGGAGAATTTGACACTCACAGGATTATTGAAGGCAAGAGGGCAGAGAGAAACAGCAAGTAACATATCTAATTAGCTTGGATGACAGAACATGAACTAGGAGCTTTTACTTAGAGCTACAAAAGATAGGAAGTTGTGGAGGGCCATGACTTCCTACATCCTAAAAGGATACACATAAAAGAAATAGATTTAAATCCACTTTAATCCATTAAACATTGATGAAATGAATAGGTGAAAAAAATAAAGATTACAAGATGGTAATTTTAAAAAAAAAATAATTTCAACCCATAGCAAAGCAATAATGCTGCTAGAATTCAGAGGTTACATGGAGCAGAAGACAATGGCAAGATTTTAATAAAGGGAAGTGAGGACAAAAACAATAAAGGAACAGTATTCAGGAAGACAGAAGATGGCGATTGATGTTGCATTTAAATTTTTTAAAAATTGTAGTTGGTACTTAAACAAGAAATCAGAAGGCAGGTCCATGGGTAAGATGTGTAAGAAAAGAAACTATTAAAATAGAAAAGATGACTACTTCTATCTAGTTCAACAGTAAATTGGTGAGACCTAATTGCCAATCTAGCAGCATGCTTCAATTCATACAGTTGAGGCACAAATGAAAAAAGCTCATCAGAAGAGTTGCCATGAAAATATTTGTAGAAAAGATACAGGGAAGCCACATCACATCAGTGAAAAAGTGGCTGAAGTCGAGATGCCAGGTTAGGATCTATTATATTACTGATCATTTTTTCAAGTATCTTGAGATATATAGGAGGAGCACCAGACCACCTATGGCAGCAGTATTCGATTCATGGATGAATGGTAGATATGTAAATGTGCAAAATGGATTCTGTCAAGAAAAATTGTCTGGCAAAATACAATGAACCAACTTTCTTAGTAGTAAACCTAGCATTTGATTCAATATAATCTTTCCACTTCATTTCTTTGGAAAAGGTGAGACCAAGAAGTTGCAAAGAGTTGCTCTCCTGGAGGTTAGCATCAGTCATACAAATGGCAGGCACAAAAGGTTCTTCTTAGTTTTGTTTTGGAGGCTTTAAATTTACAAGCCATTTCTTGCCCCATTTAACCACTGATTCGAGGTCCTTTTTGAGAGCACTTGCCAGATTTACTTTGTTGGATCTGTTGAAATTGTGACTAAGATTGGTGTAAATAGTTTTAATTTTTGCATAAATGATTGATTTGGAACTGATTGCATTGCGAAGGTCGTTGATGAAGATGGAAAGATTTTCTTTCAGAGCAAATATTTTGCCAACACAATGCAAAGAAAAAGCTTGCTATCTAAAATTTCTGACATGAAAATCTGCGGATAATAACTACTCAAGTGTAATTTAAGGAAGAAATGGAATTTTTAATAGTTGGAAATGTTTTTTCTTTAAATTTTGGAAAAGAAAAAGAAAGAAATTTAAAGAATCTTGTTTCTAATAAATGGATGTTTATAAAAAGATATTTGATCTGAGCAATTTAAGAAAATTAAGTAAGATTTTAAACACAACAGAAATACCACTGCCAGATAGGATTTGTTAAATAAATACCTTTTGGCTAATCACAGATTAAAAGAATTTGGATATTATGATTTTCTCAACAAAATAAATAGATTCAAATGAAAAATTTCTTTGAATTTCATTTTGGAAACACATCACAAATAGACAAGTGAAGCGCAGATCAAATCATAGCAAATTATCAACTGGTCATTATATTTCTAAAATCATGAAAATTAAAATTTTTATTATTTTAATCTGTAAAAATGTAAAAATTAGTAAAGTTGCTGGCATGGAAATGAACTGGGCATTGTCAGGTCTACTTTGCACAAGACATACTACACATAAATGAACACCCTACTGAGACATGTGGAGGGGGCTGGTCAGGTGCTAGGCTCTTCAAGACTGAGGAGGATGATGAAAGCTGTCTTTTCTTTTTATGTGCTATGTCCTTTCAGGATGTAGGCGTTCATGGCTCTCCACCTCCTTCTATCCCTTGCAGCTCTCAACAAGTTCCTTCCCTCTGCGTCCTCTCCCCAGATCATGTTCTGTCATCCACTTGCTTAAGTCTCCTAGGTATGTCATTCCCTTGTCTCTCTTTCCCTTCTTTCCTTTTATGTGCCATGTCCATTCAGGATGTAGGCGATCAGGGCTCTCCACCTCCTTCTATCCCTTTCAGCCCTCAACAAGTTCCTTCCTTCTGCTTCCTTCCCCCAGACCAATTTCTGTCATTCACTTGCTTAAGGCTGCCAGGTATGTCATGCATTGTTTTCCACTGTGTCTCTCTTTCCCTCTATTCAACCTGTGAGTATCAGATTCTCCAGGCCCTCCTTTCTCATTATGTGTCCCAGAAACCTCAGCTGGCTCTTCCTGATGTTAAGTATAAGCCTTCTCCTTGTTTGTAACCTCTCTAAGACCTCATTGTTGCTCACATGCTTGGTCCATGATCATATACACTAAAAGGAATTAAAAATGAAATGAACCTCAAACCTACAAAAACAACTGGATTTTTAGAAAAATGTTTTCATACATTAACTTTCCAAAACACACACATTTGAAATAACTACAAGAAAAAAAAAAAACACTTTTCAAATATAGTTAAATAAAATAACATATTGATACGATAACCTAAATTATTTTGGGGACAATCACTGATAAATAAATGTAGTTATGTGACTTTGGATAAAACTAAAAAATTCAAACGAATGATCATTTGCAGTTTCAAATTGTCAAAATTCACACCTGGTCAAGTGTCGAATAAAAAGAGTTGAATATCAAATTGGATAAAATGTAAACTGGACGTTATTTTCAGTCTTTTTTGGAGACGAGAGAAAAATAAAATTAAGGTAACAAAAACTTAAATTTTTAAAATTTCAAAAAAGTTAAGTTAACAAATTTGTATATTGACTTGTGTTAAAATTCACAGCTCAACAAATTTTGCATACAACCAATGAAAACACTGAATTTTGCACACAGCTAATGAAAACATTGAATTTTGTTCACAGCCAATGAAAATATTGAATTTTGCACACAACCAATGAAAAATGAAGAAACCAACAAGAGAGCCAAAGAAATGGATCTTTAAAAGAAAATATTTGAGCTGAAGCAGGATTTAAAAGCAAACATTGTAAATGCAACAGAAATAAGAGTAAATAGAAGCGTAACTATCAGCTTCGTGCTAATGAAAGGATTGGATGAATGATACTATGGCAACTGAAATAAAACTCAAACATTAAGATGCATGGTCACAACTTGGATTGTGTCAAGAATCCATTCAGATTCAACAAGCAACATAGATGAGGTACTTCATCATGGTGTTATTGTCATCAAGCTGGATATATAAATTATAAGTAATGAGTTCAATCCTTATTGAGTGCCCAATATTTGTAGCCTTTTGCTAAATTTAAGCTGCTCTTATTAAATAACAACAAGCAAGAGATTTATCAATTTACATGTTGTAATTTGAATCAAATTGAATGATTTCTTTTCTTAGAAAAGCAAAATGTTTCTAAACCAGAGATTCAAGAATGAAAATCAATTGAATTGGCTGGAACATGACAGGGCCAGAACTTATAACTTATTTTTAAAGAATTTTGTTATTTCCTCTGACAACAAAAAAACCTTTTTAGCTAAATACTGATATTTCTAAAGTAAGTCAGTTAATAAAAATCTTAGTCACTAATTTATATCACTACTTGTCAAACAAAGTCTGATCACAAAGTAGCAGAACTGTTGCTGTGGTAACAGAGCTGAAGCACAAAGAATTCTGTCACATATACACTCTAAGTTATAACGTGCTCACTCGCTTTCATTGTTTATAACAGTTCTTAGGAGGAAGGTGTGTCAAATGTGGTTGTCTCACTACACTACAGGGGTCCATCAGTGAGCATGGCTTGCACAGCAGTTTTAGGCTAAGACTAAGAACAACTTTCCCCTGGACCAATGTATACCTCAGATCTTGTCTCTTCAAAAATCAAGACATCAAGGGAATCCAGGAGACTGCGATAAGAAGGCTGCTCACTATCCAAAAAAAGAAAAGTTCCAGGAATACTTCCATCAACAGAAACAATGCTGAACAAAGTGTGTCCCTTCAGAAGGGATTAGATGCCATTCAATATGTGTTGCAGTTCTCTTTTTATAGCACCATTCCTAATACATTTTGATCAGATCTTGTATATCATCATCTTCTAGAAATAGAATTGACCAAATTTATCAAAGACTTAGTCATTTTGTAGCAAAAACTAAACTTTGGTACTTTCTTGATCATCTAATTTCATGGGAATTAATAAAAGTTGATCATGCCATATCGCAATTGATCTCAATAAGCGCAAATGGCTAACAATCAGTGAATGGCGAACGTAAAGAGTGAATATCCACTTAGACTAAAAGCTTAAAATACACAATCACCATGAGAAATCTCAAGATTACATGACCATGAAAAAGTTTTTTGCAATTGTGAACTGTTGTAAATTGGTATTATTCAATAAACACTAAATAGATGTTTAGTACTGCATCTTTTACCTAGCACATAGAAGAATATAATAGTTGGAAAACTATATTTAAAAACTCTCGTCGGTTTCGACGTATGAGAATTTGACAGCTTATTGATTCAGTTATGAAAGTTTATGTGCTAATCTTAAGTGGCATTTAAGTGATTTACAAAGGAGGCCACATATGGAGCAAGTGTGAGGATTGTGAGATGAGATCACTGTTAGATTGGTTGACCTTTTAGATCTTGCTCTCGCTTCTTGAAGATGATTCAGACAAGCAGATTGAAAATTGCTGAGTCCACTAAAACACGTTGATCTCCATTGTACATGCTCCAAAGCTAAGCGCTCAAGGGTGTTATGTGGTATATTAACTGCTGACAAGTTGCTTTTCCGCTTGTCTTTGTATCTTAGCCATGGGTGTCCTACATTCCTGTAGCCCTGATCTAACTGGCTGTACATTAGGATCTTGGGTATATATATATATATATATATATATATATATATATATATATATCAAAATACTTTATTTATTGAACAATTTAGTTCATGCCACATTGACTGACAAACTCCTACAACAATAAAATTCTCAAATTACCATATTAGTAAAAAAGCAATCTCTTAAATTTTCAAAAATTCAACCTTAGCATTCCGACTGCACGCTCCAAAAGTTTTTATCCATTAACAATAACACATTTCTAAAAAAACATTTTTTTCTCTCTGATGCTACCTGGATTTTACTAAAAACGAAATAATTTCCATGCCTGAGGATGACTGAATGTACAGTTGAAAGTAATTGTGTATTAAAGAAAGACCATATACAGCTTGTGGTTATTAAAAACAAGGATCATAACATTCATCGAGTTGTTCGTAAGTTAATGAAACTTTAAAATTTCGTTTGCGAAAGGATTTCACCATTTTATATCATTAACTTTACTAATCTACCTTTTGTATGAATGATTCATTGTATATATATATATATATATATATATATATATATATATATATATATATATATATTGTTGGCAACAAGTTTTACAGCAAATACATAACCCCAGGCAATCTTGAGAGGGTTGGGGGGATGAGATCTCCATCAGGACGAATGAAGGGCTTTCGACCAAGGATTACACCCAGATTATGAAAGTGAAATGAATCTGCAGAAAGGAATGCAAGAACTGACATGGTTTTAAAATCCACCAGACCAGGATGAAATGTTTGGGGAGAGAAAGGCAGTCACAACGCACAGGTAATTACCCTGGTGAGATGGAGGAGAAGCAAGGCCAGGATACACACCACAGAGCTGAGACCCTCAATGTGCTGGTCTCTCGAAATCCAGCGAGAGAGTGACCAGAAAACAGATCAAATGACCCACTGCACACCAGAAGGAAGAATGGCAACAGTTTGACCAGGATGTGAGTGATATTTTAAGAACAATATTAAAAGGGGATGTATATATATATATATATATAAATGACGACTATAGGTCATTAGTTACGTGTCAGGGTGATTCGGTTATGTTCAAATGAAACACACAAAAGAACAAAAGAAATAATCGTCAGGAAAATAAAATTTACCAGTTGAGACACAAGCTAAAATCTCTAAAGAGACAATACAAACAAGTAAATGAGATGGTCATCCACAAGGACTCGGAGATGCTTTTGAAGTCTACTGAGACTGAAAAGTGAGGAGTGGGCAGCTCCCACCCAACTTCATTCTCCGCCTGATCTGGTTCTTGTAAAGATAGAGGAGAGCATGAGGAGTCAGGTTCTTATTAGAGTGGCACACGGAGCCAACAACTTTTTCCGCATCTGTTCCAAAGGATCTCACCTAGCAATTGAATTCCTTGACCCTGACAACAAATTGCTTTTAGATTTTTCAAGTAAGGTTTTTATTTGGCAATTTTAATTAAGATTGACTGTTTTTTTTTCTTTTCTGTGAAATACTTATCCCCTGGGACTTTGCCATTTTTTTTCTCTCTGAATTACTTAATTTGGTGTATTTTATTTTTTCCCTCTGTTTTGAGCTCAACTAAACTCGTCAAAACAACACATAAGCAAACATTAAAAACAAGGCACAAACTAAACTTTTGTGTAAATAAAAATGATTCATCTCATATATACAGGTTGTGTATGATCATGGCTCTCCACAAGTACCTAACACTCATGGCCTGTAGCAGTATTTTTTGCTTTGCCCAGCTCAATGCCCTCATCCATGTTCCACCATCTATTCACACAAGTTTATCAGTTAGGAGGCCCACTGTGTTCCCTTATGTTACCTACCCTTATTATGCCCTGTGAGAGTTATGCTTTCCAAGCCCTCTGTCTTCATTATATATCCAAGAAATTTCAACTTTCTCTCTTTAACTCTTTCTCTTTCTCTCTCTTTGTGCTCTTTTAGTTACAACTTTCTTTTATTTATTTATATTCAAACTAATGTTCTCATCTTTGCTATCATTATCACAACATTTCAGTAGTTGTGCCCAACTTCTTCAGTTGTCTGTCAATTCAAGTAACCTTCAGGGAATTTTGATCTGACAATTAATATGTTATCAAATTCACTAAGCTTTTGTTCCATGGGAGAATCCGGAACTTAGATTTTGGAGCCTTAGATCTAGTGTTCTTATTGCCAGCCTGCTGCTGCTGCTGCTGCTGCTGCTCTTCTTAACCTTCTTCCCTGCTTCTTGTCTTCTCTTATTGCTGCTGAAGCCATGCTGTGAAGCTTGGCTCTCTTTGTTTCTTTCTGGGCTTAGTAGTGGACAGCAGAATAAGAACAATCTACCACCCCTCCAACTATAGATTAAATAACGGATACAGTTTGTTGAAAGACATTGGACCAAAATTAAATAATATAAATTGGGATTTAGTTTCTTCATTTGATCAACTTAATTTAATGATGGTATACAACATGAAATTTAATGATTGTAAAATTTCATGTTGTATGCCATCATTAAATTTTATATGTTATGACATCATAAAATCAATAAGTATACCATCATTAAATATCATGTGGTATAACATCATAAAATTTCATGTGGCATATGAAATTTCATGTGAATTTTTACATTTTATGATGTCAAGCCACATGAAATTTTATGTCATACCACATGAAATTTCATGTCATACCACATGAAATTTTATGCCATATCACATTAAATTTTATGATAGCATGCCACATGAGACTTTATGATGTCATACCACATGAAATTTAATGATGGCATGCCACATGACACTTTATAATGTCATACCACATGAAATTTCATGTCATACCACATGAAAGTTTATGATGGCACACCAAATGAAATTAAATGATGGCATACCACATGGTACCTCACATCCCAAGTGTGTTACATTTTGGCATTGGTGTATACAGTTTTGAGAGAAGGTGTTATCATAGAATTATTTTTTCAAAGTTGTATTCATGACATAGTCCTTTTTAGCATAACATTTCAAGCACTGCAATCTTTCGTGTGTTGTGTATATTAAAACCCATGGAATTTCTTTCGTCCAGTTGATATAAACTAGATCTAAATTTTTAACCCATGATTTACATTGAGATATTGCACTATCGTAGAGTTTTTGCCTGAATTCTTGGATATTTTATCATTATTTACGTTCAAACTAATGTCCTCATCTTTATTGTTATTATCACCTGATCGCCTTCTGCCTGAATTTCTGGGATGAGGAGTTATCATTATTTACATTCAGACTAATATCCTCATCTTTTCTGTTATTATCACTTGATCACCTTCTATTTAAATTCCTGATATGAGGAGTTATCATTATTTACATTCATACTAATATCCTCATCTTTCTTGTTATTATCACCTGATTGCCTTCTTTCCTGAATTTCTGGAATGAGGAGTTATCATTATTTACATTCAGACTATTGTCCTCATCTTTCTTGGTATTATCACCTGATTGCCTTTTGTCTGAATTTCTGGAATGAGGAGTTATCATTATTTACATTCAGACTAATATCCTCATCTTTGTTGTTATTATCACCTGATCACCTTCTGTCTGAATTTCTGGAATGAGGAGTTATCATTATTTACATTCAGACTAATATCCTCATCTTTGTTGTTATTATCAACTGATCACCTTCTGTCTGAATTTCGAGGATGAGGAGTTATCATTATTTACATTCACACTAATGTTATCATTTTTGTTGTTGTTATTATCACCTTCTAACTGTTGTCCTCATCTTTGTTGTTTCTTTAAGAATGTTTTGGCTGTTGTACCTTCCAGACTGCTTCAGGTTCTTGTCCATCAATCCATATAATCCCAAATTCACAAATCACTGCTTTTAAATTCACTAGATTATTGTCCCATGGGACAATTCTGTCTTTAGAGCTGCTGCTATCACACTTGGTGATCTAGTCATTGTGAGTTCAATCCCTGTGCCATGTAGTGTATACGTAGACACAGACAGCAGAATATGAACAATCTAACCCCACAGTTCAGTTAAAAACATTGGTTGTGATGATGACCAAGTTTATATAAAACATTACACTGGTAGATAACTGAGTAAGTATTGGTTATTCATACTTTAGTCTAAAGTCAAATATTAGTTGTTTATACCTGAGGCTAAATGTACCCACTTCGTAAGTGACACTTTTTGGGGAGAGTTTTATTCCTTTGCCAGAGTTTGTCTGATTTTATTTAGCATCATATCAACCCCTCTATGGCTTATTTAATGTTGAAATCTAAATATTTTCTACACAGTTTTATGACTTCAGACACATGTTTTGAACACAATTTTATGCCTTCAACTACAGATTTTTTATACGTTCAGTATAAACATGTTTTTTTTAAATATATAGTTTTCAGATGATAAAAAGATATTGCTGGTAATTTTACTATAAAAATGTATTTTTATACTTTTTTAGTGTTGCATTTTACTATGAAAATGTATTGCTGTTATTCTTTTATACTTTTTTAGTGTTGCATTCTTACTATAAAAATTAATTTTTCAAACTTTCCTAGTCTTTTTACATTTTTGTGGGGGGGTTCACTATTAACTCATAGCTGTGACCCTAACATGTGCTACCACCCCAGGTCAGGGTGGACCTGAGAACCCACAGAAATTAAGAGGTGGTTCCATGCTCCTCAAAACCTCTAATCTTCCAATCAGAGGCCTTACTGCTGGATGGAGTTTATCATCATACCCAGGACTCCTCTGCCTGAGGTGCAGTCAGTGTATTCTAGGCCCAATTGATAAAGCCTGTATAATTCTAGACTGTGCGAATGTAATTGCTTAGCAAAGAAAAGAATTCAGGAACAAGTCCTCACAAAATATTGAATTGCCTTTATACATGATACTGTAAGAGTTCGTATAATGGGTGGGTCTGCTCAGTATATCTGATAAATATATATTTTTGACTACCATTTACTAGTTTGCTCAAATATTCCCCCACCCCACAAAAAAACAAATAAACAAAAGTATCACAAAGTAAGAGATCAATAGTCTGAACATTTCTTTGAATTATATTAGACATTTTATAGTTCTATGTCCATAAAAATATTCAGGTCCAATCTCAGAGGTATGTTGATGGGGAAACTGTGACGAGGAACAGATTAAGAGACAGAGAGTTAAAAAGACGACCATTCATCAACCGATAGACAGGTGCTATTATACTTCATCTACTAAAAAATAAAAATGACTTATGAAATGACTATTATTTTCTGTCTTTAATGATAAATGTGTTTACTAGATTTAGCATTAGTTGGTCGGCAGCAACTTTTAATTTCCTGTGCCTAAGTCAAGCATTCATCGTGGTCAGTCTGTATCATAAATATTGTTCCATTATTATTTTTTTATATATATTTGTGTGTGAGGGTGTGTTAAAAGTATATTTTCATTTTTTACGGACCTTTTCTCCAAAGCCTCTTCTATATAGACATCTACAGATTATGATTCTATTATTACTATTATTATACATTAGGGTGTATCAAAAGTATTTTCCTTTTTTAAAGACCTTTCCTCCAAAGCCTATTTCATATATACGTTTAGATACTATGGTTCTATTATTACTATTAAGGTGTATCAAAAGTATTTTCTTTTTTTACAGATCTTTCTTTCAAAGCCTATTTCATATATACGTTTAGATACTATGGTTCTATTATTACTATTAAGGTGTATCAAAAGTATTTTCTTTTTTTACAGATCTTTCTTTCAAAGCCTATTTCATATATACATTTAGATAATATGATTCTATTATTACTATTATTATATATTAGGGTGTATCAAAAGTATTTTCCTTTTTTTTTACCTTTCCTCCAAAGCCTATTTCATATATACATTTAGATAATATGATTCTATTATTACTATTATTATATATTAGGGTGTATCAAAAGTATTTTCCTTTTTTACAGACCTTTCCTCCAAAGCCTATTTCATATATACATTTAGATAATATGATTCTATTATTACTATTATTATATATTAGGGTGTATCAAAAGTATTTTCCTTTTTTACAGACCTTTCCTCCAAAGCCTATTTCATATATACATTTAGATAATATGATTCTATTATTACTATTATTATATATTAGGGTGTATCAAAAGTATTTTCATTTTTTTCCACTAAATCTGAACCACTAAATCCAGTCCTGCAATTGAACTCACAATTACCTTGCTAAGAAATTCATCAACCAGATGTTTAATCGACAAGGCTATTTTTCCCAGGTAGATTTTTGTCATTCTGCTGTCCATATTTGTGGATATCTTGACTTGTTTTCTTTTAAGTATTTCTCAGTTATTGGTAGTCCTGTTCCTACTGAGGCTGAGTCTGTATTGCCCTGCCCTGGGATTGAACTCAAAAAAACACTGCCACCAAATTCATCAAAAAATCCTTTAATCGCCTATGCTACTTTCATCCCTTCATACAGGCACCCATTTTTATGTTTGAATTTTCTCTATATAACAATAAATAGTTTTCATGAAACAATTTTTTTTGCATGAGATTGAAAGAAATTTATGTTTAATGTTAACATTTTCCCAATAATCTTTCCTCGATTTATATTTTATGATGACATTAATGGCTTTATAAAAATGTATTATATTTTGCAACGTTATTTATTGCAAAAAAGAAAAAAAGACATTTTTGGCAAAATTGGCTGAAAATGAATATAATGGCAACATTTTAAATACAATTATATAGAAAAGAAATTGTCTTAAATGGAGAGATAGTTTTTATACCATTACTTTTTATTGTAAACATAAATGATAAATCTCTAATTTTGCAGCCAATGAAAACTGTTTATTTCTCTTTAACTATTTAACTAGGTCATCCATTAAGATGTTCCATAGTGTTCACATCTTATCTTTGGTGCAGTTTGTTTGTTTCATCTTATGGGTTTTAGTTGCACATATATTAAGAGACACAAGGCAATACCCTATATGTTCCTGCAGTTTCTATCTGACTCAGAATAATTATGTCTCATCCATTGTCCAGTTTGAAGGATCTTTTACATGACACCATTGCAATTCAGTGTCAAATCTGGTCTGCTAGATTCTGTCATTGACCACATCCAACATTTTGTTCTTGATAACTTTACCGTAACCCTGATAAGGGTGATGTCTGGATGCTATGTCTTGCCAAAGGGCAAACTGTAATTTGGTCATTATACTTTCAAATTCAAAGATCTTCTTCTCCTAGACTGGTTGCCAGCCATGATTGTTAAATAATAGTTTAGCAGACTATTACTTTTATGGAGGATGGTATCACTGCTCCGACTTCTTGATGTTGACCTTTGAAGTCAGATGGAAAACAAAACAAGGAAGTTGATTTTGATTGGCTGAGTTAGTGTGGGAATGATAGAGAAAAGTTTTCAGGGAATCAAGTCTTAACCATCGAACAATGAAGATGTTTTTCCTTTCATGTCTGTGATAGCTCCCAAGAGGAGGAAGAGCAACCCCACTAGATAGGTATAAATGTACGTGTAAACATGATTAGTAAAAACCTAGGTTAAAATTTCCCCACGTTTGATATCCTTTAACCTCTGAGCAAAAACATTTTGTAATCCTGGGTGGGAGAAGAAAAGAGAGAAGGTATACAACATAGCTACAGAGCCTAGTCTACCCTGCTAATAGATGAGGGAGAGAAGACATGGATTCATAACTTTTCAAGGATATTTGCAGGTAAGTAAATGTAAAGATCTTGACTGAAGTTTGAACCTGGCTCTCTGATTTCCTATTCTGAGCCACTATCCATTACACCACCCGCACATCCTTTCCTTAAAAAGAGATTTATTCTGTGTTGTGTTCTTGATAAAAGGAGTTCTCTGATTTTTTTTTTAATGGCTTCAATATAGTATTTAATTTCCAGAATGATTATTATGAGTGCTTGCTCTCAAGATTGAGTGGAGTTAACAGCTCTTTACCTAATCAAATAGGACCATTTTAGGAATGGTTTACTCTTATGTTCACACACACACACACACACACACACACACACACACACACACACACACACACACACACACACTCACTCCCACTGTCAGTCATCATGCTATGCTTGTGATGAAACATCTTAAGATATCTGGCAATAGAAAAGAGCACAGGAAGAATTGTATTCAATCCTTTTTCAAAGGTGTCACTATGAAGTGGATATAAAAAACCGTTAATTCAAAATTTGTTTTCTCATACTATTTGAAATTTAACAAATTTCAGTACTTCTTCTTCCTACTTAATACTTTGTTATCATCAGCTGCTTAACACGACGCTGCCATTAGCCATGTTCGCGGAAGTATGATATTCCCAGCATTTGACAATGACATTTTATGATCATCAATTTTTGGTGCCAAAATTAATATGCCTGATCACATGATCATAATTAACCAATCAGATTGTATTTTTAAACAGATAGTAATCAGAGATACATATTTTCTTGCATAAAATGGAAAGAATTCTTCTATTCTAGTAAGATGCAAAACTGATTATGATATAGCTATATGTCTCTCTATCTCAATTTAACTTAAAAATCAGAACTGCAAAACTGGTAGATTTACTCTAAATAAATATTCTTAAAGACTACAGTTGCATTTTCAACTTTTTCCCATATATTTTTGCCATGTGGAATATATAAAAATAATCTTTACTATATATATATAGTAAAGGTTACTAATATACATACTTACACACATCATACTCACTCACTCCCTAAGAATTAAATAACACTTAACAGAAACACATCCCCTTTCCAGGAACCAATAAAACTGTCAAAATGGCCAAGGAAATTCAGAGCAACATGAATCCATCCATCTGTTATCTTAAATAACAACTTAAAAGAGACTGTTTGACCAACACAAGGATTGACCAAAATTCATGTTAAAAAATGAAAAAAACAACTAAAAACTACAGATAAAAGTTCATTTTCTCCATCAAGTCACTCATTTCTGTTGTTCACTGCTACTAACAAACAGAAATTTTTTCTTCTGGTGATGGCCATGTTGGCCAAAACTAGTCAAGGAATCTGAAATGATAAAAACGAAAGAATATTAATATACAACCCAGTGTGCCTGAAGATTTTAATTTTTTAATATTTTTTATTGTTCAAAACATATATGTGTGCGTGTGTGTGCACTAAATGGATAAGAAACAAGACCTGTCAAAGTGTGGATGAAACATTACATAGAATGAACAACCATCATAGTGTTCAAGTCCATAGTAAGCCCACAGGGAATATTTCACCCCTGAGCCTTTGTTAAGGTATCCAACTAGAAAATGGAAAACTGATGTAACACCTGCAGCTTGACAGTATAAAATGATGTTAACGAGTTCCTCTGTTTAGATTCCTGCGATTCTTGTTCAGAAAGTGGCAGTTACCAAGTGCAACATCTCCCTCCACTTTATAAATCTCATTCATAGCCATTGGTTGATATTATAAGATACTTTTTCTACATATTAAATAGTTGGCTAAATCCGAAAAAGGCAATCATTTTCAATGAAAACTTGAAATTAAATTGAGATGGGCTAAAAAGACACACAAACTTTCACAAAAATCTACCTAATGACAATAAAATTGTTGTGACTCATGTCTACCAAGTTTTTTTTAAAAGTTTGTCAGGTTCAAAGAGCAATATTTGTTTAAAGCACAACTAAGTCTTGAGTGACTCTTAAGCTTTAAAAACACCTCAGAATCTAAAGTGGAACTCATATATATGATCCATTAGTAAATATTCAGTGCCACTCCAGTAAGTACCTGACTCCTTATGCTATCCTCTACCTTTACAAGAGCTAGATCAGACCAAAAATGGAGTACTGCTGTCATATTTGGGTAGAAGTCTTCCATTTTTGATAGAATTCAAAAGTGTCTCTGTTATTGACAAATTATTTTCCACCCTCACAGACAGGATGCAGCAACCCTCTCACTGCTTTAGTGCTACTTCCATGGGAAGTGCTCAGTTAAACTGCATTCCTTGGTTCTACCAGTTTTAAACTTCACAGCTAGGACCCACCATACCACACACATTGTAGCAAACCACCCACATTCCCTACACACCCCACTCAAGCAGCTTCTTCCATGAACCACTGCTCTGTGGAACCAACTCCCAAGAGGATGCTTCTCTGATCACTACAATCTTAACCTGATAAAGTCTATGGTTGCCCATTATCATCCCCACATATCCACATAAACTGTGCCTCTTACTCTGTAACCCTCTACCTTAACTGGCTCTCGGACCTTGCATAGGAAGAACCTCACTTAAAAAAACATCTTATCATGGTTACACTTGATAACCAGGTGGCAACCATCATATATAAATTGTGAAGATCATGTAGCATCAGTTTAAAAAGCAGTGCTCATTATCAAGCCGGCTGAGTTATTATAATAGTCAAAAGAAGAAGAAATGTAAAACTAAATGGGAGTTTCACACTAAGATGATTACAACCTGATGGCAGCTTAAGTGTGAAACTGTTTTTTCTGAGAGAACAATCAAACAACATTTAGTTCTTTCTTTCACCTGAATAACGGCAGCTGTGTGACATTGCATTTAGTCTATGAGTTGCTGAAGTTATTTCAGAGCTATATCTACCAAGGCACATTTACATACATAATCCAGATAAATCCATTGTTACATGTGGAGGAAGAAGAAACTATTTAGTATATATATATATATATATATATATATATATATATATTAGAGTGTGCAGCTTATATTTTATATCAGAGAGAAACAATTTATACAAAGAATTAAATAGCACTTTAATGTGATTAATGGTGAAATCACTTTGCTAACAGGACTTAATGAGACATTAACTTACTAAAAATTGTTTGAATAATAATTATATTCATGTTGTTATCAGATGGAAGACACATTCCAAGTAATTTCAACAATTTTAAATTGTCTTCTTCAGGGTGCAAAAAACATATATTTAACTGTCAATAAATAGCATGATTTAAAAAAGCATTTTTTTAATTATGGTTCAGAGATTGACTAGGTCACACCATTAACTTGATTTCAGTTCACTTCGACGTAGTGTGTTACTAATGGTCATCTTGTTGACTGTGGTTCCAACTGTCCTGAGATCATAAACAAGCTCTTCCTGCATAGTTCTGGGTTGTTTCCTCACCTTTCTCATTATCAGGTTCAATCCACGTTGGGAGATCTTGAGTGGAGCTCCAGACTGAGGGAGATTGATAGTCAATTGGTATTTCTTCCATTTTCTTATTATCACACCAACAGTTGACACCTTTCTCACCTAACTGCTTGCTAATCATCTTGTAGCCCATTCCAGTCTTGTGCAGGTATACAGTCTTGTGCAGGATGTCCTTAGACAATTCTTTCGTCTTGCCCACTGTGAAGAGATTAGATTCTGATTCATTGAAAGATTCTGTGAACTAGTGTCTTTTATACAGGTAATGAGTACTTGATTAGGAGTAATAATTGAGTAATAGGACTCGTCTATATGCCTCTTGATCACATAACCATTCTGTGGGGCCTGAATCATTGCTGGTTGGTAGGGTGTGAAATATTTATTTTTTCAATAAAAAAGAAACAAACTTTCAAAAATTAATATAATCTGATTTTCTAGAAGTTTTTTATATTCTGTCTCTCACTTTCAAGATGGATGTACCCTGAAAATTATAGACTGTTCTCATTTTTGTAAGGTAGGAAACTCAGAAAATCAGCAGTGGATGAAATACTTATTTTCCCCACTGTATGTATGATATTGCCTGAAAGTTTCTAGTGAAAAGCCTCTGCTCTTGTGCTGCAAGAATAAAGTCTTCATTTTCAGCATCTAATCCAGATGCTTGTGACCATTGATGTGTGTTAACTTTATCAACATTGACTTTATTAGCATGTTCTGGATATTGAACTTGCAGCATCATTTCATCTGTTCATGAGCTTTAAACTTGGCTTTCTTTTTCATATTTTTTCTTCTCCCTTCAATGAATCTACTGGAATCTTTTCCAATAAATCCGAGGGCTCCAACTACAACTGGAATTGTTTATGTCTTCATGTGCCACATTTTTGAAATTTCAATTTCAAGGAGCTTGTGTTTTGATAGTTGTTTGAAATCTTCAAATATATGGTCTGAAGTGTCTTTGATCATGACGTCTGGGCAATTAGCTTTGATTGTTTTGTCTGTGTGCATTGTAAAGTCCCATAAAATTGTTACAGGTCCTAACGGGGTCTTGGTGGTGTTCATACCAATTTTTTGTAGTTTTCTTTCTGTAAAAGTTGCAGATTTTCCCATGAAGATATTGACCCACTAGCCTGTCGAACCGCCTTTTTTTTTTTAAAAACTTTTCACCCTAAGCAAGGTGGGAGTGCCACTAACATGCAGAGGGTTACAGAAAGTAGAAGCAAGAGTAAAGAGGCATGATAGAGGAAAGGATGAAGAGAAGAACAGAGAATAGATCAAGGCATCTGGAGATGTCAATTGACATTGCATTTGAATAGTTGGAGATTATAGTTATCAGGGAAGCAAGTAAGAGGAAGGGAGTTTCACAGATGGGAAGTGTTAGACATGAAGCTACTGGAGTAGAGGAGATAGCTACATTTAACCATTTCAATAGTGAAAGGGTGGGACTAAGATGCTGACCTAGTGGCACATTTAAATTCATGTAGTTTAGGAACTAGTGAAATTAACTTGTTGGAGCAGTTACCATGAAAGTATCTGTAGAAAAGACAGAGGGAGGCAACAGCACATCTGTGAGAGAGTGACTGTAAATGAGATGTCAGATTAGGGCCAACAATGTTGAATATCCATCTCTGGATTTTGTTGAGGAACTTAAGATTAACAGTGGGGGCTCCAGACCATATATGACAGCAGTATCTTTGCAAGGGTGGATAACTGATATATAGATTTGAAGGCTGGACTTGGGTGAGAAAAACTTTCTGGCATGACACAGAGAACCAACTTTCCTTGTGGTAGATGAAGCTATTGATTCAATGTAATTCTTCCAACTCGGGTCAGCGGACAGTGTGAGACCAAGCAGTCGCAAAGAGGTGCTCTCATGTAGTTGAGCATCAAACATTCTAATGGGAGGCAGGGAGGATTCTCTGTGGTATGTAATAGAGAGAAGTTTTGTTTTCTAGAGTTGTGAAGGTGGTGTTTGACATTGGCAACTCCGACATTATTTGTTCTGCCATCATGTCACTGGAATAGTTTACTTCCCAAATGCAGTTTTCATTTGGACAATTTACTGAAAACTTTAAAAATTTGGCCAGGGATCATAAATGAGCTAGAAAGTGCTTGACTGATTCAACCTCTTTCTGCCTCATAGAGTGAAAGTTTTGCCTGTGTACTTCTTTATACAGCCCTCTGACCATGATAAGTCTTATTTGCCATAATAGCTGTCCTTCTGTGGCATAGTTGAGTGTCCCTGCTCCAACCAGGTGAAATAGCAGTCTGTTCACCTGAGGGGTGCATGTTGTTCTCAGTTTGTTCTGTATAACTGCCAGGTCTGCCAGCTCACACATTTTTTGTAATGGTTCCATGATTGTCAGTTGAGTCCAGTCATATCATAGGTCAATCTGGTTTTTTGATGTAGGACTTGTTCAGTTTCCCATGAAGTCCTTCCTTTCATAGTGCAATATTTTCTTTTTGTAACTCCACAAGTTGTTGCATAAGCTGCAAATACTGGTGGTCTACAGCTGGTCTTGTCTCCATATTTTAAAGTTACGAATTTTGAATGTTGGTAATTTTCCGTAGTCTTATACAATCCTATCGACGATACTGTGTAAAGTGTCAGAGTGACAGGTGTAAAGTGTTTACCAGTCAAGAGCTGCTCTTCTACTGCTCTGAAGTGGCTTGCTTATATTGGCATCATTTACCTGCTGCTAGGGCCTTGCACATGGATGGGTTAACCCAATATTATTGGGTGAGTACTAGTCTTGAGTCAAAAAGTGTCTCTCCGTATAATGTCTAATGTGCTACTCTCCAGTCAGGATAGATGTTTTATCTGACCAATTTCTGCATTTGAGAGTCTTTTATTTCACACAATGTCCCAGTATATATTGGCAAGCATGTTTTGGTTGAGATAGGGTCTTATTCTAGTTCCTACTATAGTTTTCAATATTTGGTATGCTTGAGCCATAATGTTCTTTTGTGGATTTTTGAGTGCAGTGAAAAAGGATGTCATGACTTTTGATGGTCTTCATGTGTCCATTTCATTCGCTTTCTTTTTATTAACCGATTTGGAATTGAATCACTTGGTCCAAAGTTGGAAATAGTCTGGGTCTGGTGACCAGGTGTCGCACCATTATTGGAAGAGTTAATTCCACTGACAGATTTTTTGGCCCCCATACTAGTTCTTCTCTGAGAGATGTGACCCTTGTTGACACAGGTGATAGCCAATTTGGCACGAGTATTTGTTTGTAAGCATTGAGATTGTTGATTTTTTTCTTCCTTTTTTTGTGTTTTAACATTGATCGCCAAGGAATAATTTTGTTTGAGATACTAGTTCTAGGATGACTGTTCACCAAGACTAAAGAACTTGTCCTACCAATGAAATAGGGGAATTATATTTTGATGTCTAGGGTTTGAGAGCTCATCATCAGGAAACTGCATTCAGAGAGGTAACATGGGGATACGGAAATGGTACTGACTATAAGTTTATATACTATAAATTTATACTATATACTATACTATAATATATACTTAGTATAAGTTACAATGGTCATTACCAAATGAATTGTCAGGATATACATTGGGGATTATCATGAAAAAAAAATTATTTAAAAAAATTCAACTAAAATAAAGTCAAATAGACTTAAAATAAAATTAAAAGGGCAAAGAAAAAGTTAATTTCAAATTAATTGTATAAAAGTTCACACAGCTTACACATAAAAGACAGGCAAATCCAGAGTGACATTGATCAAAGATTAAAATTTTAAATTTGCCAATAAGTGTGATAAGAATCAAACTTTATAGGGTAGATCACTCCACCAACACACACCTGTACTACTGTTTAGTGGAAGTGTCACTAAAGAATTCATTGAACAAAAAGTTAAAAAAAACAAGAGATTTTACATTTGGGGTCAGTTTTTCACCCTCCTCATAATACAGTACCCTAAAAAATAAAATCCTCACTCAGAAAAGAACATGGGTGGATTATCAAACTAAGATTCCACTCACAGCCATTTGTGAATGAAAGAAAAAAAATGTAATTTTTTTAAAAAAGAATAATAAATTTTCTCAAAAATAATACATTATTTTTTTTAATTTTTTGTCTTTTAAACTTAAGAAATTGATTGATATAAATCATAAATAATTATTTCTAAAATTATAGGCAACAATAATAAAAATGAAAAAGACTTAACACACAATTTTAAATCAATACCACAAGAATGCAAATTTCATAACTCTTAATGGTCAGTGAGTATTGTGCACCTGAACATTGCATAGCCACATGAAATTTTGAGTCGAGCTATTGATGTGAAATATTATGCATATTATTTAATATTTATATCACCATCACTTGACAAGACAGCAGAAGTGTTGAAACAAAATGGCTTTTTTTGTAGTGATGTTATGACATGCTTATGTTATAATTTTTGAATAAATACTATTTGCTCAACTCTGTATTGAGCACTCTTTTAAGAATAGTGGTTTTGGTTATTGGAATTTTATTCCGTCTATACCAATCCTATACTTGGATATATATATATATATATATATATATATATATATATATATAGGTAACTATACTCATCTCAGAAAACCTTCGGTTTCTTGATTTGCTAATTGTCAAATCAATTTCGAAGAAAAAAGTTTTAAAAAAAGAAAGAGCTAGGAACATGAGGTCTGTCAAAAATAATCATACAGCATACAGGCCCAAAGCCCAAAGAAAAAAAAACCCGTTACAAGTAATCAACTAACTAAAAAAGTGCTCAATACAAAAGTAGAGCCGACCTAGTCAAACCTAGAGAGCCAGACAAACCTACCAAGGTTTCACCTAAGTGGATTGTCAGGGAAACCTTGGTAGGTTTGTCTGTCTCTCTAGGTTTGACTATATATATATATATATATATATATATATATATATACATTGACAAAGACACATTATGCTTAGATAAAAGAAAGAAAAATCAGTTACAGATAGGTCCCCTGGAAGTGTGGAAAAAATGTTTTTTAGATAAAAGAAAAATAAAATGAAGAAAATTAAAGTTAAATAAAGTCAAATAGACTTAAATAAAATAAAATTAAAAAGAAAAGAAAACTTAAAAGAAAAAGAAAATATCCTTATTATTATTATTATATTTGAATCACTAAGCATCTATTTAGTTCATGACTAAGTAAATACTCATCAATTACATTTAGTCTAGAAGCTAAAACTTCTTTGAAAATAGGTAAATATTAGTAATATAAATTTGAGTGTATAAACATTTAATTGATAAGTAGCCCTTTTTTCAGCTGTAGGGAATGGAGTTAGCATATTCTATAGGCAACTAGACGTGAACAAAAAGGAGAAAGCTACACAGGTAGAGGTAAACAAAAATTGAGATAGATGGAAGGGAACACAAGGGAGACTGATGTGAACAAAAATGAGATAGATGTGAAGAAAGAAAATAGACACAAACAGAAAGGAAGCAGACAGGCACAGACAAAATGGAAATAGATAGACAAAAAATGGCGACAGACAGGCAAGTAGATATGAACAAAATGAAGACAAACAGATATGTAGATGTGTACACAAAATGTGACAGATGGACACAATCAAAAAATTGACAAATGGATGCAAATAAAAAGGAAACAGACATAAACAAAAAGGAGACAGACAGATGTGAACAAAAAGGAAACAGACAGAAGTGAATGAAGAGGTTTGGTTTGGTTTGGTTTAGTTTGTTTTATGGCATATCAACCTCAATGGGTTATTTAATGCCAACAAGATTTTTATTGCTGGTAATTTTTTTTTCCAAAAGTGTATTGTTGGGAATTTTTTTTTCAAAAACGTATTGCTGGTAATAATTTTTCTTCAAAAATTTATTGCTGGTAATAAATTTTTACAAAGTATTTATGGTATTAAAACCTATTATCACACTTTCATAGTGTTTTAACCTCAGTTTGGGGGTGGGTAACTATTTACCCATAACTGGGACCCTAACAAGTGCTACCACCCCGGGTCAGGGTGGACCTAGGAACAACAGCAATTAAGAGGTGGTTCCATGCTCCTCAAAACCTCCTGATCAGAGGCCTTGCTGTTGGATGTAGTTTATTGTCTTACTCAGGACGCGGATGCAGTTTATCATCTTACCCAGGCTGGTGAATAAAGAGGAGACAGATATGAATAAAGAGGAGACAGACAGACATGAACGAAGAAAAGATAGATGTGAATGAAAAGGAGACAGACAGATGTGAATGAAAAGGAGACAGACAGATGTGAATGAAAAGGAGACAGACAGATGTGAATGAAAAGGAGATAGACAGATGTGAATGAAAAGGGGACAGACAGATGTGAATGAAAAGAAGACAGATGTGAATGAAAAGAAGAGAGACAGATGTGAATGAAAAGGAGACAGACAGATGTGAATGAAAAGAAGAGAGACAGATGTGAATGATAAGGAGACAGACAGATGTGAATGAAAAGAAGAGAGACAGATGTGAATGAAAAGGGGACAGACAGATGTGAATGAAAAGAAGAGAGACAGATGTGCATGATAAGGAGACAGACAGATGTGGACAAAAAGGAAGCAGGTAGATATGAACTGATATATGTAGTCATACATAAGTAAAACAAAATCTCTTTTAGAAGTTTCTTTTTATTCTGCTCTATCTCTTATTTTCTCCTATTTTACAAGATAGATTTTGTAAAATAGCAAATGAAACACAAATACAAAATTGATTCTTACTATTCAGTTAACTTCAAACTAAAAGTGAGAAAAAATAAATGCACACAGAGCAGGTTAATTAAAACTAAGAAATTAATTAAAACAAGTTAATTAAAACTAGTTAATTAGTGTTATATTCCATGCTAATAGGAATATATACTTGAAAATTCAGTGCATAAAATAAGTAAAGGTTTATTGTAAAAACCAGTACAATAAGAATAAAGGTAACAGTTATGCACAAGGTCATTGCAAGTCAATCCATTAGTGAGTGCTACTATTAGAAGGTTGGTAGTTCTCACGTAAATCTGAGTCGTACTCAACAGATCCCAGCTAGAAATATTTACCAGCCACCCCCACAAGGTAGGATGTGGCACAAGGCTGAATTTAATGTGAGGCAATCCAAGCCCATAGGCTTGGCCAGAAATTCCCTGTAACACGGTATAAACTGGTTCAGGTCTGTCTATCTCCTTGGACAAGACTCTGCACTTCAGCATAGCCTTGTTTGGGTTCCTCTCTGCCTGAAGGCAGAGAGTTTGACAACAGTTAAGAGCTGAGTAACAGATCCCAGCTAGACAATATTTACCAGCCTCCCCATGAGGTAGGATTTGGCACAAGGCCGAATTTATTATTGGGTAATCCAAACCCATACGCTCAGCTAAAAATTCCCCATAACCCCGCATAAATGAATTAGGGTCTGTCTACCTTCCCGGACGAGACTCGATACTTGATATACCCTTGTCTGGGTTCCTCTTTGCCCGAAGGCACAAAATTTGAAAGCAGCTGAGTAACAGATCCCAGCTAGAAATAATTACCAACCTCCACATGGGGTAGGATGTGGCACAAGGCCAAATTTAATGTGGGGCAATCTGAGCCTGTAAGCTTGGTCCAAAATTCCCCATAAACCCCACATAAACGGGTTTGGTTCTGTCTACCTCCCCAGATGAGCCTCTGCCCTTTGATGTGGCCTCATCCAGGTTCCTCTCTGCCCGAAGGCAGAGAGTTCAACCAGCACAGCTGGAAAAGATTCTAGCTAGACAATATTTACTAGCCCCCACCCATGAGGGTAGATGTGGCACAAGGCCAAGTTTTACATGGGTCATCAGAGCCTGTAGGCTTGGTAAAAAATTCCCCATAGAACCCACATTAACGAATTCAGGTTTGTCTACCTCCCTGGACAAGACTCTACCCTTCGACATAGCCTCATCTGGGTTCCTCTTTGCCTCAAGGCCAAGAGTTTGATAACACAGCTGGAATGATTCCAGCTAGTGCATTTACTAACCTCCCCACGTGATCAGATGTGGCATAAGGCCGGGTTTAATGTGGAGCATCCAAGCCCATTGGCTCAGCCAAAAATTCCTGTAGACCCCGTATAAAATGGGGTTATGCAGCTGTTTCTCAAGATGAGACTCTGCCCTCTGTCCTTTGGCATAGCCTCATCTGGGGATCCTCTCTGCTCAGAAGCAGAGAGTTTGACCAGCACTGCTGAAAAAGATTTCAGCTATACTCTGTAGTCCGTTGACTTACAGATATTTATAGTTAGTTACTACCTATAGTGTAGTCACTCTTGGAGGTTATAGGTTATTCCATTACATCAATTGAGAAATAAAAAAACATTCAAGTCACAAGAAAAAAAATTGCTGATCATTCAACCACAATGTTGGATT